>CM069905.1:84134006-84533111 GCA_036172215.1 Camellia granthamiana
AGCCACACTTATGCACGGGGACAGGGTTAGTGTATTCCAGCTGGCACAGCTGGCATGCACCATGCCTAAAAAGGCAAAAAAGTGCTACCGGCCAGAAAAGGATGCCACCGCCAAACAGATGGCCGGCCGGCCACACTAAATGCCGATCGGCCAATGGTATATTTTACCAATGGCCGGTAGCCCCAAAACACGGCGGTGGCCTCAAGCCGCGGCTGGTGGGTGCCAGGAGTAGCTAACAAGGTACTCTCTACCCTAGAAGGAAAAAACACAGTGTTTGGTGCAAAGCCAAACACAAAACAGTCGAGTGAGAGATCCTGAGGCAAGGCGCGCGGCCAAGACCTCCGGGAACTCAAAACGAAAACACGAACATGGGTGATCATCGAGTATTCAAGCGGTGACGTCCAAGTCTTGAGACGGTCAAAAATGGGGTGTCTACAGTTTGCTGTCTGCTATTCTTGGACGGTTTGCCGAAGGCTTGCCTGAAAAGCTTGCCGAAAGGCTGACCGGTCACGAGCTTTGCCACGATGGGAACACAACCCTCGGATCTCAACTACCGCTGTACCATTGATCCTCCTTTCACTTCTTAGTGATCGGTGTGTGAGGTATATTAGGTAGTCTTGTTGAGGTACCATTTTTTTTGACCATTTGGTCTAGTTGCACATCGAACCCATAGAGATTGTTCCAAACTAGGACAAGATGCTTACCCGAATACAGGATCGCGTGAAACTGCTTTGTTTGAATAGTGAACCCTAGTTCCTGATGAAACTAGGACAGGGTAACCTTACCTCCTCATAGGGATGTTTTGGCTCTCACTTAACTAGTATGTGCTTTACAGTGATACTGTACAGGAATGTGCATATCAGTTGCAAGTTGGGTATTAGTTTTGGGGGCAAAACTCAATGTTGAGTGCACTTCTACAGCTTTCATTACATCTGTGTGTTGTTAACATCTGAGCTGAGGTGTTGTGCGGTTCGGATTTTTGTTTTCTTTTTGCTTTATTTCTTTTTGCTAGGGTAGTATAACATCATTGTTTCAGATAGTTCAGATATACCCTAAGCACTCTGGACTTGTGTCAAGAGGCTTACAGATTTGGAGATCTTGTTAGGGGAGAACCTGTGTTTGCTTCGCTCCCACCGGTTACTAGCGGAGAAGAGTTAGGCACAATTCACTAGTCTAGCAGTCACCCTTTACTTCACCTGCATCTAGTCAGGCTTAGTCTTCTACATCAGTCCAGTACGAGATCACTTGCCCATTCCGATGGCACAATATCCCCCGGTAGTATGGAGGAACCCGATCCACTACCTTCAGCAAACAGTTGAAACCATGCAGCAAGATGCTGCTCGTCAGGCCGAGGTCACAACATGTCAGGCTGAGGTCATCTATAGGCTACAACAACAATAACCACAACTGGCAGCGACTTCTGCATCCCATGCACCTCTTACGGGTATCCTAGCACCTGGAGTCATAGTCCATACTACTAATGCCCAGGCTGAGAATCAGGGCAATCGGCAGAGTCGATCCTACCACAAGCCTCCAAAGCACCAGTGTATAAAACCGAGGCTTCGTTTGAGTTTGAGGTTGACCCCGACTGTGCTTAAAGTCAGTAAGCTAGAGAAGCTTTTCAAAAGGGAATAGGGTGTTAATTCTATTCCTGATATAGAAGATGGATATACCAACTTTGCGGTGACATTGCCAGATCAGTTCAAAATGCTGCATATCGATCGATTCGAAGGTTCTGGAGACCCCATGGTTCATCTTTGGTTGTTTTTCAGACAATTTGCGGCCCATGGACCTAACTAGTTTGCAGAAACTCTCACTCTTTGGCCGGACCTTGTCTGGTATAGCTGTAATATGGTATGCGAAGCTGGAGGATTATGTGAAGCAGAGTTGGGAGGAAATGGCTGAGACCTTTATTGCATAGTACTCTTACAACACACAATCGAGGTCACAACTCGTGATCTCAAAGCAACGCACTAGGAGCCAAAGGAGGGCTTCTCAGAATTCGTGACAAGGTGGAGGGCTAAGGCTTCAATGATGACTACATGACCTTCAGAGAAAGATCATATAAGAATGGTAGTCCGCACATCTGGGACGGGAAGTTGTTGCAGAAAATGATCATCCTACCCCTGTTCACATTCACCGAGCTCCATGAAATGGGAGTTCAGATTGAAGATGCCATGAAACAAGGGTTGATCATTGATGAGAAAGAACAGCCAAGAGGCCTTTTGTATGCAGTTCCAATGCAACCACTAGTGGTAGCACAACTACGCGGCCATTTGATTGAGTTGTCACCACCACAACCAAGACCGCTAATCCCTTTGCTAGCACAACTCCATAGACTTCAAACAACCAGCTCGATCCCAAAGGACCTTTACCCCACTCTACATGCCTTTATCCCAAGCCATGAGGGTGTTGATCAAAAAGGGGCACCTCAAGCCGTTAGAGCCTTGCCCACTACTCGATCTTCTCCCACTGAAACACAATCCAGCCAAGTACTGTGCGTTTCACAGTAGCACGGTCACGACACTGACCAATGCTTTAGGCTGCATCATGAGATTCAAGACCTCATCGACAACAAGGTGATTGCACCATCCCAAAAGCCAAATGTAACTACCACTCTCTCCCGGCTCACAACCAGGTTCCCCACCTCAAATCTAAACCTAATCCATACAACTGGCCCTTTTCTACAACCCCAGTATATATATTACCCCTTCCCACTTACCCAAATCGGTAGCGTTCATCCTTGAAAGCACAGACTTGTGTATGATGGACAACGTCTGTACTTCAACCTAAACCCATGGTGGTGACAGTGGTAGAAGAAGGAATCTGGTCTTAGAGGAGAGCACAAGTTCCCTGTTTGAGTGTTTGAGGACTTGTCTAAGCGGAAGCATGATCCGTGCTGCTACATTGTGCCGATTGACCAAGTCAAGCCAGAAGTGGTATTGCCAACAGCAGTAAAGGTCAATGTGGTTAGGGAGGATAGCTCGAGCCAAGGTTTGGATGATCTGGCAGAGCTAGAGAAGACTTAGACAACCTGCAATTCTTTGACGAACAAGATCAAGGAGATGTGCAAATTAACTAGTTCGATTTGAATGGGTCGATAGATAAATCTGGGTAGTTGAGTGATAAACTTGACAGGGAGGAAGAAACTGAAACCAAAAACAGAAGAAAGGAAGCAAGAATTGCTACAAGGGTTGGAATGCAATGAAAAGGGGAAATTGCAAGAGAGCATTGACTTCAAGAATTTAGCTCAAGAATTGGGTACTATTAGTATGCGCATACAGAACAGAAGTTGCGTTGATACAGTTTGAATAAGAAAGGGTTGAAGACACCCAGAAAGCTGGAAAAGCCCAACACCCTGCAGGGGATATTTCTGATGAGCCAGACAATTGTTCGTCGATTGTTGGAGGTGTATGGTGGGAAGATGATGATCTACATCTAGCCCACATCGATAAAGACTGGGATGAGTCCCTCTCAGACAACACATGGTACGCTGAGGAGATTGATCACATGACGAGGAGTAGGCGGTATTTCAAGCCATCGCACTTAGACCAATCTGAGGCCTCTGGGAAAGATAGAGAGGCTGAAAAACAGAAAGAGAAGTAGTTGGAAGAAGAGGCAACGTTGAAGCAACTGAAGAAAATCCAAGTCGATATTTCAATCTGGGTCTCCTTATGGCCTCCCGAGTACATCAACAGGCTGTGTTATCAGCAATGGCCAAAGCCAAACTGTCCATTGACACTACTCCTGAACAGCTTGTGGGATTAGTTTTCCCAGATGGTGCTAGCCCAACTCTGACCTTTTCCAAGAAAGAACTGCCACCGAAAGGCTCAACACACAACAAACCTCTGTACATATCTGTTGAGTGTAAAGAAAAATGGGTGCCAGTGGTGTTGGTCGATACTGGGTCAGCTATCAATGTATGTCCGTCTCGTACAGCTTATGCTATCAGTCTGAAACCAGCTGATTTCGTGCCCACAGCCCAAGTGATCCGGGCATATGATAACACAAGCAGGGAGGTGATGGGCATAGTATAAATCCGAGTTCAAGTAGGCCCAGCACAACAGGATGTCAAGTTCCATGTTCTAGATGTGCCGACCACTTTCAACTTACTGCTAGGGAGGCTCTGGCTGCACCTTGTGAAAGCAGTCTCTTCTACCCTTTACCAAATGCTGAAATACCCTTACGGAAAGGGAGTGGCTATTGTATTCGGAAATTCTTCCATACATCCTCTGCCAGAGGTAACTACACCGGTGTCTGAGATCGTTCATAGCGAGGAGGATGCATTCCTTTCAGGGTTTACTCTGGCCGAGGCCCGAGTGGTGTCGAATATCTTGGTAGCTGATGAGGGCATGTATGTCAGCACCCAGTTAGTCTATTTTATGAACAAACTCCAACACGTGCTAGGAATGGGACTGGGAAGAAGTGGCTGGAAAGGGGTCACAACATTGGCCGATGTGTCGAATAATCCGCATTCCTTTGGTCTTAGCTAAACGCCCACCAAAGAGGATTGGGTCAGGAAAAGAGAAGAGATGGCAGGTAGAGCTAGAGCCAAGCGGGCTGGGAAACACTGTAAGCTTGTTCACAGGCCAATCTGGTGAACGTTGAATGGTCACTTTGTTCAGGAGGGAGAAGACTTCCTATTTTGCGGCTTTCTCGAGCCCTGGTTAAATTCTGTAAAGCAGCGTGTTCCTAGCTTCAAAGTCTTCTTTGACTTATAGTTGCAAGAAAGTGATGCCGAGGAGAAGGCTGAACCAACTGCTAAAGCTGAACAGAGCATAGAAAGCGACTCTGACAACAACGAGCTCGGAGTAGGAGCAGCACTGGCATGTCTCCTTATAGATCCTCCAGCCGACTCAAAGAGCTTGGGGGATAACCTTACCATCTCCATGATCGGGGACCAGCTGGGTATGAACCTATCTAGCAGTATTTTGGATGCATCTGAGACACCATCTCTTTTTTGGCACCTAGAAGAGGGCTACCTGTCTAGTTCTGAGTCAGATGATGAGCTAGAATTTGATTCCACAGAGTTCGTGGAGTCGGAATCAGATTCCAGTTCTTCTGAGTTTGAGTCCAGTATTCCTGAGAGTGATAACCCAGATGCCAAGGTCTTGTCCAGGTCCTCTTTTTCTTTTTCTTTTGAGTCGGTTGTAACCAAAGAGTTGGATGAGTTGGACTTTATGAATGAGAATGCCGTCGTTGATTCTGAGTATTTCTCTGTGCCGCTTATTTATTGCATTGATCAAGATTTTCAAAATTTTAATGAAAACGATGAGGAAGGAATTCCACTGGTTTTGAAAATTTTGATTAATCGAGAGGAGGAGAGGTTTGCAAAACCCCTTGCTGATGAAATCATTGCTTTTAATGTGGGCACTGAGAAAGATCCGCGTCTGGTCCAGATCGGGTCCTCGTTGTCTTCGAAGGAGCACGAGTGCTTGGTCGCTTTATTAAAAGATTTCAAAGATGTTTTCACATGGTTCTATGAGCACATGCCTGGAATTGATCCGGAGATTGTATAGCATCGGATCCCCCTTGACCCCGAGGCCCGACCCGTCAAGCAGAAGTTATGGAGAATATGTCCGGATTAGGCTGTGAAGATTAAAGAAGAAGTTACCAAACAGATTGAGGCAGAGTTCTTGATTGTGTCTGACTATCTGACGTGGTTGGCCAACATTGTTCCAGTCCCAAAGAAGGATTGCAGAATCAGAGTATGTGTCGACTTCAGGGATCTGAATAAGGCTAGTCCGAAGGATGATTTTTCCTTGCTACATATTGATGAGTTGGTGGACTTCACAGCGGGTTATGCATTGCTCTCCTTCATGGATGGATTTTCTGGGTATAACCAGATTCTGATGGCGCCCGAGGACAGAGAGAAAACTGCCTTCACTACGTCGTGGGGAACCTACTGCTACAGGATGATGCTGTTTGGATTGAAGAATGCTGGGGCTACCTATCAAAGGGTTGTAACCACAATTCTACATGATATGATCCGTAAAGAGGTTGAGGTGTATGTGGACGACATAATTGTCAAGTCCAAAGAAAGAGAGGGCCACTACACCGCCTTGAAGAAATTCTTTCAACGGATTAGAGAATACAGACTGAGGTTGAATCCATAGAAGTATACTTTTGGTGTAACAGTAGGGAAAATGCTGGGTTTTTTGATCACATAGAGGGGCATCGAGGTAGAACCTTCCAAAATCAAGGCCATCTTAGAAATGCCACTACCAAGGGCTGAAAAGGAGGTGCGAGGCTTTCTAGGTAAAGTGCAATTAATAAGATGGTTTATTTCCAAATTAACCTTGACTTGTGAACCACTTTTTGGTCTCCTAAAGAAAGGAAAGAAATTTCAATGGGATGATTGGTGTCAATTCGCTTTTGAGTAGATTAAGCAGTACCTTCAGAATCCACTTGTTTTTATCACCGCTAGAGTTGGGAAGCCTTTGATTCTATATCTATGAGTAACAGACACCACAATGGGATGCATGGTTGCTCAAGAATCTGAGGATAGGGTGGAGAAAGCCATCTATTGCTTGAGCAAGAAAATGCTGGATTATGAGACCCGCTACACTCCGTTGGAGAAAGCTTGTTTAGCCTTGGTATAGGCTACCAGGAAGTTGAGGCACTACTTGTTAGCTTACTCCGTAATTCTGGTTTTGAGATTAGATCCCATTAAATATCTCTTTGAGAAACTAGCGCTTGTGGGTAGGCTAGCCCATTGGTTGCTTCTTCTCTTCGAATTTGATCTTAAGTATGTTACTCGAAAGTTGGTTAAGGGGAGATCAGTAGCCGAATTCCTGGCAGATCACCTGGTGGAAGGAGATGAAGCGGTAGAATATCTGTTCCTAGATAAAGCCATTCTGCAAGTCGAGAAGGAGACTTGGACAATGTACTTTGACAGAGCATCCAATCAATACGGTTATAGGATAGGTGTGTTGTTGTAGCACCCGACGACTCCTATATACCTTTAGCCTTCAAACTCCAGTTTAAGGTGTCCAATAACGAAGCAGAATATGAGGCGTGTATCGCTGGTTTGGAAGCCGCCCTAGAACTAGAGGCAAAAAGGTTGGACGTCATCGGGGACTCGAACCTAGTTATTTCTCAAGCAAATAGAGACTGGAAGGTCAAAGGAGAAAAGATGAAGATTTATCACCAAACCCTAGACGTTCTGATTCCTAGGTTTGAAAACCTGACTTTCACGCATCTACTGAGAGAGAACAATAGGTTCACTGACACCTTATCAACTTTAGCATCCATAATAGACATCCTGCTTGGAGTTTGGATGCGTCTGATCATCATTGAGTAGAGATACACGCCAGCCTATGAGACTATCGCCGCAATAGATAAAGCGCAAGATCAAAACCCTTGGTACTATGATATCTAGAACTTCTTGAAAAAGGAGATTTATCCACCAGGGGCAAATGCCAAGGACAAAAGGGCAATACGGTGGATGGATGTTCAATTTATCATCTGAGGAGGTAAACTGTACAAGAGAGGTCATCTGGGAATGCACAAGTTGTGTGTCGAAGAAGAGGAGTCAAAGCGCCTGATGGAGGCTATCCATGGAGAGGAGTGCGGAGCGCACATGAACGGAGTGATGTTAGCCCAGAAGATTCTCAGGCAAGGTTATTACCGGTCCACTATAGAGGAGGATTGTATTGGTTTTGTTTGGCGATGCCACAAATGCCAAATTCATGCTAATCGCATGAACATCCCGCCGTCAAGACTATACAACATGACTTCGCCATGGCCTTTCTTGGTCTGGGGAATCAACGTTATCGGGGCAGTCACACCAAAAGGGTCGAATGGACATGAATACATTCTGGTGGCGATCAATTACTTCACAAAATGGGTAGAAGCTCGGTCTTATGCAGTGTTGAAAGCAGCGCATGTGGCTAAGTTCATCAGAAACAACATCATTTGCCGATATGGAGTCCCAAACAAGATCATTTTAGATAATGGCTCCCATTTCAAGAAAGAGGTGATAGACTTGTTGGAGAAATATGACGTGGCTTTTCACAAGTCATCTACATACCAGCCACAAACCAACGAAGCTGTTGAGGCCGCCAACAAGAACATCAAACATATTTTGCAGAAGATGGTTGAGACCTATAGGGACTAGCCAGATAAATTGCCGTTTGCACTTTGGGGCTACAAAACTTCAATCCAGACGTCTACGGGCGCAACTCCTTATTCTCTCGTCTACGGGATGGAGGCTGTTCTACCAATCGAAATAGAAGTCTCATTGCTGCGGGTTATGGCTGAGTGTCAAATAGCAGAGGCGAACAGGCAGCAGAGTAGGTTTGAAGAACTGATGTTGTTTGATGAGAGAAGGATGAAAGCATTATACCATGTTTAGGGCTATCAACATTGGATTGCTAGGGCTTTTAACAAGAAGGTTAAGTCTCGGAATCTCAAAGACGGGAATTTGGTGTTGAAAGACCACCGAGCTCCCATTCATGACCCTAGGGGCAAGTTCAGACCCAATTGGACTGCTTCTTACATCATCAAAACTATCAGGTCGGGTGGAGCTGTTATTCTCATGGACCTGGATGGCCTGGAATTTTCCCAACCGATTAACATGGATAAGTTGAAGAAATATTATCCCTGAAAGCCTCACTAGGCCGAAAACCCGGAAGGGCAACCTAGGCAAAAGTTAGAGCATGAAAAAATTGAAATGAAGAAAAACTGAGCTCGTAAGGTTAAAACCCTAAAGGGCGGCCTTGGCAAAAGTTAGAGCGCAAAAGGAGAGAGTTAATACTCGAGTGAACCTGAACCCAACTACGTAAGGCCTGATTCCCATTTTCGGGATACGTAGGCAACTTCATCCTGAAGTCCGGCCGTAAGCATCTCCAAATCAACTGTCCTGTCCATGTGTCTGATTAGGTCATGTTTGTATATTCTTTACCTGAGGGTTTAGTTGTGATCTTTACTCTGAGAAAAGGGCTGGTTACAATGCTGAGCAGTGGTGTTCAATCAAGGAGCAATTTGTGATCTTTGGATTTGAGGTTGTACACTTTGAGGATTAATTTTGTGCTTGTCGAGTGGTGATCGTTTTCGAAAATGGTTTTGGAAAGTTTTAATAAAAGTTAATTTTGTTCAATTTTTACCTTTTACAACTTAGATCATTTTTGGACCAAAAGGAAAATTTTCAATGCTTACAACTTTAATTTCATTGATTTCAACACAAAGTTCTCCAACTCTCTGATATAAATCAAAGTTGCTTTTATTACATTGAGAAAGCATGAAAAGAAAGGTCAAAGCAATAAACTAGGGGCATAGATGAATTAAGTGCCCCCTTGTCCTCCGCTCGTGCTTGTGGAAGCTTCTGAAGCCAAAGTGGGCCCAGTTTGTGCCTCATCTTCGAGCCGAGCCAAGCCAAGCATTCGCCAGAAAGGGCATAACTAAAATCAGGGGCATGGGCCAGAAGCTCTCTTGTCCTCTAAGCAGTGAGGTACCTAGCCAAGTGCGAACCTCGGATGGGAAATGAAACCAGGTACTCTACTCCCTCCTCTGGGTAGGTCTGATCATGCCCAAACTAACGTTTGAACCTGAAAGGGAAGTAGAACACACAGTGTGCGAGGCCGATCAACTGAATGCCAAGTTGCCGAGCCATGCTGTAGCTCATGTCGATCAGATTAAGCTAGGGGAAACGCCAGGCTATGTCAACAGTAGACCTATTGCATATCCATTCGCACCACCACCCTTCATTTGGGTAATCCACTAGCTGGTGGCGGAAGAAATAGCTATGAGCAGAGTACTTAGGGTAAGAGTCCATTACCTTCAGCTTATCCATGAGCCACACCTGGGAAAGGATGAAAGAAAAGAGAGATGAAAGAATAGAGATATATATGTTGAGAGAAAAGTGAGAAAAGGGCTTTGAGAGAAAAACAGAGCATGAGTGCCGAGTGATGTAAGAAACACATATGAGAAAGGGTGGGAAACATTACCTGAAGAAGTAGGCGGCTCCCTGTGAATCTGGTAGTCTCTCGTCGGTGGAAGGCGTCTAAGCCCATCAAAGTCTCGGCCAACACCAAGCCAATGCAACTCTTGCCCTCTTTCGAACCTTGGGCCACTTCAATCAAGCGAATGCTAGACTCGCTGCAACTAGGGGCAAGAATAAAATGTACAAGCATACATAAGCAGAGGGCATGCTGTTGGAAACCCCGCCAAAGACAGTCGTCGCGGTCACTAACGTCGAAAAATTGATGAATCAAACTGGGAGTGTCTAGCTCTCCGTTGTGGGCAAAGATCGAGCCTCGTGCAGAGTGAGCCCACACATCTGTCCTAAAGGTTGGGCGTGGCCAAAACGGGACTGAGGCATGATTTCCTCATCACGTTGGGATTCCATTAAGGCTTGAAATTCTTCAATTGTCGAGCATATTTCTTGTCCCCCGAAGCTAAAGACGTATGTAATCGGGTCCTAGCACCTAGCCGCGACATAAAGGAACGGAAAACAAAGTGGAGTTCGGCTCAACGGAAAAAGTGCATTTATGCTGAAACCCTAGAAATTTACCTTTTTCGAGCCATCCAAAGTTGCTATCCAATCTGAGAGTCTTTTGGCGAAAAATGGCTCCATTTGTGAAGAATTTGCAGTTGAAATGAAGAATTCACGAAGCTTAACCTTTTGTAGAAGATAAGGCAATGAGTGGAAGCCAGCTGTCAACAATCTGAACGTTCTGTACATTGATGGCTGGCAAGCCACTTTGGTGGCCGAAAGGCCATTTCTTGTGGTTGGCAGGTGGCTAGCAAACTCCCTTTCTGGCCGGCAGCCTTCCTCTTGGGCCTGCTGTCAACCTTTGTGTGGAACAACGCGGAAAGCATGTCTTTTGTTCTGTTCTTTGGGTGTTTTAAGGTCTTGTTTTGAGTCCTTTTGGTTTTAGCAAGTTTGTTGAGTTGTATTTTAGTTGTTTTGTTTATTGAGTTGTTGCTGTGTTGTTTATCGAGTTGTACATTGCATTTTGTATTTTAGTTGTTGGTCGGTTCATTACCCGATTAAGCATTTTGTTTCAATCAAGTGCTCTTGGCCATCTTAATTCCATGTTCATTTCATGCATATGTGGTGCTCATGATGCAAAAATAATAACACACTTTTCATAAAAACTGCAAGGTTTTATTCTGATCATGGCTTGTTTTTTACAAAAGAGGAGTACAAGTTTTAAAGCAATAAAACCTTCCTAAAGCTATAGAATGTGCTAATGCTACAAACAAAAAGAAACTAAGCAAAAATCAAAAATCAGTGCTGGTCGCCTCATGCTCTAGAGGCACTCTTCGTCCTCTTCCTCGGAGGAGAGGACTCTAAGGCACTATCCCCATCGGCTCCGTTATCTGAATCTGTTTCTAAGCCGGAACCAAAGCCGGCATCGTCTTTGCTCTCTGCTCCAGAACCCTTCTTAGCATCGTCGCCTCTGCTCTCAGAACCCGAGCTGATGTCATTATCTTCGCTCTCAGACGACCCATAGTGCTGACTCGGTGCCTCCTCCGAGCCACTGGTCTCAGCATTGTCGTCCCTCAAGATGGGCTCGGGGAGGACTACTCCGACCTTGGGCACCTCTGTCTCTACCTCTCCCCCGTGCTATTGGAGGAGGTACTGCCAGTGTTGGTGCTGGTGCTGCCGCCAGTGCACTTAGTACAACTGGGATCTGAAAGGACAGTTGTTACGTATCAGTTTCAGTGTGTGCATCAAATGCAAGCATAGTTTCAGTGTGTGTATCAGATGCAAGCATAGTATGTAGTGTATGTATCAAATGCAAGTGTTGTGTACAGAATGAGTGCATGCAAAAATTAGACACAGCTTGTACGTATAGTGTGCCAATGCAGTGTATCGATGCAGTTTGGGAAAGACTACAGTTGAAATGCCAGTGCATCAGTGGAAAATTGATAGCATAAAGTGTGAATTGAAAAAATTAATGGGATGCCATAAAGGCCGAGCAACGTCTCCCTCATCTATACCAAACCCATCAAGGAGGCTATCAGCTCAAGAGCACTCCCTGTGTACTCAATGGATGCCTGCAAATGCATTTGAATGATCAGTGTTCGCACTGAATATATTTGAAAAGAAATGTGGGGTGCAAGTGGTGAAGAGTGGTACATACCTTAGTTGGGTCTCTAACCGTGGCAAGCTCGTGCCTGGCTGCTGCGGGCTCAATCGGGACCTAGTAAGCATCCCCGGTATGCTGCAGCATGTCAATGCGGTAGGAAGCTCTGGCCAACCGGTCCTCTCCCTCGCTCGAGAAGCACGGGCCCTGGTCGCCCTGGTCATTCTAGGCACCTCTCTCGTAGCAGGAGCTCTCGCCTCCTCACCTCCACGAACACCAGTCAAAGGTGGCATGAGACGTGTTTGGATGAAGGCTGCATAGTCACCCTTTGTTCGGAAGTAGTCGACTTCTAGGCCCACCATAAACTGAGTGACCTCATCAATGGATAGGCTATCTGTTGATCGCATGGACTCCGGCGGCGCCATCGGAATGATCGGGTCAGGTAGGCCCACAGTCTGATGCACGAACTACTCGCTCAGGAACTAGGCCTGGTAGACTGGGCCCTCGAGTAGGATGCGAAAGCGAGAAGTGGCCTAGGCCCCGTAGTACAGGTCCCGAATCCCGGCCAGCATTATAGGCCATGGCTGCCACATGATCTGCAAATAGAGGTTGTACAAGTTATTAGTTGCTGTCAGTTGCTAAATGTGAATCAGAATAGTTGCAAAGCAAGAATGACCATGTTTTGGGTTATCTCATGAGTAGCCACAGTGTCGAAGTAATATCGGAAGAATGTGAAGATCTCACGGGTCCTGCGTTGGTACCGGCCGTCATACCTCCATGAGTAGGGGATTGCTAATGGGAGCTCCTCTATGGGTTCCGGAGCCAGAGTCGGAAAATAAGTATACATCCATAGCTACAGAGAAAATGTAGTGATATATGGTAAAATACAGGATGAACAGATACAGAAAGTGCAAAGCAGAAAGCATAATATATGAACAGATACAGAAAGTACAAAACAGAAAGCACAAAGTATGAACAGATGAAGAAAGTGCAAAGCAGAAAGCACAGGTGTTAAACAAATATAAAGCAGAAAATGTAAAGTGTAAAGATGGAACTGAGATGCATACCTCGTAGGCTCGCCAATAGCCTCCAATCAAGTCTTCACTCAGACGGGAGGCCGAGCTCATGTATCCATATAAGGTGGCAAGACCGGCTCCGCTCCAATCATAAAAGTGCACCTGGGGAAGGGTCACTAGAGCGCTCAGTAGATACAAGCCTACGGTGTTCCATCTGTTCGAAAACAAGTTGGTACCAAAGACGAACATCAGAAAGCCTCTAGCATACTGCTTCATCTCCTTTACAGTCTCAGGCTCGCTGCCTCTGAACTACTCGGTGAACCAGGTATATCTGACTATGCCTGTCTGGTATATAGGTGGACGCGCTCCTAGTAGCTCAACCCAGACTGCCTCCCACTCTCTCATGTCTGTATCGAACAGGATCGGATCACCCCCTACATCTAAGCCAGTGATCATGGCAAAGTCAAAGGGAGTAATCGTCATCTCCCCTACTGTGCAAAAGTGAAAGGAGTTGGTAGTGTCCCACTACCTCTACATAAGTGTGCCAAGAAGAGGACGACTCATGATAACCCGCGTAAGTTCGGAGTAGAATAGGCCGAAGCCAGTCTCATCTATGATGTCGCGAACTCCTGCGGGGAGCTTATCATACCAGTCTCATGCGGTAGTAGCTCCGTATCCTCGAAAGGCACGAGACTCACCCTGTGACAAAGAACAAATGAATCAGATATGGTAGTGATGAAAGTATAGTCAGAAAATGCAGTGCAAGAAATGCGAGTAAAGACAGGCAGGAATGCATGAGAACAGAGCTCATACCTCAACTGTGACGGATGAAAGGTGAGAAGTCTGTTCCCTTAGTAGGAGATCTTCAGGCACACCGAGAATGAAATCGCTAAAGCACTTAATGCAACCAGCTGGTAGGATGTGTGTGCGAGAATGGTACCTCTCCAGATCAAACGGCCATACTCTGACTGGTAGTGGCTCTGGCACAGACTCAAGCTCAAACTTTGTCTCGAGGTCAGCCTCAATACCTCTAACCGGCTCGGTAACGATCAACTACCTCGGGAATAGGTGGAAATGCGAGGGGAACCTCTGAAGGGGCCCCATCGTGTGGTGAACCATCCGCCATTTGAAGAATAGGTGAAAAGTGGGTGAAAAAATGAAGAAAAATGAAGAAAATAGAGAAAAAAGTCAAAGCCGAGAAAAATGCACAGAACTCGAGAGAAACTCGGGGGGAACTATCTTAGAATGGTGGAAATGAGGAAAGAAGTGTTGAAATCAAATTCCAATTAGTTCAAAGTGAAGAGGGCCAAGAGGTTTAGCGAATAAAGTTTGCGTGGGGCGTTAGAAAATGTGTAAAAAGCTTGAATCTAGAGAAAAGGAGCACCTAGAGAGAGAGAGAGGGAATTTTCAGACATGGGGTTGTGAGGAAATGAGCCCTTGTGGCTTATATTTAAAGACCCGAGGGTGAAAAGACTGAAAAACCCTCTAGCTGCCATCGTTGGTCGGCAGGGGGCCGGCAGACTCCAACTGTGGTCGGCCAATGGCCGGTGGCTTTTATTTGTGTTTTGATGTTGTTTTGTGTCCTTGGTTTCCAAGAGGTGTAGGGAAAGTTCACTGTTGGGTTCAAATTGTCTCTATGGAAGCTCAAAACTGTGTTTTCAGTGCACGATGTTATCACTTGTCAACATGAACGAGATGTATCTTTTTTAAAGATATTTTCATATTGTCACTCTTCCGAGAGGTAAATCGGAAGTTGTTGTTGAATTTGTTTTTGTCAAAATTACGCTTTTGTTCCTTGCATAGAATATGCATTTCACTTAATTACATATAATATGCATTTCACGTTGTTGCATAGAATATGCATTGCATTTCACTTCACGTATATATTGCACGTGCGTCTTGCATCAGTTATGAGTCACGCATAGAATATGCATCTCATTTTATGAATAGAACATGCCTTCAATTAACATTGTATTTCGATTGTTGATCTCGCTTAGAATATGCATTGTCACTATATCGCACATTGATCATGTTAGCTATGCTTTCACAAATAGGAAAGTTCTTTTCTTTCTTCCTTTGTCAACACAGACAAGCAGTATTGTATGTACGGTTCATTTACTTTGTGCATCTATCGCACTCGTTCACTTTGTGTATCAATCGCATTTGTTCACTTTGTGCATCTATCACACTTGTTCACTTCTTGCATCTATCGCACACCTTTCTGTTTTATCTCAGGACGCATGACACACGGCCTTGGACGAGTTTTATCTCAGGACGTGTGACGCACGCTCCCGAGCAGTTTTTTCTCAGGATGCGTGACGTGCAGCCCTAGGCGGGTTTCATCTCAGGACGTATGAAGCATGCTCCTGAGTGGTTGTTTATCTCAGGGCGCGTGACACGCGGCCCTGGACGAGTTTCATCTCGGGACATGCGAAGCACGCGCCTGAGTGGTTGTTTATCTCAAGACGCGTGATGTGTGGCCCTGGGTGAGTTTCATCTCGAGACGTGCAAAGCACGAGCCCAAGTGGTTTTCTTATTTCTCGGGACGCGTGAAATGCGAGTCCGAGTGGGTTTTCTCTTGTTATCTCAGGACGCGTGAAGCGCGGCCCTGGGCGGGTTTCATCTCAGGCCGCGTGAAACGCGAGCTCGAGTGGTTTTCTTGTTTCTCAAGACACGTGAAACGCGAGTTTGAGCAGGTTTTCTTGTTTCTCGGGATGTGTGAAACACGATCCAGAGTGGTTTTATTCGTCTTTTTTCTCGGGACGTGTGAAACACGACCTCGAGCGATTTTCTCAGTTTCTCAGGATACGTGAAACGCAACCCTGAGCAGTGTTTTCTTTCCTCGTCCTGTGCTTTGGCGTGGTTAAACATGTGCCTATCTTTGTTTTGCGTGAAACCTGTGTTGGTTTAAGCTTGAAGTTGTTCATTCATGTGTTATTATCTCGTTATCTTGCTTATCGCATTTTGTTCTTGCTTATGGCATCATCTCGCATGATCAGGAGTTTTCAAAATAGTCGGCTTCACGTAGCGTGTAAGTCCAGCTTTCAAAGTTGCATAATGCATATCATTTGCATTTTGGCCCAGAACTACGCTGGTTTGATTCCTTGCAAAGGGATACGTAGGCAGCTTGCGGGTACAACCATTTCTTTCTGTCTTGATTGTTTGTCTAAGTCTCATAGCCTTGTCAAAATGGGTCATCTCTGTGCTTTTACATTCACTCACGACATTTCATGACTTCGAGTTCTGTAAAATAGGGGAAATATTAGACACCCCATTTTTACGGCCCTTCGAGTTCTCTACCTATTTGCTTGCTTTCTCTACTTTCTTTCTTACTGTTTTTCCATTGTTTTGGGCTGTTAAAACTCTGTGTTTTTTCAGATGAAGCTTGGGTTTAAGGCCATTAAAGGTTGACGGGTTGATAGCCCTTCTTTATACCTTATTTTAGAGGCCTTTGCCCTTGTATTTTCCATCCTTTTACTATCTTTCTCTGAGCTTTTAAACACTGATTTTTAGAGTTTTTTAGTGAAAAAAATCACATTTTGAAGTTCAAATTTGGAGGGGTTAGCCTCCCCTCTTTGTGTCTTGTTTACTAGCCTAGCTTGCTCTATGTGTTAGCTTATTTTTCTAGCCTTTTTTGTCTTGATTCCAACATGTTTCAGGGTTTATTTTAGACTATTTTAGCACTATTTTGGGTTGTTGTTTACATTTGAGCTTTGCTTTGCATGCTTCTAGTGTAATAATCCTCATAAGCTTGATGTTTTAGGTCTTTGACATCACTTATTTGAGTTGATAGCATTTATTTTGGGCTTTTCATACTTCATTTAAGCACTTATAATCTCTGCAGTCTCCCTCCATTCTTGACTTTTTATTTTTCTTTGAAAGTGGTTACAAGTCACTTGCTTGCCCATGTGTGAAATTGAGGTTTCATACTTAATGGTTTAATCCCTTATGGGGTTCATTACCAATGGTATTATGCTTCTTTCATACCCAAAGCAACTTGTGTTTTGAGCCCTCTTTCCATTAGAGGACTTTAATTCACCATTGGACTTAATTGGATTAAGGAATGGTTGGTAAATAAAATGAGTAAATAAAACTTAAAACTAAAAGTAAGAAAGATAATAAGTTGGTTGTGTTCAATCGGACGTTAATTGAACACACGGAAGCTTGAACCATTTCATACTTGTTGGTGATGAAATGATTCAAGTCTCCAAGCTCAACTTCTTCCCTTGATCATTCATGAAAGGGAGGAGGTTTGTGTCTTGTTTTGCATTTATTGAAGTTGCACATCTTGAGTCACAAGCCATCATGTAGTGAAATTGCTTGAGTTTGTGGTTTGTGGCTTAAGTTCACCACTCCTTGGATTTGTTCATGAAAAGGGGGGTGAATTATGCAAACCACCCTTGAAAATACCCTGAATGTGCTATGTTTGTCCACTGTTGCAGCAAGGTGAAACTATGCATCAGTGGCTGGTAGCCCACTTTCCATGGTTGGCAGGTGGCCGGCAGACCACCATCCATGGCCGGCAACCTTCATCACTGGCCGACCGGCCACTGGTGTAAAATTTAGCAGTGAGGTTGTCAGGTAGAGCAGAGTGAGCAACAGTGTTGATGTTCAACTGTGCAAACAGAGGCATTCAGAAGCAAAACAACGGTGTTTTCGGGTGGAAACTGTGCATACACATGAACATCTCTTATTTCCCAAGGTGGAGTAGTTAATTGTTTAGTTTAATTATTAATTGCACTTGTGTTGTAATTATTTATTTAGTTTAGCTAGTTATTCATTTTTTTTTTTGTAATAATTAACTTAATTAGCTTTAGCTTAGCTTAATTAGTTAGTTAATTAGCTTAGTTTATTCATTCGGACTCTCCTTCGTGAGAGCGCAATATAATAATGTGTATATCTTCCAACCCCACGTCTTTCTCCCTTTTATATACTAACTTATGATGGTTAGTTTAGGGACATCATGTTTCAATTAGCATTCTCCATGTTTGCATCTATTCGTATTGCATGCACCGAGGCTTGGTTCATCATTCTGACTGCATTATTGTTTCAATACTTCTTTGAACACATGCTTAGACCATATGCTAGTTAAATTGTTTCATATGACATGTTTGGTAGCTGAGCCTATCTAATTGCATGTCGTATGTGTTGCACTAGTCATCTTGCATAGTTAGGAATCATACATTTTTTCTAACTCTTTTGTTTATTTTGGCTTGGAGTACTAGGTGAGTCTTTACTCCCTTTAGCATATCGCATGCGTGTGATTGTTACCATGAGGCTAAATGCTTAAATGATAAACTGCTTGAATGCCTCTGGATGAAGGCTTATTGCTTGAATTGGAATAATTTGAGCAACATTCATATGCGATCACTTTTTCAAGTGGTACATATTTCGAAACAACTTTCAAAACGAACATGACTCGAAATGCTCCAATTCTTACAAGATAGTCTATACTTGTGTGTCCGCATCACATAGTAATGCTAACCTAATAAACCGAAACAAGAGCATATAATGTTGATAAGATTCATATCATGATTAGTAGAAGCCGATCTTTGATCGGGCAAGTGGGGTGCTCAAATGTATTCACGACCTTCCCCTCTCGTACCTATGTTCTCGAGCCAAGACAATCTTGATGATGACGGACACGTGGCCTTTGGCACGAGTCATGGGTTTTCTAAATTTCCCTAACATAAAACATTTAGGTGGCGACTCTATATTTGGCAAAGCAGTCCATTTTTGGCAATTTGATTCAAAATTGATTTTCTAAAAGATTTGCCGGATTTGGATTCTTTGGTGTTTATCAATTTCACATTGCACTTGTGAGATTAGATTCAGAACCGCAAGAGTCCGAACTATAGGGCTTATTTCGAGCTTCTAAAAAGGGGGCACGAAAAAGGTGAGCTACAGAAACATGTCCTTCAAAATTTGAATAGTGCGCTCAAACTGCCCGTCAGTCTGAGGATGATAGGTAGTGCTAAAGGTCAACTTAGTACCCAAGGTATTCTGTAGGCCCTGCCACAACTGAGTCATAAAACACAGATCCCTATCTGAGATGATAGTCTCCGAGACCCCGTAAAGTCGCACTATGTCTCTAATATACAACTCGGCAAGATAATCCACCGAATCACTTGTGCGCATAGGTAAGAAATGAGCAAAGTTGGTTAACCAGTTGATAACTACCCAACGACATCATTACCCAATTGAGTCCTCGAAAAATCCACAACAAAATCTATCGTGACATGCTCCCACTTCTACTGAGCTGTAAGTAAGGGTTGTAACAAACCAACTAGTCGTTGGCACTTAGCCTTCACTTACTGGCTACAAAGATCGTGATACATCTTCGTGCCTCCCCGAATGTACCGTAAGGCATGAATGGTGGAACTCTTAGAGTACCTTCTTTTTACAAGACTCTGGCACAAATAGGTAGTCTAGATATCTCACACTCGAGTCAGAATGGACATTCAGACCATTTTCTACCTTTCCACTGGAGATCTTTCCCCGAATAGTCTCTATCCCATGATCATATTGTTATGCCTTAATAACACGACTAACCAAAGTAGGCTATGCAATAGCAGTAAACAAAATAGCGAACTCAATAGACTCACCAAGATGTAAGTCAAACTCGCAGATAACACCCAATATCTCTCATTCCTGGATGGCAATACTCACTACACTACTCACAAACTTCATACTCAAAGCATCAACCACTATATTAACATTCCCTAGATGATAATGCAACTCAAAGTCATAATCTTCAATGAACTCCATCCACCTTCTCTACCTCAAATTCAAATTCTTCTGTAAGAACATGTATTTTAGACTCTTATGATCGAAAAACACCTCAAATCTCTCTCCATATAGATAATGCCTCCAAATTCTTAAGGCAAAGATCATTGCCGCTAACTCTAGGTCATGCGTATGGTAATTCTTCTCATGGGTTTTCAATTTTTGTGAGTCATAGAGCACAACTTTCCCTTTCTACATCAACACATACCCCAATCCCTCTCACGACACATCACAGTACACCGAATACCCCAAGCCTCTCTCCGGAATAATCAACACTGGAGCAGCGGGAAATCTAATCTTAAGCTCTTGGAATGACTTTTCACATGCCTCACTCCACACAAATCTAACTCATTCCATCATTAATCCAGTTAACGGCAAAGCCAATCTAGAAAAATCTTTTACAAAATGTCAGTAATACCTAGTCAAACCTAAGAAACTTCGGATCTCAAAAGCATTCTTAGGTTGCTCCCAACCCTACACTGCGTCTATCTAGAGGAATCCACAGTCACCCCTTCTCTAGGCATAACATGGCCTAGAAACTTAGCTTCCTTGAGCCAAAACTTGCACTTCCCGAACTTAGCATACAGACGATGGACTTTAAGCAACTTAAGTACAACTCGCAAATGTTCCTCATGTTTTTCTTCAGATGGTGAGTAGACTAAGATGTCATCAATGAAGACAACCATGAAACGGTCTAGAAACTCACGCAAGACTCGGTTCATCAAGTCCATGAGTGAAGTCGGTGCATTGGTTAGCCCAAAAGGCATCACTAAGAACTCATAATGGTCATACCACGTACGGAAGGCTATCTTCTAAATGTCCTCTTCCTTCACCCTCAACTAGTGATATCCTAATCTCAAGTTAATCTTCGAAAAACAATAAGATCCTTTCAATTAGTCAAACAAGTCATCTATTCTTGACAATGGGTATTTGTTATTGATAGTAACCCGGTTCAACTTACAGTAGTCGATATACAACCGCAAAGTGTCATTATTCTTCTTCACGAAGAGAGTTGCTGCTCCCCAAGTACTAGGGTGTATGAAGCCCTTGTCTAACAAATCCTGAAGCTACACCTTCAACTTACGCAACTCAGCTGGCACAAATCTATACGGTGCCGTGAAAATCCGAGTCGTGCCCGACACCAAGTCGATAGAGAACTGAATCTCTTTATGTGGTGGCAACTCAGTAAGATCCTTCGGAAAGACATTCGGATACTCTCGAACCACTCTCGGTAAATCACTCCAGACCACACTACCGTCATCAACTATCAATAGCAAAAAGAAAACTCAATTCTTCTCGACCCATAAGGTTATACAATGGAGGAATAAAACTATAATTCCGGTCACACAAGAAGTAGAAACAATCTTCGGATGACATACACACCGACACGCCCTACGGTGACAATCTATCAAAGCCTGAAAGTAGGTCAACCGGTACATACCCAAAATCACATCAAAAGTATGCATGTTTAAAACAATGAAATCAAAGGAGAGTTGGCAATCTGCGACCTTAATCTCACAAGAGCGGCATACTCGACCTAATGCTACCTTACTCCCAACAGGTGTCTCAACAAATAGAGGAGACTCCAACTCAACTAACTCTAACCCCAAAGCAGATACAAAAGAAAATGATATAGAAGAATGTGATGCACCCGTACCTATCAACACATTGGCTAGAGAATTGAATAACAAGAAGTTACCTCTCATAACAAGAGGTACCGACAATTGATTTGCCATTGTAACATCATACACATGCCAAGGAGGTCTCTCATTTACCTGCTTACCCCTTGGAGCATAAGCTTGATACACAGACGAAGCCGAAATGGCTCCCTAATTGGCTCTCGAGGCCTGAACTAACTAAGTCAACAGGTGACTCTGTGACTGTCTCGAACCAAACGTACTAGATATGCCACTCCACTGAAGGCTAGCAAATTTTTAGGACCCTTGTTTTATCAATTCTACAAACCAACACATTTTGAGTTGTAATGTTGTGAGATTTTGAGTGTTGCTAGTGTTTGATAAGTTGTTTTTAGCTTGTCTATCTACATCAATCGCTTGAGCAGTCATGTTTGCGCTCGAGCGTTATTTGTAAGCATCCTATATCTCAGTCTGAATTTAGAGATACTGAGATATGTGTTTTCACCGCTCGAGTGGTAAGTCTTGCACTCGAGCTAAGTGACAAGTGGAAGTTTGTTAGCACCGCCTTTCTAATACACTACTTAAGCGGTTATTCTTGTGTTCAAGCGGTCTTTGCGACTCTAGATTGTTTAAACTGTCTCAGATGCTCATTTCAGGGTTTAATGCTTTTAGATTTCTCTCTGAATATTGAAGAACAACAGTTTTATCTTATAGAGAGTTATTGGTTTTCTCTTGATGGATTACTGATGATTGTCGCACATTATGGAATTGATTGAATATATCAACGGGCTTTGATTGAATCTACCTTCCTTGGTGTTCAATCGGTCGAATCCAGACTGAGTTGAAATTTTTGGATTTAAGCTCAACAATGAACAATCCTAGATAAAGAGTGGGCGATGAAGATTTCTAGAGTCTCCGACTGCTTGTGTGGATTCAAAGGTGGTAAGCTTGGTGAGGTCTCTCATAATCTTTATTCTTTCTTCTTGGTGGATTTGTTCAATCTTCTTGGGTCATGATTTTTTTATATATTTATTTTTTTTATCACAATTATAGTTGTCCAATTGTGGTATTTTTTCATATTAAATCTTTGTATCGCCTTTGTTGATTGTTTAGAGATCATCTAAATCACTTTCGTATTGGCTAGATAATTTAGACTAATTTGCAAATTGCTATGAATTGTTCTTAATTAGCTCATAAATCATGAATCACATTTACTTAGGGTTTTTCACAAACAAAGAACAAACGCCCTTGATTTCCATGCTCATTTGTTCGTACAATATACACGATAGTTGTTCTTTCACAATCACACATTCTTGGTTTTAATCTGATGTTACTATTGTTAGTAGAAGAAGAAGCAATTTTGTAATCTATATAAACAATACCAAAAAACCCTTAACTCTAAAAAATTTTAGCGTAAATATTGATTTATCCTTTGATTAAATCTATTATTAACCTTAAATGGCATCAAATCTTACCAACTCAAACAATTGGTAAATTAGCAAGCTTATTTGCACAAAATATAAAAAATTTAAAATCAAAAAATACGAATACATGGAATCACACTAGGGCAACTACTTCTAAACTTAAATCTCTTTCTTTTTCCAAAGAATTTAGGAAATTTTTTCAACAAAAGTTCCATTATAAACTCCCCAATGTAGAGCCCTGTTCAAATGTCAAAACCCTCAACAACAATTCCATAACAAACAAACAAAAATCCATAAAAAAGTTTTAACGAAAAAACTCCTAATTCTAACCTTCAGTGAAATCTCCATTCTAAATATTAAAAAAAAACCACAAAACCCATAGATTTTGAGAAACATCTAAATCTCAAAACAAAATCGCCATAAATTTTTTTTTATCAAAAGAAAATCCTAATCTCTGAACTGTAAGAAAAGCCCCAATAATTGTAAAAAAATCCACAAAAAAGTTTCAATACTAAAAACCGTACCTTTTTGCAAAGGCCTCAAATGTCGCAAAAAGTGCATATGCCATCTTAGAAAACTTTTTGCAATGGAGTAGAGACAGGAAAGGGGGGTAGCGAAAGGGGGCATGACAAAAGATATATGTGATAGTTATAAACCGTCGCTTTCTTGTAGCGATGGTTTAACCTGACATAAAAAAAAAAAAAAAAAGGAAAAAATATCACTTTTAGTGACGGTTTAAAATGCGGTCACCAAAAACGTTTTTAGAGATAGTAGTTGACATCGCTAAAGTATTATTAGCGACAATCTCAAACATCACAAAAAAAGAGAACTAAATCAATAATGTATTTGCAACAGTTTAAACCATCATTAAAGAATTAAAGTAATATATAAATGCGACAGGTTAAACCATCGCTGATAAAATGCAAAGCAATGATAATTACATTAGCGACGGTTTATTACTATCGCAAAAAAAATATTTTCCTAAAATAAATATATATTTTATTAATTCATTGTAGTTTTGTAAAAAATAAAAACATATTTAATGTATTAAAATTATTTCCCTATACAAATTATTAATATTTTCTAAAATAAAATACACAAAAATCCACATTTACATTTACAAAATCATATATACAAATAATATATATGTCCTGTAACAATATAGTGTCAACCAAACATTCATTATAAAAATATACAAAACAACCTCCAATAATACTAATAATTTTTTTATAATTCAAGAACTCAAATCTGTATTTGAAACAAAACAAAAATATCGACAATACAAATAAAAAAACATATATATTATAGTCTGTTTTAGTATCAACAGTAAGCTCCAATATTGATATGCGAAAATATCATCACATACTCAAAAGGGTAGCATTTGCAAAAAGAAACCAAAAAAAAAAAATATGTATTTACAATATAATTAATTTCAAGCTTAAAAAAATATAAAACATTTGATATTTATTTAAAAAATAAATAAATAAATAAGATTGTAACATATAGATGAATCAAGCGCCACACAATGTATCTTCCAACAGCTTCTCCAACTGTTCTTAGACCTCAAAATGGTATTTCGAAACAAGCATTCGGCTTTTTCACTTTTAAGGCAAAGACTTTGTAATATTCGGACGTAATTGCAACTCAATCAATTTCACACAATGGATTGTCACTAATAAGAAGTCCCTTAGCCAATTGGACTACTGGTATACCTGAACTATCCACACACACACACACACACACACACACACACACACACACAAAAATTACATCCTACAATGATGATAATACTATGAAAATCAAGTATTGATTGAACACATTCTCTTATAATCTAACAATAATCAAATAAACACAAAATAAGAAATCTAGCCAAACAATTGTGCTTAAACACAGACACAGTAGCCCCTAGTAGTTTATGCTAGTAGACATGAAACATATGTGAGATTAACAACAATAAAAAGACAATATAGGTGACACAAAACAAAGAACATATAATCAATGTCAAGAGGTCGAATCCCATCTTTTCCGACAAGTCATTTGTGCCTAGTTAGTTGTGTGTGTCAAGTTTCATTGACATCCGACTCCATTTGACCATTTTAGGGTGTCAACTGACTCAAAAAAGAGTTTCTAAAGGACAAGTTTTCACAAATAGAAATTTGGCTCTAGATTCAAAACTAGAACCAGTTTCGAGTTCCATCTTTTTCTACAAGTCATTTGTGCCTAGTTAGTTGTGTGTGTTAAGTTTTCTGGACATCCAACGTCGTTTGACTATTTTAGTGTGTCTACCGATTCAAAAAATAAGTTTTCACAAACGGAAATTAGGCTCTAGATTCAAATCCGGGAATTGGTTTCAAGTCTCGTCTTTTCCTACAAGTCATTTGTGTCTAATTAGTTGTGTGTGTCAAGTTTCATTGACACCGGACGCCGTTTGACTATTTTAGTGTGTCAACCGGTTCCAAAAAAAAGTTTCAAAATGACAAGTTTTCACAAACGGGAATTACGTTCAAGATTGAAAATTGGGAACCGGTTTTAAGTCCCATCTTTTCCTACAAGTCATTTGTGCCTAGTTAGTTGTGTGTGTCAAGTTTTGTTGACATCCGACCCTGTTTGACCATTTTAGTGTGTCAACCGGTTTGAAAAAGAGTTTCTAAAGAACAAGTTTTCACAAACGGAAATTAGGATATAGATTGAAAATCGGGAACCGTTTCAAGTCCCGTATTTTCCAACAAGTCATTTGTGCCTAGTTAGTCATGCGTGTCAAATTTTGTTAACATCCCATTTGACCATTTCGTTGACAACCAATAGTACCTCAATTCCATTTTATTTTATTAACTTATCCAAATGCAAAAGTAACAAAAATATTAACAGAAGGAAAAATCACCATAATCAATATGACATGTAAATGGTCCAACACTAAAATAATAACTAACTCATGAGAAGTCAATTTGAAACCCTAACATACTTCTATATAGCAAAAAGTGTAGAGATCCCTACCTCTTGAAGCTCTAACCAACAAAAGATTAGGAAAGGGGAGTGGAGGAGATGAGATCCAAGTGACTCAAGCCTTCTTGATCCAAGTTTTTTTGAAAATCCCCAAAGTTCTTCACCTCATACAACACTAATCTCTCACTAAGTCACTCCCTTAAACTCACTAATAAGTTTAAATAGTACACTAAAATACACTGCAAATCTTAGATTTTTCTTCAGCAAGACTAGGATTTTAAAGCTAACAGGATGACTTTTTGGAAGCAAAAATCAAAGAGAAATGAGAGGGAGCACCCAAGGCAGTAGCTATTGCCTTTCTGCACAAAGTTTGAGTTTTGCACTCTAAAATAACCCCACAAGATGTATAAATGGGTCCCTTACCAATCCTAGTTTAATCCTTAAGGTAAAACTTCAATCCAATGGTTCATTTTCAACCAAAAATAAGAAACAATCCCAACCATGCAAAAAAAATTCAGATTGTTTGATATGGGGTTATATAGGTGTAGATGTGATCAGCGCAAAGTTTAAAGCAACTAAAGTTTAAATGGGTATGGAAGCATGGAGTTAGGAAAATGGTACAAAAGGTTGCATACCAAAAACAAGTAATATAAACACCTTGAAAGTGGGGGAAAAGGAACACCCAGCAATGGAAAGCAATTATGATTTTAATATTCTCAAATGTGTTTCCAAGTCTCATGTTTGAATTTCTCAATATAGCCAAATAAATAAAACTTAGCATAAGGTCTTTAATCAAAACATACAATACAATTAAGCCAAATACATACATGATAAGTCACCACACCTTAAGCAACATGAGCAGCCTCTCCAATCCAAGTCTATAGTTCAAGCACAGCTCTCTACAAATTTACGTTTTCCACATTGCTTTTTAAAAAAATGTTTCCTAAAAAATGTTGTAGTGAAACCAACAATTTCTTAAGCATTTGCAGAACATTTATCATGAGGCATGACAGATAAATGAAACAAAGAGGTTAACTAAAACAAATCTTAAATGAAAAAGATGTCATGGCCATATGGTTCTTGGTTGGATCAATAACACACAAACAATTTGCAACTTTAGCTACAAAATGATACAATAGTTACTATTGCGACAAAAAGCATATTTATATAATCACAAACTAATTAAATTATACAGATTATAGCGTACCAAAGCTCAAGCATATTTATATCATCACAAACTAATCAAGCATTTTAGATTATATGTTGTTGCTAGATAATATTTATATCATCACAAAATCATACCACACTGTTATGCAACTGGATATATATATATATATATATAATATCTAAAATTCTCTATGTAACATGCAAATGTAAATAAAAATACACAACAATGTTCATAACAATCTTAAAGAGCATCTCCAACACTTCACTTATTTCATCATTTGCAAAAAAATTGATGATTAAAGAGCCAAAAGTGAGCTCCAATCAAGGGAGATGAAAAGTTCTCACCAAATCATAAATATATATATATTAAAAAAAAATTAAGATAAGTTTCAGTTTTTTCAAAAGTCTTGATGAAAAAAATAAAATTTCACAAAAGATTTGATGCATTCATAAAATATGAATTTTTCAACAAAACATTAAAAGCTTAACGTTTAATCAAGTTAATGAAAATTCCAAGACCAAACATGAAAATTCCATAACATTAATCTAGTTAATGTTTACATTCATTAACCCATAGCAATTAAAAAAAGAAAGTGAGGAACTAATAAAGAATTGCAAGGGAAAGAGTTCCTAATCTGAGCGTTTGCTTAAGGAGTCAAATTAAATGAATCTAAGACTTGAGGATAAAAGGAAAAACAAAATGAGGATTATTAAATGGTTGAGGATTGTTAACTATTGAGCTTTGCACTCAGTCCTAGTATCCATTCTATTAGTCTTTCTTTGCTCAAATGGGAGGAGATTCTCATTTTCCCCCTCTTTTGAACATACAAAAATAGGCCCATTAATTATTTTAGGGATAAACGTGCGAGAGAGAGAGAGAGAGAGAGAGAGAGAGAGAGAGATAGAGAAGGGTGTGTCACAAACTAAAGCGCATTAACACAGCTTAACCTAACTTTCAAGGTCTCAAATTACCCAAGACATGGGTTCAAATCGAAACTTAATTAAATGTGACTTTGAGATAAAATAGAATTTTAAACAAGTTTTTCCAATCTATTCACTAATTTTGAAATTTAAAAACCCACTTTACGCCATTCGAAAAATTCCAAAACCCTCCAGCTATCAACTAATATATACTAAGTTTCAAATCCAATTGGTTTTACTTGATTTGCTTATAGAAATAATTATTTACAATTAATTATATCTAAATTGGTCACTTTCTGCAACACTTTAAAAAAATTGACAGTTCTCTGAATATACAAGAGCAATCAACGCAAGGCCAAAAATGTAAGAAACTAGACTCATAAACGATTCTAATGACACTATTGGCACCATAAATCTGCAATTTTATTATTTATTATTTATATAATTGTAGGACATGTGGCACCCTCATACTCATTTGGAGTTTATGAGAAGTTATGAAATGTGGAAAGATGATGGAGAACAAAGTGGAGTACATGGAGCATGAAGTGGAGGTTGAAGGAAGTTATAAAAGATCATGGAGTATGAAATAGAGGAGGTGGAAGACTGGATAGTTTTAGGTAGTTTTTTTCCTACAAATGTTTACCTATAAATAACCATTCATGGCTACATTGTAAAGAGGATCCAACTCAAATCAAAGACAATTGATTTCTATTTTTTCTTGTCATTTATATTTCCTGCACTTTATTTTCAACACTTCATTTTCGAAGCATAGGAGTAGAGGTAATTTTATGCACTTGGGTTTCAAAGCATAGGAGTAGAGGTAATTAATTGTTACTTTGATTGTTCACTCAATCACCTCGATTGTTCACTCAATCATCTTTCTCCGTCTCCCTCATTCTTCTTTTAATTTTTCTTTTCTCTACACTTGGCAATTTTGAAGTCCTCTTCATTGAGGCAAAAGAACTATCAACACAATCACTTGATAATTGGTTTGAATTTAATCTGTAAGGATTTTTTAATCCTTGTTGGCACACTCACATTTATGGTATTTTCCTTTGTATGAAAAATAAGCCAACAGACACTGATTTGATAATTTCTAGATTTGTACCAAAGAGAATGATACTTCTGAAGTTATTGTTAGTACTAATTTTCTGGACAGATTTGAACGCATCAATTTATATGGATTTTGACTCCCAAAAATTATAAGAAAATTTTGGTATGAAATTCAATATGTAATTAAGTTACTGTAAAAATTTTAGCTAAAATTCATTCGTTTAATATGGTTTCTTAATTTCTAAAGTTTGATGGCAGATTAATATTCTTAGGAGCAACAATGTATAAACATTATGAATTCAATTAAAATTTCTCGAATACTATTACATACCCACATTGGATCTTCAAAGGCCCACGACTTGCTAAAAATTGGTCATCCAAACACTATCTATAGTTAATTCCTAAACTAAAATATTGGGTGCATGAACTCTCATGAAACACTCCACCAATGTATACATCATCCACGCAATATAATATTGGTTAGGAATTATAATATAGCATCCATCATCTACCCAATTAATCAACCCACTGCATATATTAAGATAATAGAAGGAAGATGAGGAACAAAAGAAGATAGGGTTCAAAAGCTTACCTCATTGCTACGAAACCTAAGTCCAAGACTTGGACTATGGCTGCTCTTCTCCCACTGTTTCTCCCTCATTCTCACGGCTGTAGCTGTTGTGTTAATAAGAGCTTAGGTTTTTATTTATTTATGTATTTATATTATTAACCCTAAAGTAATTACTCTCCTTTTTTTTTAAGGAAAAATTACTCATTTGGAGAAATATTGTTCTATTTAGTCCCGAAAGTTTTCCTTTAAACTATTTGGTCCTTTTTATTTTTAGTATCTTGTATTTATTTTATTTGAGGATGGAGAGTTTACTTGTTTGCCTTTGGATGTGATTTCAGTTTTGATTTTTTCTTGATGTTTTTGGATGGGTTTGTTAAGGTATAGTGTTAGTTTCCTTTTTTTTTTTCTTTTTTTTTTTTCTTTTGGGGATTCGGTGGAGTGATTTGTGGGGTTGTATGATGTTACCCATTTGTTCTGTGATGCTAATGTGGAATCGTGGTTTGGTGATGTAGGTGTTGGGGATTTTCAATATTCAATTGCTATGTTTGGTGCTGTGGTGTTTGTAGTGTTGTTTGCAAAATTACATGTCAATGTTGGTACTGTGTTATTGACGTGTTGTGCGACATTTTTGCAAGTCAATTTCATATGTTGTGTTTGTTGTTGAATCAATATCGTTGGTTGTGGTTCTCAATTATTGTGTGGGTATGGTTTCTTTCGCATTATGGGTTGTTGTTTGATTGCTTATGTGCGAGATGCGGTTTTTTTTTTTTTTTTTCCCCTGGTAACTGCAGTGTTATGGGTTGTAACGTTATGTGTTGTGCTTTAATTTACCACAGGTGTGGAGTTTTCAATGTTATTGTTGTGTTCGTATGGGCAGACTGGTACGGTTGTTCACCTCCATCAAGCCTTCATATTTGCATAGTTGGTTGATGGTGTATGTAGAAAGTTTGATAGCTTGGTGCTGGGGTCAGCGTGTTTCTTGTTCACTAGCTCCAGATACAAGAAATTTGTGGTCCATTGATTTTTTTGATGGCACATACATTTTTGGTTTATTTTCATTGAATGTGGTGGACATAACATCATTTATTTTTTTGTTGACATTGATTTTTTAATGGCACACTGATTCCGTGCCTTGTTGTCGAAAGTTATGGTTTTGTTTGTTAAAACAACATTATGAATTTAGCGACACAAAACTGTTTTAAAATTATGCTTGGAACTTTGCCAACGTGGTTCTCTTTTGTTTTGGTTTGCATTGTGATTGAAGTGGATGTTAATTTATATTTGTACGATTTATTAGGTTGATGGATTGGATTTTAACGACAGCACGTCGGGTGGTGTTTGTACTAAACATAATGTGCCTCGACTTGGAGTACTTGATTTCCCAAACCGCAATGTGCTGTAGACTTAGTCCAACATGGGCGTTTTTTTTTTTTTTTTGGTTTGCATTGTGATTGAAGTGGATGTTAATTTAAATTTGAACGAATTATTAGGTTCATTGACTGAGTTGAACGAATTATTAGGTTCATGGATTGGATGTTGACAACAGTGTGTTGGGTGTTATTAGTGCTAAACGTAGCAGTCTTCTTGTTTGGGTACATCATTCCCCGAACCACAAGTTGCTACACAATCATTCCAACGTGGACTTCTCTTTCTTATTGGGTTTGCATTGTGATTGAGAATGGATGTTTATTTAAATTTGTGTGACATACTACATTATTGTAATGGTTGTTAAATTTGTGTGACATATTATGTTATTGTAATGGTTGTTTTACATCACAAATCCAGTGCTTGTAATGAAGCACAATGTGTGATGTGTGTGTTCAACGTAACATCTCCGAACTTCATGACAGCGAATGGCCTATTAAGTTTCAACATCTTGTGCTTTGTGCACTTAACACCATTACAATTTTGATGATTTATCTGTCAATGTACAGATGTTTTGTATACCAAAAAAATACTGCTAGTAGTAAGCTGGCTTTGAGGTAGTTGGCATGAAATCCATAGCCATATCCCACCCAAGCAGAATTGCAAAAAATAATAAAAACAACCGCAACACAATCATGAGTAGAAAAATATGAACCTCTCCCCATAACATGAAAAACACAATGATATTTGTGCAGTTTTTGGATGAGTGATGGTGTGAACATATTGGTTGCTTATTTAGAACACAAATGTCATAACTCATTTATGAAAAATGCTAAACGTAATGTTTGCGACCTGATCGAAACATAAAAATGATTAGGGGGAAGGAAAATGTGTTCGTCACATTGACATTAACAGAAAACGCAACCCACTTGTCATATCACAGTTTTGAGACTGGAAAAGATTTTGTTTTGCGAGTATAGTGACACGTTAAATCAGTTGAAGTAAGGAAAAAATTGTGTTCATCACGATGCGATAAATGGGAAACAAACCCACATACCACAGCATATTCATTAAAATTGAAAACATTTAAGGTTCGCAACATCAGAGAAATGTAAAAGCTGTTCAGGAAAGGAAAATGGCGTCACAATGAGATTAATAAAAAACAAGCTGACAATCCTGGATACAAAAATTAATCAAAATGTGGCGTGTCTAAATTGGCTCCTTGCATGTCTTTCTGTTGTGGTTGCCCAATTTTCCGTACCGACCACGATGAATACGCTACACTACCTCACTCGGACGCTTCACTTTTGGTGGCGTGATCATGTAATCATCAGGTGTGAATGTGGGTTTCTCCACAGTTGGAATGAGATATATTGTTCTGCTGTATGAAGCTTGATACTCCTCAAAATAGTAGAACCTCTCAATCGAATCATATATATTCTTTCTGCTGTTAAGAAATGCAACAACAACATGTGAACATAGAAGCCCATTCAACTGCCACTGAATAAAATTTGGTAAGAAAATCACACACAAGCTTCACGCCAGAAAAATCAGCTTACACAGTAACAAACACATCGCAATAACATTAGCAACAACCAGAGGATACACATGCAATGCCACGTACAAACACATATACAAACGTAAAGGCCCAACAAAACTATCACTACGTGTAATGTTTACTAACATGCATTCGAATAACATGTCACACATTCTATTTACGTATACAATCGTAACTATAGTCAAAATGAAACAGAACCCAACCACTTACCGACACTATGACAAATGATACCACCACCCAAACATGCACATCCTACGTACTCCACAACATTGCAAACATATATACAATTGGAAAAATAGGGGAATCATTGTGTCAATACAACAATTAACACAACAAACTCTAAAATGGAACCACCATTAAATTGATAGCAATATATGATCACAACACACACAAATCGCCACAAAATCAAACAAATGTCATACACAATGTTACATTACCCAAAATATAGCCAAAACATTCCACGACTATACCCCATTGCAATTCCAAACCCATCCAACCATTACCATCAAACAACATCATAGACAAAGAGCAAACATCGCTACCTACTTGTCATATACACTCACTTACTTTAACATTAACCAAACACACTCAAACACCCTAAAGAGAATGAACCATAAAAACCTGTGGAATAAGAAATTGAATGCGACATACACGATACCATCGTTCACCAACACAATCAAAGACATCGACGATGGGTGGAGGTAAACTTCACGCTGTCGACAATCACAACGCTAACGGCAACCAAGACAATAAACTTATATAGTTCCAGTTGCTTTTGATGGTTCAATGTTACAACACATCAAGTGGAGTTTTGTATTTCTAAAGTTTAAGAGGGAAGCCAAATGTTATTTGGGGCAACTACGACCACCAAGTTAACATTACCAAAACAGTGTACATTGAAAGAACATTCAACGCAGTAACATTGCCAGCCCCAAACCTTGTCATCTTCATCTCTTCCAGAATGATCGGCTGAGAGGGAAAACCAAAAAAACTATACAGTACGCTTTTGGGCAAATTGGTAAAATCAACATCACAAAAACCCCATGTATACCCCTACATTTTCGACAACCATATGGTGGAACAATGTACAAAAGGGTCTTTTACATTGAAATGTGACTTATTAGTCTACAAGAAAAAAGGCAGGATCAGATGGTTTATAAGATCTAGATTTGGGATTCATTGGTACTTATCCTATTTTTAATTTATTATTATTATTATTAGCCTTAAATTTGTGACCTTCCATAATAAATTTATTTAAAGTTTAAGATTAATTAAATTACCCTCCAACAATATTTAATTTTCACTTTAATATTTACTACCAAAATATTTGAGACTTGTAAAATTATTATTATTTGCATATTTATTTTTATTTTTATATTTAGGTTCTCACAGGGGGCTACACGTTTTGATTAAAATTATGGGATTGAGTTTTTGCGACGGTTTGAATGACCGTTGCAAATGAGAAAAAATGCGCAAAAAAAAAAAATTCTTTTGCAACAAATTACAAAGGTTGTCGCAAAATAAAATAAAGGCAAGACGAAAAGATTTTTTTTGACAGGGTAATGTATCGTCGTGTATAATATTCTTTTTGCGAAGGTTTTGGGTTATCCATCTCTAAAAATAAAACTTTGGCAATGGATTTTTTTACCATCGCAAAAACTTTTTTTTTGCTAAATTTTTTAAACTACTGCAAAAAGTTTCATGTCTAAGTCCCATTTTCTAGTAGTTAACATACAAAATCCTAGATTTTGCGAAAGATCTATCAACAAAAGTTACCAATGCGTGTATGGGGAATGCGTCCTTCACCGTCCCACCATTGTTGTCATCACCGTCCCACCATCCTCGTTCTTCGTTCCAGGATTATATCGAGTTAGACAGACCATGAAGGCTCTAATGTGTGAGGATCACATTTTATTAATTTGGGTTTCAAAACAACGTCGTTTTTGTGTGCTTTACATCAACTGTTGGATGCTTTATTAATGACATGTCTCCTTGTGGCTAATCTAGATACAATCTGCACAGGGAGGGATCTCCAGAAAGGATTTGAATCCGTGCACAAGATAATGCCACTCGTCCTGCAATTATAAATGATAGCAATTATTATTATTATTATATTTTTTATTTTTTATATATGGTACCAACAAAATTACATAGATTTTTGGATTAATTGGTGATAAATCCAATCCAAAAAGGGTATAAGGCATTAGGAGGATATTTTTTATTGATGAGAAGTCCACACTTTGTGAAATAGTTTGGTGAGAAGTCCTAGAGAATATTTTGTTTCCAATTTTACCCCTTGACTTTTTATTTGTTTGACTTTTTGTTGATTATCTGTTGAAATTTTTTTAGCTGTTTAAATTTTTTATCTGTTCAAATTTTTATTTGCTGAAATTTCAATCTGTTCAAATTTTTTATCAACTGAAATTTTCTATCTGTTCATTTTTTAACTACAAAAATTTAGTTTGCGTAGATCAAATCTTATAGATGTATCTAAAGATCAAATATCAGAACAACATCATCATCAAATCATTCAACTTGCAAGAGAGTGTTTGTCTATCATCACCAAACACTTCGCTTCCCCAAAATCTAGGGTTTCGCAAGTCCTCTCTCCAAAAGCCCTAACTATCCATACATTGCTTCAATTTCTAGGATTAAGGTTATAGTGACGAGTTTGTTTGTTTGTTTGTTTTTTATTTTTGATCAAATAAAGCGAAATGGCGACATCGACAACTTAGATTCACATTCTCGAAGGAATGGTGACATCTCCATGTTGATGTGATCTATGAACATAGAGAAGAGAGTTGATAGAGAGAGAGAGAGAGAGAGAGAGAGAGAGAGTTGATAGAGATCTCAGTGGCCAGGGGGTTTGATCTGAATCTCTCGGTCGAAAGCCACTGTGATTGGCGGTGGCGTAATAGTCTGGGTTTGAGATGGACGCTTGTTAACCACCATTTGCCTTAGGAACAATCGAAAAACTAGAATTGCCAATGCATCTGGTTTTGCAAATGAGTATCGTGCTATGACAACTCTTGGCGGTGCTTGGCAGCGATGGCAACGAGAACAAAAAAGAGACCGCCATTGTTGTTTATCTCCCTCTCTCTCTCTCTCACTTGTGCCTTTTACTTTCTCCCTTTACTTTGTACAGATAAAGATCAAATGGCTAGTTTGGTCATTTTGCATAACATTCTCCTTATGGACAAGGTATTTTACCGAGAAATTCTATTTCCATACACCTATCCACCTTTGTGCACACACTTAATGATTTATTTTTTTATTACAGTTTTGTCCTAAAATAAAATTACTAAAGTGTCCTTATCTTCTTCACCAAAACCCAATTTCTTAACCCTAACCCTAGCTCCCACCCACCGTTATTGCCGCCGCCGCTGCCATCAACTGCACTACAACTTCTTTGCTACAAAACCACCATCCCTTCCTGACGATTTAGATTGTGTTTGGCTAGGTTCATTGATAGGAAACAATGTATGTTGATTTGAGCAAATGTTTTTTGGGTGAATAGATTTGAACAAATTTAATCTTGTAGAATATTTACAAAAAAATTCATTTACAAATAGATGCATAATACATGGTAATTAAAACAGATGAACTACAAATCCAGAAACATAAGTGAAATATGATTAATTAAGGTATGTAATAGGTCTATTAATGGCTGTGTATTTCAAATATCAACTAGATTTAACCCAAAATCAAAAACTAACCAAAAAAAAAAAAAAAAAATTCTGATGAATATATAAAAAAATTTAATAACTTATAAATCCATAATTAAACCATAGCTATCACCAACATGCCATTTACAGTGCCTCAATGTAACAATATTTTTTTTGAAAAAAATGATTGAAAATTCTTTTCAAGACCGAAGCAGGAGAGAAGAAACAATACTTACAAATGGGTGTTGGTTTAGGGTTTCGATGTTAAAGAGATGTATATTTTTGGCAGAAAGAGTTGTGTATTGAGTAAAATTACAAAATTCGAAATTAGTTGATGTGTGTATTGAGAGAGGATGTGGAGTGAGATGTTTTGGTGTATGGAAATAGAATTAAAATTCAATTTTGAATTTATCACCTAAGTGTCCTTTCTTGTGTTCTTTTTCATAATTATTTATTATTTTTTCTTCCATTAGATGAGTGTGTTTTTTCCCAACATATGGGTTATATTGTGGGCTCTCTGTTGTTACAAAATTTATCTCTGAAAAAACAAAAAAAAAAAATGACAATTTCAACACGTTGAAATTTGTTCCATTTGCCTTAATTTTACTAACAAAAAATTAGCCACATATTTTTTTTTTTTTAAATCTGAAAAAAATAAATAAATATATTTATGAAACAATTGTTGAACCTCACCAAATTGTTGATTTGACAGCAAGATTCTATGTTCGGATGAGTTATAGAGATTTCTTACTATTGAAAAGTTTCATTTTAATCTCTTCAACTAGGCAAATGTATAAATAGAATCTCTAAATTATTGAGAAGCATCGCTTTATTCCCCGAACTATAAAAATATATAAATAGATTCCTTAAACTATTGACGTGTTAGAGAAGGTTTTCCTCCAACCCGTTATGTAAAAGCTTCTACATCCTAAGTGATGTGACAACTTATGATTGACCATTTATTACCTAAGTTACAAAATTAAAAAATTCTCTAATTTGTGTTCAATTCTCCAACAATTAAGGTTATCTTAAATATTAGGAAACATACACAGTTCACAGGTTGAACACATACTAAGCTACACAGTTGGGAAATATCATAATTTAATCCCTAATTTGCCTTGGTGTGTTCTACATCTATATCCTCATTAAGATGCCTTAAACTAGGCCTAAGAATGCCTAGAATGGGATGAGGATGCAAAAATACACTTAGAAAACATTTTGCAAAGTTTGCTGAAAATAGGAGCCTCGCTCGAGCGAGCCTTCCTTCGCTCGAGCGAGCTTCCAAAACCAAGGGCTTCGCTCGAACGAGAAATCCTTCGCTCGAGCAAGCTGTCGAAACAGTAAAAGTACTGGATGCTGAGATTTTACGCTCGAGCCACCGATCCTACGCTCGAGCGTAGCTTCGAACAAAGGTTGGTCGCTCGAGCGAAGAATCCTTCGCTCGAGCGAAGAAGCCAAATTCTGGAATTTCCAGATTTGTCTCCTAAGCTCAAACCAAGCATTCTTTCACTCAAAACTCGACCTCTTGGGCCCAAATTCTGGAAAGCACATCTAGATTCAAAGTATAACAAGTTTCAGAGCTCAATTTATGAATTCAAGCCCCAAAGGTGAGTCAATTGAAACCATTTTTCAAACCCATTTTTCATGAACATAGAGAGTATGCAACATGCATGGATTCAAACCAAATTCAACCCTCAAAGCTTGTCCAAATGGACTCATTTCTTCAAGAACATGATGAATTCATGGACTCAAGCCTAAACATGAACATGCATGTACAATTTTACCATGGATTCAACTCAAAACTCATCAATTCAAACATGCATGCATGAATTAAACTCCAAACCAACACTTTTGAACCAATTCAAGTCTTAACTCTACAATTTAACTTGACTCATGCAAGAAAACCTTAAATGCAACAATGAAGGATTCAATTACCTTGCCTAAGTCTTCAATTACAAGTGTAGAGGCTTAAACAAGCAAGAACTCTTCTAATTTCCTCAATTTCCAAGCAACATCATAAAAATGAACTCAATTCTCTCTTGCTCCCTCTCTTGGTCGGCTAGAGTGAAGAAAAGGGCTGAGGAATGTTCTAATTCAAGTGTGTATAAGGTTCAAAGAACAAGAATAAACAAGCCCACTCAATGGCAATTCCGTAATTACGGCAACTTAGGTGTCTAACTTATTTTAATCTAATTTAGTCATACCTAATCACATTTTAGATAAATGCACCATCAAATCCCATAAATTCCAATGATCCTAAAACATTAATCTAGTTTCGATTCGGCCGCCGATAAGGCCTTCAATTTGCAATTTAAACATAAACACACCAACAGATAATCAAATAATCGAACAGATAAACATGCAATACAATAGATGTGCTTAGTCAATTCAGTTCCAATTTTCAATCAGTCCATTTGGTACTTCAGTTAGTTCAATTATCAGTCATAAGCAGTCCAGTTTAGCAGTAATCAGTATGTAATTCAGTAATTTATCGATAAACGGTATGGGGGTTGTTATAGTCTCCTCTCCTTATAAGGAGTTTAGCCCTCTAAACTCGAGTTACCTTCATTCTGGAAGAAAACAGGATTCAGCGGGAACAAATCAGGATATCGCCTAGCCATGTCATCTTCCCTTTCCCAAGTGGCATACACACCACCATGGTTCTGCCAGTCAACCTTCACTAACGGGATCTCTTTGTTTCTCAGTTTCTTGATTCGTCTGTTTACAATCTGTATCGGCCGTTCCTCGTAAGTGTAGTCATCACTCAACACGATACGAGTAGGCTCAATCACATGGAAGGGATCCCGGAGATAATCTCTCAACATCGAAATGTGGAAGACATTATGCATATGCTCCATTTCAGGAGGGAGCGTAACTTGATACGCCACCGGATTAATTTTCTCTATAATCTCATATGGTCCGACGTATCTCGGCGCTAGCTTGCCTTTGACTCCAAAACGAGTCTGGCCCTTCATTGGTGTCACTTTCACAAAAACGTGATCACCCACTTCATATTCTCGGTCTCGTCTTCTAACATCCGCATAACTTTTCAGTCTACTCTGTGCAGTTTTCAGTCTTTGCTGTATCAGTTTTATCTTTTCAGTCGTCTCATATACAATCTTGGGCCCAAGCAAAGGCCCATCTCCAACTTCTGCCCAACAGATCGGAGATCTACACTTTCTGCCATACAATGCCTCGAAAGGCGCCATACCAATACTCGAATGGTAGCTGTTGTTGTAGGCGAATTCAGCCAATGGCAAATGACTTTCCCAGTTTCCCTGAAAATCAAGGACACACATTCTCAATAGATCCTCCAAGGTTTGGATGGTCCTTTCTGACTGTCCATCTGTCTGAGGATGATAGGCACTACTCAGCCTCAATTCAGTGCCCAATGCAGTCTGTAGGCTTTGCCAAAACCTCGATGTAAACTTCAAATCCCTGTCAGAAACAATGGACACAGGCACTCCATGCAGTCTCACAATTTCATCAATATAGATAACAGCCAATTTGTCCGCATTATAGATTGTCTTGACAGGTAAGAAGTGAGCAGATTTGGTTAGTCTATCAACAATAACCCAAATTGAATCCATACCTTTTCTAGAGCGAGGTAATCCAACGATAAAATCCATCGTGATATGCTCCCATTTCCACTCTGGTATGGGTAAGGGCTGCAATAATCCAGCAGGTCGTTGATGTTCAGCTTTGACTTGTTGGCAATGAAGACATTTGGACACAAAGTCGGCAATTTCTTTCTTCATTCCCGGCCACCAGAAATTCTATTTCAGATCTTGGTACATCATCGTATTCCCCGGGTGGATAGACAATTTTGAATTGTGGCCCTCTTGCAGAATTCTTCTTTTCAGTTCAGTGTCATTCGGCACACACAGTCTTTCTTGAAATTTCAGTACATTGTTCTCAAATTTGAACCCCGGTCTCGGTTTAATTTCCCTTTCTTCGATGATCTTCTTCAAGAAGTCATCCTGTTGTTGTTTCTCTTTAATTTCTTCTATCAAGGCTGGTTGAGCAGAAATAGCGGCTAGTGTTCCACCTTGTTCTCTCAAAACAACTTCAATTTCAGATTTTTCAAGGTCACAAAGCAGTTTTTTCTGTCCGGTAAGCAAACAAGCTAAGTTGGCAATTGACTTCCGGCTCAATGCATCGACAACGGTGTTGGCTTTTCCTGGGTGATACAGAATCTGTAGATCATAGTCTTTGATCAGCTCTAGCCATCTGCGCTGTCTCATATTTAGTTCTTTCTGTGTGAAGAAATATTTTAAGCTCTTGTGGTCGGTGTATACTTCACATGTCGCCCCATAAAGGTAGTGACGCCAGATTTTCAATGCAAACACTACTGCAGCCAGTTCCAAATCATGGGTCGGGTAGTTCTTTTCATGTGGTCTCAACTGTCGGGAAGCATAAGCAATAACTCTCCCATTCTGCATTAAAACACACCCCAAACCCTTATGAGAAGCATCACTAAATACAGTATAACCATCTGTACCTGAAGGTAGAGTAAGGATCGGTGCAATCACAAGTCGAGTTTTCAACTCTTGAAATGCTGATTCCCTTTGGTCTGTCCAGTCAAATGATGTCCCCTTCTGAGTTAACTGAGTCAATGGTAAGGAAATTTTGGAGAAATCTTTGACAAATCTTCTGTAATATCCAGCCAATCCCAAAAAGCTTCGAACTTCAGTCACATTTGTTGGTCTAGGCCAGTTCACTACAGCTTCAATTTTCTGCGAATCAACAGAAATTCCATCTTTGCTAACAACATGCCCCAAAAACATAACATGATCAAGCCAAAACTCACATTTAGACAGTTTAGCATACAGTTTCTGTTCCCTTAGGGTCTGCAGGGCAAGTCTCAGATGGTGTTCATGTTCTTCTCTACTTTTTGAATAAATCAGTATGTCATCAATAAATACTACAATGAAATCATCAAGGTATGGTTTAAAAATTCTGTTCATAAGGTCCATAAAGGTAGTAGGGGCATTCGTGACCCCGAATGGCATAACTAAAAATTCATAATGGCCATACCTCGTTCTAAAAGCAGTTTTATCAATGTCTTCCGGTTTAACCTTCAGTTGATGATACCCCGATCTGAGATCAATCTTGGAAAACACTTGTGCACCCTGTAACTGATCAAATAAATCATCAATACATGGCAATGGGTATTTATTTTTCACAGTTACCTTGTTCAATTCACGGTAATCAATGCACAGTCTCAGTGAGCCATCTTTCTTCTTTACAAATAAAACAGGTGCACCCCACGGTGAAGTACTGGGCTTGATGAACTTCTTGTCTAACAGCTCTTGCAATTGCACTTTCAACTCCTTCAGTTCAGTGGGGGCCATTCTATAAGGAGCTTTAGATATTGGCTGTGTACCCGGAATCACATCAACGGTAAATTCAATCTCCCTGTCAATCAAATCACTTGGCAGATCATCTGGAAATACATCTGGGAATTCTCTGACTATAGGAATACAATTCACATCAGTTTTAACATTATCATCAGTAGACACAGTCAGCACAGAACACAGATATCCTTTACACCCCTTTCTAATTAGTTTAACAGCCTTCACTAAAGAAATCAAATACGGAGGAGGTACCACTCCACTCCCATTAAACACAAATTCAGGCAAACCAGGTGGACGGAAAACTACTTGTTTTGTTACACAGTCTATAGTGGCATGATATTTTTGTAACCAGTCCATCCCCAATATTATATCAAAATGATCGATGTTCAATGGCAGCAAATCAATAAACAGATGCATATCCCCAACAATAATTTCACAAGCAGGATACATATATGCACATGTCATGGATCCCCCAACAGGTGATGATACAGCTAGCAGATAATTCATGGGTTCTAAGGGCCTATTCAATTTCCGTGAAAAAGCATGCGACACATAAGAATGTGTAGACCCCGAATCAATCAATACATATGCATTTTGTGTACAAATAGAGAGGATACCTGACACAACGGTCTCAGTATTTTGCACGTCTCCCGGTACTAGGGCAAACACTCGGCCCTGCCTCATAGGCTCTTTCCCGGTAGCTTTGGGGTTAGGCTTTGGTGCTGCCGTTGATGCTGCCGCGCTTGGTGCAGCTTTGCTACTAGCTTGCGGAGCAGAGGGACAGTCTTTAACCATGTGGCCCACTTTGCCACATCTGTAACAGGCTCCGGATATTTTGTGACAAACCCCTTTATGCTTGTTGCCACATATAGAGCAGGGTGGAATGAACCCACTCCCTTGGCTGGCAGTAGTCGTTGACCCCGTATTCTGTTTCTTGTTCAGTGGGTTGTGCTTGCCTTTCTTAAACTTGAAACCCTGTCTTTTACCATGCCATTCAGTTGTTGGTGTTTCAGATTTCAGTGCTTCAATGTTTGATTCAGCCATCAAGGCTCTGTCAAGAACACCCACATAAGTCGGTAGCTTTAAAACATTTATTCTATCAAGGATTGCAACATTAAGGCCGCCTTCAAATTTCCTGGCCTTCTTATATTCAGTGTCCACCATATGTGGCGCATATCTAGCAAGCTCGGTAAATTTCGTTTCATATTCAGCAACAGACATTGTGCCTTGTCTCAGCTGTTCAAACTCAGTCACTTTCCTATCCCTGACACACTGAGGGAAGTACTTCTCAAAGAAGGCTCCTTTGAATTGAGCCCAAGTCATAACAGTATTTTCATCACGGATAAGCATCCACCACCTTCTAGCTTCTTCTTGCAATGTAAAGGTGGCTAACAGTACTTTGTGTGCTTCAGAGCACGGAAATACTTCAAACAATTTTTCTGTCTCTAAAACCCAAGCTTCAGCTCTCAACGGTTCAAGGCCTCCCTGAAAGGATGGCGGTTTCAACTTGCTGAACTTATGGGTCAGTGCAATAATATCCCCATCATTCACATTTGCATTGGGTTCCGGCTGTACCGGAGGAGGAGGAGGTGGGGGCTGTTGGTTCTGTTGTTGCTCAAGTCTAGCAGTTATCAGTTCCATCATTCTTTCCATTCGTGCCATTCTGGCCTCGGATGATTCAGGTTCATTTGCATTGTCCATTTCACTATAAGCAGTTATAACAGTTATAGCAATTATAACATAAACAGTTAGATATTTAGACAGTTATCACATTAACATGTATTCAGTCATAACATAGCCACACACTTTTCAAGTTCATGAAATGCCCTAATCACTTTTCTAGGACACCCTATAGCTCATTTGGACACGTGTGTGGGGTATAACTCGTGGTTAAGTATCGCTCTGATACCACTCTGTCACGACCCAAACCCGGCCCTATGGGTTTAGCACCGTAACCGGCCAGTAATCCGAGATTACCGAAGGCCTGCTTAACAGTAGTACAGTAAAATAGAGTTCAGGGCCTGGCGGAAGCCGATACAGTAAATAAATAATGTCCATTGAGCTGTGACAGTCTGTATGCCAAAAAGATTTTTCATGCATTCACACATGTAGAACAGTACAGTCTATACAAATTTACAGTCACACAGTATAGGGACCTAATCCCTTGATAACAGTACAGTTAGAAGCTGACAGTCTATACAGTAAACCAAAACAGTACGGAGACAGACGGGGGAAAAACAAAGCACCCCAAAGCCATAGCATGGCAACTCGGAACCTCGCAGTGAGGCACAAAGGCTGGCTTGACAAAACTGGAGTCTACCCACGCTCCTAGCTCCGATCTGGTGGCTGAGCACCTACATATATATATAAACAGTGAGCTAAAGCCCAGTGAATAACATAATGCGTAAAGAGGTTAAGAATGAAATGTCCTTACAGTAATGAAAACAGTTCATTAAACAAAATTTCAGTCTTTCAGTCAGAACAGTTATTCAGTCATACGTGGTACACCCATTAGCATAGCAGTAAACAGTAGGTCTTAAAGACCGAACGGTAATGATGGCCATCAATCAGTAAACAGTAATGGTTCCACGAGGGAACCGACAGAGATCTCCGTAACAGTAGCAATAACAGTATACAATAGTTGCTAAGGATGCCACAATACATTTCAGAATATAGGACATACATTCAATCAATTAACAATAATTACTTCAGAAAACAGTTCCGTTAAACAGTCAGAAAACATTCTCAGTTGAACATATCTTTACACAATTATTACTCACAGAGTTTGGGCTACAATATGCTAGAGCGTGTCTCCCCAGTCGCCAACCCTACACAGTTCACAGGTTGAACACACATTAAGCTACACAGTTGGGAAATATCATAATTTAATCCCTAATTTGCCTTGGTGTGTTCTACATCTATATCCTCATTAAGATGCCTTAAACTAGGCCTAAGAATGCCTAGAATGGGATGAGGATGCAAAAATACACTTAGAAAACATTTTGCAAAGTTTGCTGAAAATAGGAGCCTCGCTCGATCGAGCCTTCCTTCGCTCGAGCGAGCTTCCAAAATCAAGGGCTTCGCTCGAGCGAGAAATCCTTCGCTCGAGCGAGCTGTCGAAACAGTAAAAGTACTGGATGCTGAGATTTTACGCTCGAGCCACCAATCCTACGCTCGAGCGTAGCTTCGAACAAAGGTTGGTCGCTCGAGCGAAGAATCCTTCGCCCGAGCGAAGAAGCCAAATTCTGGAATTTCCAGATTTGTCTCCTAAGCTCAAACCAAGCATTCTTTCACTCAAAACTCGACCTCTTGGGCCCAAATTCTGGAAAGCACATCTAGATTCAAAGTATAACAAGTTTCAGAGCTCAATTTATGAATTCAAGCCCCAAAGGTGAGTCAATTGAAACCATTTTTCAAACCCATTTTTCATGAACATAGAGAGTATGCAACATGCATGGATTCAAACCAAATTCAACCCTCAAAGCTTGTCCAAATGGACTCATTTCTTCAAGAACATGATGAATTCATGGACTCAAGCCTAAACATGAACATGCATGTACAATTTTACCATGGATTCAACTCAAAACTCATCAATTCAAACATGCATGCATGAATTAAACTCCAAACCAACACTTTTGAACCAATTCAAGTCTTAACTCTACAATTTAACTTGACTCATGCAAGAAAACCTTAAATGCAACAATGAAGGATTCAATTACCTTGCCTAAGTCTTCAATTACAAGTGTAGAGGCTTAAACAAGCAAGAACTCTTCTAATTTCCTCAATTTCCAAGCAACATCATAAAAATGAACTCAATTCTCTCTTGCTCCCTCTCTTGGTCGGCTAGAGTGAAGAAAAGGGCTGAGGAATGTTCTAATTCAAGTGTGTATAAGGTTCAAAGAACAAGAATAAACAAGCCCACTCAATGGCAATTCCGTAATTACGGCAACTTAGGTGTCTAACTTATTTTAATCTAATTTAGTCATACCTAATCACATTTTAGATAAATGCACCATCAAATCCCATAAATTCCAACGATCCTAAAACATTAATCTAGTTTCGATTCGGCCGCCGATAAGGCCTTCAATTTGCAATTTAAACATAAACACACCAACAGATAATCAAATAATCAAACAGATAAACATGCAATACAATAGATGTGCTTAGTCAATTCAGTTCCAATTTTCAATCAGTCCGTTTGGTACTTCAGTTAGTTCAATTATCAGTCATAAGCAGTTCAGTTTAGCAGTAATCAGTATGTAATTCAGTAATTTATCGATAAACGGTATGGGGGTTGTTACACCCAAGCTTCCAAAACCTTAATTTCCTCTACTTTTCTTAACAAATCCACCATAGATCTTGCATCAAGGATGGAGAACAAGAAAGGGGCAACATTTTCTACCGATTGAAATTCGAATTTGTGGAGGATTCGTCTCAAAGCTTGCTTTTCTTGCTTGAATCTTGAGGTAGGAGTCCTTATTCCCTTTCAATATTTGTATTCATGGATGGATTTATGGTATTTTGAGTATATAAATACAAAACCTATAGTTTTGAACATATTATATTCAACTTGAGATTGGGGGATTTTGGGTTTATAATGTTGGAGATGTAATTGTTGGGTTAAGGTGATGGATTATGAACTTTAGACTTGTAATCAATGAGAAAATTGGGACAAAAAATAATGGGTTAAGAAATTTGGATTTTTTCTTGAAATTCCTAGGTTTTTCTTGAAACCCTAGGTTGACTAATGAAGATAACTAATGATTTGGCCCAAATTGAAAGTTGAATCATGAAATTGGTAGGTTGAATTATCTATGTACAAGTTTAATTGGAATTTGGTTATGTTTGAAAATTATGTTTAAAATTTGCAAATGAATTTTGTTATGAGCAATGTAAATCATGTTATAATGAGAAGGAAATTGGGGGAAATGATTTATTAATGATATAGATGACATAAACTCGGTTACGGAATGTTGAAATGGAATTTAAGAATTCCTCTTGAATTATGTTGAATTATATTTAATGATGTTGAGTTGAATCATGTTGCTTATGTTGAATTATAGTGATTATGTGAGATGGTATTGACTAGGTTGACTTTGATTTTTGTGACCTAAAATGTGGAGTTTTCCAAATGGGTTAATCCCAAATTATTTTGCGAAATACTTGTGGGCTTGCTTAGTTATTAAAATCAGAGGAACGATTTATTTTTGGAAAAATGTGGAAGATGTCCATACAATTCCTTCCCATCTTGAAATCGAAATGATTGATTATAAATTCCATATTGTGTTTGCAAGAATGGTAATCTTCTGTTTCTATATATAGATATACTGAGATGGAGGAAATTGTGGTATAATGGATGGATAATGGTAGGCTTGTGAAGAATAATGAAGGAAGGAAAAAGAACTAATGACTAAGTTATATATGTGTACAGGGCACACTTCAGGAGGGCCAAGCACTCCGTTGTAGCACTGTGAGTAGTAGTACTTCGATGTATCTTTAACCGTTAATGATTATTGTTATTGACGTTATGATCTTCGTCATAAGAATTATGTTGGCATGTATGTTATGTATGCTACGTAAGAAATATTGTGAAATTATGGAAACATCAAAGGTGTATGTTATATGAGGAACATTGTGAAATTATGGAAACATCAAAAAGGCTTTGTCAAATATGCATCTCGAATTTGTGAAGTATGGATCACCAACTTGTGAAATATGAAACGATGTGGCCGAGGGCCATTTGTGAAGTATGAATTTCCGAATTATGAATTGTGAAACTATGAAGCCAAGAGCCGAATTGTGAACCTATGAAACCCAAAAGCTAATTTATGTATATGTGAATTTATGAGGCCGAGGGCCAACTTGTGAATTTATGAGGCCGAGGGCCAACTTGTGAATTTATGTGGCCAGGGGCCATTTGTGAACTATGAACCTATGTGGCCAGGGGCCATTTGTGAAATTGTGAGGCTATGAGGCCAAGGGCCAAACTTGTGAACTTGTGAATCCAAAGGGCCGAAGGCCGATGTGATAAGTTGTGAATCTATGAAACCTAAAGGCTATCATGAATGTGTGAACCCCTCAGGCCAAGGGCCGAACTGTGGAATTGTGAAACCGATAAAGTCACCTGTAATCTAATGAAAATGTGCTTACTTTGTCCTGTTAACTTTATGTTAATTATGTCAACTCATGGGAATGATGTAACGGTTACCATTAGGACTCTGTTAACTACAAGGTAAGGCAACTATGTTAACATATAAGAATGATTAAACAACAGTGTATACTATTGATTAATAGAGCATGTGAATTAAGTCATTTACCCAAGAGAATTTATGTTCATTCTTGAAGAATAGATTCTGAGTAAAGATAAGAGTAGCTATGTGTATCCATATGAATTTGAAGTTATTTTGCTATGTTGCTTATGAATTGGAAGTTATTCAGAATCTACGATATAAGTGCAAAGTTTAGCATTATTATGTGACCCTCATGAGAATGTGAATTAGTCCCTCATTGTTAAGCGTACGATATTGACATGTTACAACAAGAGACGCTCTAGTTATAATATGTTCCGTTTGAATTAATGAATGATGTTCAAGTATGTTTCAAGCATGTTTCCAATATGTTACAAGTTCAAGTATGCTCAGGTATGTTTCAAGTATATGTTACAAGTTTGAATATGCTACAAGGTCAAACAAGTTTCGAGGGCTTTATGCCAATGTTTCAAGGGCCTCGTGCCACCACATTTCAAGAGCTTATAGCCGTCAAGTTTATGTTGCAAGATTGGGCCTAAGAACGTTAAGTACTTAGCACAGAATCAGACTATTGCATTGACATGTATTATGTTTCAAGTTAAGCATCATTTTATTTATGTATTACTATTCACTAAGCCCGACTCACTCTCTATTATGTCTGTTTCTGTAGGTCACCAATCAGGTGGTCAGTCCTAGCCAAGACGCCCGCTTTCTTTTGTCAACTTTCGTATGTCCAGGCACTGTAGAAGCCATTTATTTTGTCAAGTTTCTAAGATGTTGACTTGCTTATGGGTGTCCCTCTAAGGTTGTTGTATATACTTTCATGTTCGGTTTTTTTTTGTATACGCCCAATCATGGGGCTGGCATTGTAAATGTGTATGTATATGCTCTGGGTTATAGTTGGAACTTTACCTATCCACTATAATGCATGTGATGAATGAGATCCTGGCATGTAGAAGTAGCTCAATGGAGTTTATTTGTTTCATTATTTCCATTTTTTCGTGCTTCCGATAAGGCCCCGTATGTTATGTTACCAGGTTACATGTCCGTTTCTAAATAGGTCATGCCCAAACTTTTAGGGGCGGGTTTGGGGCGTGACAAGTGGTATCAGAGCACGAGTTGCTATCTCACACACGGATCCATTGAGCTTTAGGATGTCTAGAAAAGACTTAGGCATCATGCATGACATCCTTAGTGCATATGAAAGGAATTGATAGCAACGGTAATGGTATATGTAATGACGCTAACCGCAATGGTTATTATTCATGTCTGTTATCCATTTCTTGTATATATTGTGATTGATTGCTATGCAGAACATGGTAAGACCTGCAGATGGGATTAAATCAATAAAGTTGCACAGCGGAAGCATGGTAAGAATTCACATTGAACGGTAAGACAAGTTATATGCCTATGACTAAGTGAAATGTGTGTTATTAATTGTGACTGTAGAATTGATAGATATGTGCGTTGTGTACTTTCTGTAACATAGCCACATCCTCCTTATTATAACAATGTTTAAACCTACGAGTTCGAGAAGTTATTGTAAGTTGATAGTTGCTAAAATAAGTTTCACATGACACTTTGTAATGTGTTGAAAAGGACTGGTTATGATAAAAAGTTATACATATAGTGATTCTGTTTTGTTCATGCGTAATCTGTGACCTGTAATTAGGATTTCTTATAAGGGATGGTCGAATAATATGAAGAACCTCACCTATATGATGAGACTGCCTATATGGTACCGAAAAAAAAAAAAAAAAACTGATAAGTTACGACAAAAATTGGAATTTTGTTTCTGCATTTTAATGCAAATTATTAAACTAATCCCTATTCTGTATTTAAAAAGGGGTTAAGTAAAGTTGATGACTAACTAGTCAATTTGAGCTTATGACGACATGACCAAGTGTCTAGTATGTTGCGAGAAGTTACGCAACTGTATGTTCTTTATTTTGATACTATAATAATGTTTTGTGATCACATGTTTTTAAATAGTAAGTATTTTCCGAAGTGATCAAAATGTTATGAACTTCCGACATGTTTATGACATGATAAGCTTTTTGGATAATTTTCCAAAATGACTAGATATGCTACGAAGCTCCGAATGTTCAAGTTATGACAAGATTTCTGAAAGAAATATTTTGCAATGCATGAATGAGTTCTTCATTTGATAATTTATTGTTGCATACTTGATGAAAGCTTTATGTTGAGCTTCAAGTTATTCTGCCCTATCTGTTATAAGTTGAATCGGAGATTGTTCTGTCAAAGTTTAAATAAGTTTAATGCTATTGAGAATTATTCCATCATCTGATATTTGAAAGGCCTGATAAGTTTCTGAGTAATATCTCTGAACAACGTATCGTATGTACGTATGAAGAGTTTGAAGAACTTTATGTATTACATATGTTTGGAAAATGTTTTTGTCCATGTTAGAAACATTTTACTACCTATGGAACAAGAATATAAGAATTTCATGGTAAATGTATTATGTGCTTGATGTCATGATGTTGATTTTGAGATCTTCTAAGCCAGCATGGGTTTTGAATGGGTACTACTTTACTGTAATGTGGGAAGTATGACCATTAAGGTTTGATCTGTATTTGATTTTACGAATCCTCTACTCTGAACATGTAATTTCTTGATATGAAATTTAAGTTGGCATTTGGAATCTGTTAGAGATTGATTTGAACTAATAAGTCTAATTCAGATAATGAACAAAGAGCCATGAAGTCGTCGATCTAGAACTTAATTGCTACGATGGGTCTAATTATTGTACGAAGTATATACCTTTGAAACGCGAATATGTCGGGAATGTTTCCTTAACCTTTGAAGAATTATGAAAATGGGGGTTATTTGTGAGTTTGAATTATGTTTGATAGTTTATGAGCTGCATGCAAACGAATACTTGAAATGAATTCATTTCTGAATACCCTTAAGTTGTTACATTATGTGAAAGATATGATTTGTGGAGTAATAAATTAAAATGTACAAGGATGAATAATGAGACGATGTTTTGATGTCAGTAAGTACTATTATCAATTGGGTTATCAAGTAGTTAGTAGAGATGAATTACTTGTGATTTTGGGAGCAAATTCCATCAAAGTTGACTGTATAGATTTGTGAATGGGCAAATGATTGAGAAATGTTATATGTCCAGGACGAAGTTAGACTGGTGGCAAGGTGAATCAAGTTTGGAGGACCAAACTTCTTAAGGTGGGGAGAATGTAATGACCCCAAAAGTCATCCTTATTTAATTAGGGGTTAATGTGTTTTAATTCAATTATATCCATTGGAATTGAGAATGTTTTTATCTATTTTGGGGTATTAATTGAGGTAGTGGTGTGATGGTAAAGTAAGATTGGACCAAAAACTTTAATTCGAATAATTCGCCTACGATCAGCAGTCACTCTTTTGCCCTTTTCTTTTTCCACACTTTGAATTTGGATATGAGGTTAGAACCATTGGAAAGATTATTTTCGGGGCTTCAATTTGGACACAAGAATGACCTAAAACGGAGTCCGGATGAGAGAGTTACGCCCGTTTGAAGTTTTCATATCTGTGCTGGAAGCAGGACCGCACGTGCGGGAAATGTGGCGCACGTGCGGCGATGAGCGGGGCAGCAGCTCAAAAACGTGATTTTTGAGTCATTTCTTATATTTTCTTTCCCTCTCTTCTTCTCCCCTCTTCCATGACCGAAACCCTAGCTTCCAAAACCTTGATTTCCTCCACTTTTCTCAACAAATCCACCATAGATCTTGCATCAAGGATGGAGAACAAGAAAGGGGCAACATTTTCTACCGATTGAAATTCGAATTTGTCGAGGATTCGTCTCAAAGCTTGCTTTTCTTGCTTGAATCTTGAGGTAGGAGTCCTTATTCCCTTTCAATATTTGTATTCATGGATGGATTTATGGGATTTTGAGTATATAAATACAAAATCTATAGTTTTGAACATATTGTGTTCAACTTGAGATTGGGGGATTTTGGGTTTATAATGTTGGAGATGTAATTGTTGGGTTAAGGTGATGGATTATGAACTTTAGACTTGTAATCAATGAGGAAATTGGGACAAAAAATAATGGGTTAAGAAATTTGGATTTTTTCTTGAAATTCCTAGGCTTTTCTTGAAACCCTAGGTTGACTAATGAAGATAACTAATGATTTGGCCCAAATTGAAAGTTGAATCATGAAATTGGTAGGTTGAATTATCTATGTACAAGTTTAATTGGAATTTGGTTATGTTTGAAAATTATGTTTAAAATTTGCGAATGAATTTTGTTATGAGCAATGTAAATCATGTTATAATGAGAAGGAAATTGGGGGAAATGATTTATTAATGATATAGATGACATAAACTCGGTTACGGAATGTTGAAATGGAATTTAAGAATTCCTCTTGAATTATGTTGAATTATATTTAATGATGTTGAGTTGAATCGTGTTGCTTATGTTGAATTGTAGTGATTATGTGAGATGGTATTGACTATGTTGACTTTAATTTTTGTGATCTAAAATGTGGAGTTTTCCAAAATGGGTTAATCCCAAATTATTTTGCGAAATACTTGTGGGCTTGCTTAGTTATTAAAATCAGAGGAATTATTTATTTTTGGAAAAATGTAGAAGATGTCCATACAACTCCTTCCTATCTTGAAATCGAAATGATTGATTATAAATTCCATATTGTGTTTGCAAGAATGGTAATCTTCTATTTCTATATATAGATATACTGAGATGGAGGAAATTGTGGTATAATGGATGGATAATGGTAGGCTTGTGAAGAATAATGAAGGAAGGAAAAAGAACTAATGACTAAGTTATATATGTGTACAGGGCACACTTCAGGATGGCCAAGCACTCCGTTTGTAATACCCATGTTCCGTAATATGTTAATTGGTCCTTAATATGATGTGATTATGTGTTTGATATGACTTTGTGTGCCAATTATGTGAATACATGTGATTTCGAAGTTCTATCTGTTCACCGTAGGAATATCTGTTTGAATAATCTGCTTCGGAAATTAAATTGAAGGCCTTATCGGCCACAGAACCCGAAATTGATTACGTCATTGTGATTGGCATAATTTTTAGAGCCTACGGTGAAATTTAATTAGAAATTGATTCGGGTCAGATTAAGTTGATTAAATTGATAATTTAGTGCCCAATTGTTTATTATTATTATTTTGGAATAGTGGGGTTTGATGTAAAAGGGCACTACACCCTCAATTCCTTCCCTTATGTGGCTTTGGCTGATTTAAACTCTCTAGAGCGAGTGAGAGACCCGAAATTGAGAGAGAAAGGGGGGAAATCATCTAAGTTTGCTCTTGAAGCTTTGGAGTCTTGAAGGCTAGCTCAAGAATTAACCATAGTTATGAAGATTAAAGCTCTTTGGTGAGTAATCTTGTAAATTTAGAGTTGATTAGTGATCAAGAACAAGAATTATGCTATAGATGATGGTGTTGTGTTGTATTTGATGAATTTGAAGTCCATATGTGCATGCATGTAGTGAACTCTTGTGAAATTACATAATCTAGCATGTAACATGTGAATTGTAAAGAATTGAGCATTGAAGTATACATGCAAGCATGCTTTTGTTATATTCTATGAGAATGAACACCATTTGCATTATTTGGGATGAGAATGAAGTCAAGATTAGCATGCATGTTTGAATAATTAAAGATAGGAGCTTTGAATGCATGAATGTGTATGATAGAATTGAGTTTGAATTAAATTGAGCCATGCATGTATTTGATTTATGAAATTGGGCTCCATGAAGATGTGTTTTGGTGTTTATACCATGTTAGTACAAGTATATGTGAGATTGGAGCCATAGTATGCAAGAAAAATTGGTTGAATGTCGAGTTTGAACTCAAGGGAGTGTTCTGGAAAACCCAGAATTTTCGACGTCCGCTCGAGCGGGGGGAAGTGCCGCTCGAGCGGAGAAATCGAGCTCCCAGCATTTTCTGCAGACATGGTTCCCGGTCGAGCGGGGAGCTATGTAGACAGGCAGTCCGCTCGAGCAGCTGAGTTTACGCTCGAGCTGGAATTAAAGGCAACCAGTACTTTTGCAGACCTAAGGGTCCGCTCGAGCGAGGAAGTCCACGCTCGAGCGGGGACCCTATTTTCTGAAATTCTGAAAATGCATTCTGTGTTATATTTTTCCGTTCTCTTTCACTTGCAAGCACTCTTAGGCATATGTTAAGCATTGTAAACGAGTTAATGAGATAAGAATAAAGCCTAAAGAGGAATATGTGAATTAAAAAACGGATTGAGTTAATTGTGACCCGTATATGTTATGTGATGTGTAGGGTCAAGCTCCAAGGCAAATCTGCAAGCTGATCATTGTGAGTAATATCGATATTTGAATGCTTGTGAAGGTTCAATTGTTTATTCCCTTAAAGCTTATGAATTGCTAATTGGGATTGTGGACGTAAGTCCGACATGAATACATAAATGGACCAAAGGTCGTTTTGATAAACATAAATGGACCCAAGGTCGTTTTGATAAACATAAATGGACCCAAGGTCGTTTTGATAGACATGAATGGACCAAAGGTCGTTTTGATAAACATAAATGGACCCAAGGTCGTTTTGATAAACATGAATGGACCAAAGGTCACTTTGATAAACATAAATGGACCCAAGGTCGTTTTGACATGAATGAGTGGGCCGAAGGCCGTTTTGAAGTGAATGAGTGGGCCGAAGGCCGTTTTGACATAAATGAATGGGCCAAAGGCCGTTTTGACACGAATGTATGGGCCGAAGGCCGTTTTGACATACATGATTGGGCCAAAGGCCGTTTTGGTACGAATGTATGGGCCGAAGGCCGTTTTGACATAAATGATTGGGCTGAAAACCGTTTTGTCATAGTCGAATGGGCCGAAGGCCGTTTTGACGTACATAATTGGGCCAAAGGCCGTTCTAACATAAATGATTGGGCCAAAGGCCGTTTTGACATAATCGAATGGGCCGAAGGCCGCTTTGACAAGAATGGAGATCTGAATGGGCCAAAGGCCAAAATGTTTGGAATTACAGTCACTTGATTTGTATTTAGTTATATATCTGTTAAATAGAAATATGAACTGGGCCCAAGGCCGTTTGGAATATGTTGTTCTACAATGTTATGTAAACTCTGTATTTGATATTATTCACTGGGCTATTGCTCACACTCATTCATGTGTTTGTAGGTGAGCCAAGAGAAGTCCAAACCAGCCCCAGTGAAGTCTGCCAGGAACAACATGAGTTTGGAGAGTCAGCCTTGTGTCTCACGCATGAGACCCAACCTTGCCATTCTGTTATGTATTTCCATTTTGTCTTGTTGGCAAGGATGTTGTGTGTATCGGTATGTAGTTGTGATATGGGTTGACTCAGTTTAGATGATCCTGTCTGTAAAGGATTTTCTGGTACTGTATTTCGTTGTGGGTTATTAACGTATATGCGCATGGTTTGTTTTAAAGTACATATAAGCACGGCTCTACGGACAAAGTTTAAATTGCTTCCGTTTGGCCCCCATTAACTCTGTTAAAATACGTTTGGTTTGGTTTGAGGCCGTAAGTAATCTCATGATTACTGGCCGGTTACGTCCATAACCCATGGGGGCGGGTTCATGTCGTGACACCGTTGTAGCACTGTGAGTAGTAGTACTTCGATGTATCTTTAACCGTTAATGATTATTGTTATTGACGTTATGATCTTCGTCGTAAGAATTATGTTGGCATGTATGTTATGTATGTTACGTAAGAAATATTGTGAAATTATGGAAACATCAAAGGTGTATGTTATATGAGGAACATTGTGAAATTATGGAAACATCAAAAAGGATTTTTGAAATATGCATCTCGAATTTGTGAAGTATGGATCACCAACTTGTGAAATATGAAACGATGTGGCCGAGGGCCATTTGTGAAGTATGAATTTCCGAATTGTGAATTGTGAAACTATGAAGCCAAGAGCCGAATTGTGAACCTATGAAACCCAAAAGCTAATTTATGTATATGTGAATTTATGAGGCCGGGGGCCAACTTGTGAATTTATGAGGCCGAGGGCCAACTTGTGAATTTATGTGGCCAGGGGCCATTTGTGAACTATGAACCTATGTGGCCAGGCGCCATTTGTGAAATTGTGAAGCTATGAGGCCAAGGGCCAAACTTGTGAACTTGTGAATCCAAAGGGCCGAAGGCCGATGTGATAAGTTGTGAATCTATGAAACCTAAAGGCTATCATGAATGTGTGAACCCCTCAGGCCAAGGGCCGAACTGTGGAATTGTGAAACCGATAAAGTCACCTGTAATCTAATGAAAATGTGCTTACTTTGTCCTGTTAACTTTATGTTAATTATGTCAACTCATGGGAATGATGTAATGGTTACCATTAGGACTCTGTTAACTACAAGGTAAGGCAACTATGTTAACATATAAGAATGATTAAACAACGGTGTATACTATTGATTAATAGAGCACGTGAATTAAGTCATTTACCCAAGAGAATTTATGTTCATTCTTGAAGAATAGATTCTGAGTAAAGATAAGAGTAGCTATGTGTATCCATATGAATTTGAAGTTATTTTGCTATGTTGCTTATGAATTGGAAGTTATTCAGAATCTACGATATAAGTGCCAAGTTTAGCATTATTATGTGACCCTCTTGAGAATGTGAATTAGTCCCTCATTGTTAAGCGTACGATATTGACATGTTACAACAAGAGACGCTCTAGTTATAATATGTTCCGTTTGAATTAATGAATGATGTTCAAGTATGTTTCAGGCATGTTTCCAATATGTTACAAGTTCAAGTATGCTCAGGTATGTTTCAAGTATATGTTACAAGTTTGAATATGCTACAAGGTCAAACAAGTTTCAAGGGCTTTATGCCAATGTTTCAAGGGCCTCGTGCCACCACATTTCAAGAGCTTATAGCCGTCAATTTTATGTTGCAAGATTGGGCCTAAGGCCGTTAAGTACTTAGCACAGAATCAGACTATTGCATTGACATGTATTATGTTTCAAGTTAAGCATCATTTTATTTATGTATTACTATTCACTGAGCCCGGCTCACTCTCTATTATGTCTGTTTCTGTAGGTCACGAATCAGGTGGTCAGTCCTAGCCAAGACGCCCGCTTTCTTTTGTCAACCTTCGTATGTCCAGGCACTGTATAAGCCATTTATTTTGTCAAGTTGCTAAGATGTTGACTTGCTTATGGGTGTCCCTCTAAGGTTGTTGTATATACTTTCATGTTCGTTTTTTTTTTTGTATACGCCCAATCATGGGGCTGGCATTGTAAATGTGTATGTAAATGCTCCGGGTTATAGTTGGAACTTTACCTATCCACTATAATGCATGTGATGAATGAGATCCTGGCATGTAGAAGTAGCTCAATGGAGTTTATTTGTTTCATTATTTCCATTTTTTCGTGCTTCCGATAAGACCCCGTATGTTATGTTACCAGGTTACATGTCCGTTTCTAAATAGGTCATGCCCAAACTTTTAGAGGCGGGTTTGGGGCGTGACAAGTGATATCAGAGCACGAGTTGCTATCTCACACACGGATCCATTGAGCTTTAGGATGTCTAGAAAAGACTTAGGCATCATGCATGACATCCTTAGTGCATATGAAAGGAATTGATAGCAACGGTAATGGTATATGTAATGACGCTAACCGCAATGGTTATTATTCATGTCTGTTATCCATTTCTTGTATATATTGTGATTGATTGCTATGCAGAACATGGTAAGACCTGCAGATGGGATTAAATCAATAAAGTTGCGCAGCGGAAGCGTGGTAAGAATTCACATTGAATGGTAAGACAAGTTATATACCTATGACTAAGTGAAATGTGTGTTATTAATTGTGACTGTAGAATTGATAGATATGTGCGTTGTGTACTTTCTGTAACATAGCCACATCCTCCTTATTATAACAATGTTTAAACCTACGAGTTCGAGAAGTTATTGTAAGTTGATAGTTGCTAAAATAAGTTTCACATGACACTTTGTAATGTGTTGAAAAGGACTGGTTATGATAAAAAGTTATACATATAGTGATTCTGTTTTGTTCATGCGTAATCTGTGACCTGTAATCAGGATTTCTTATAAGGGATGGTCGAATAATATGAAGAACCTCACCTACATGATGAGACTGCCTATATGATACCAAAAAAAAAAAACTGATAAGTTACGACAAAAATTGGAATTTTGTTTCTGCATTTTAATGCAAATTATTAAACTAATCCCTATTCTGTATTTAAAAAGGGGTTAAGTAAAGTTGATGACTAACTAGTCAATTTGAGCTTATGACGACATGACCAAGTGTCTAGTATGTTGCGAGAAGTTACGCAACTGTATGTTCTTTATTTTGATACTATAATAATGTTTTGTGATCACATGTTTTTAAATAGTAAGTATTTTCCGAAGTGATCAAAATGTTATGAACTTCCGACATGTTTATGAAATGATAAGCTTTTTGGATAATTTTCCAAAATGACTAGATATGCTACGAAGCTCCGAATGTTCAAGTTATGACAAGATTTCTGAAAGAAATATTTTGCAATGCATGAATGAGTTCTTCATTTGATAATTTATTGTTGCATACTTGATGAAAGCTTTATGTTGAGCTTCAAGTTATTCTGCCCTATCTGTTATAAGTTGAATCGGAGATTGTTCTGTCAAAATTTAAATAAGTTTAATGCTATTGATAATTATTCCATCATCTGATATTTGAAAGGCCTGATAAGTTTCTGAGTAATATCTCTGAACAACGTATCGTATGTATGTATGAAGAGTTTGAAGAACTTTATGTATTACATATGTTTGGAAAATGTTTTTGTCCATGTTAGAAACATTTTACTACCTATGGAACAAGAATATAAGAATTTCATGGTAAATGTATTATGTGCTTGATGTCATGATGTTGATTTTGAGATCTTCTAAGCCAGCATGGGTTTTGAATGGGTACTACTTTACTGTAATGTGGGAAGTATGACCATTAAGGTTTGATCTGTATTTGATTTTACGAATCCTCTACTCTGAACATGTAATTTCTTGATATGAAATTTAAGTTGGCATTTGGAATCTGTTAGAGATTGATTTGAACTAATAAGTCTAATTCAGATAATGAACAAAGAGCCATGAAGTCGTCGATCTAGAACTTAATTGCTACGATGGGTCTAATTATTGTACGAAGTATATACCTTTGAAACGCGAATATGTCGGGAATGTTTCCTTAACCTTTGAAGAATTATGAAAATGGGGGTTATTTGTGAGTTTGAATTATGTTTGATAGTTTATGAGCTGCATGCAAACGAATACTTGAAATGAATTCATTTCTGAATACCCTTAAGTTGTTACATTATGTGAAAGATATGATTTGTGGAGTAATAAATTAAAATGTACAAGGATGAATAATGAGATGATGTTTTGATGTCAGTAAGTACTGTTATCAATTGGGTTATCAAGTAGTTAGTAGAGATGAATTACTTGTGATTTTGGGAGCAAATTCCATCAGAGTTGACTGTATAGATTTGTGAATGGGCAAATGATTGAGAAATGTTATATGTCCAGGACGAAGTTAGACTGGTGGCAAGGTGAATCAAGTTTGGAGGACCAAACTTCTTAAGGTGGGGAGAATGTAATGACCCCAAAAGTCATCCTTATTTAATTAGGGGTTAATGTGTTTTAATTCAATTATATCCATTGGAATTGAGAATGTTTTTATCTATTTTGGGGTATTAATTGAGGTAGTGGTGTGATGGTAAAGTAAGATTGGACCAAAAACTTTAATTCGAATAATTCGCCTACGATCAGCAGTCACTCTTTTGCCCTTTTCTTTTTCCACACTTTGAATTTGGATATGAGGTTAGAACCATTGGAAAGATTATTTTCGGGGCTTCAATTTGGACACAAGAATGACCTAAAACGGAGTCCGGATGAGAGAGTTACGCCCGTTTGAAGTTTTCATATCTGTGCTGGAAGCAGGACCGCACGTGCGGGAAATGTGGCGCACGTGCGGCGATGAGCGGGGCAGCAGCTCAAAAACGTGATTTTTGAGTCATTTCTTATATTTTCTTTCCCTCTCTTCTTCTCCCCTCTTCCATGACCGAAACCCTAGCTTCCAAAACCTTGATTTCCTCCACTTTTCTCAACAAATCCACCATAGATCTTGCATCAAGGATGAAGAACAAGAAAGGGGCAACATTTTCTACCGATTGAAATTCGAATTTGTCGAGGATTCGTCTCAAAGCTTGCTTTTCTTGCTTGAATCTTGAGGTAGGAGTCCTTATTCCCTTTCAATATTTGTATTCATGGATGGATTTATGGGATTTTGAGTATATAAATACAAAATCTATAGTTTTGAACATATTATGTTCAACTTGAGATTGGGGGATTTTGGGTTTATAATGTTGGAGATGTAATTGTTGGGTTAAGGTGATGGATTATGAACTTTAGACTTGTAATCAATGAGGAAATTGGGACAAAAAATAATGGGTTAAGAAATTTCGATTTTTTCTTGAAATTCCTAGGCTTTTCTTGAAACCCTAGGTTGACTAATGAAGATAACTAATGATTTGGCCCAAATTGAAAGTTGAATCATGAAATTGGTAGGTTGAATTATCTATGTACAAGTTTAATTGGAATTTGGTTATGTTTGAAAATTATGTTTAAAATTTGCGAATGAATTTTGTTATGAGCAATGTAAATCATGTTATAATGAGAAGGAAATTGGGGGAAATGATTTATTAATGATATAGATGACATAAACTCGGTTACGGAATGTTGAAATGGAATTTAAGAATTCCTCTTGAATTATGTTGAATTATATTTAATGATGTTGAGTTGAATCGTGTTGCTTATGTTGAATTGTAGTGATTATGTGAGATGGTATTGACTATGTTGACTTTGATTTTTGTGATCTAAAATGTGGAGTTTTCCAAAATGGGTTAATCCCAAATTATTTTGCGAAATACTTGTGGGCTTGCTTAGTTATTAAAATCAGAGGAATTATTTATTTTTGGAAAAATGTAGAAGATGTCCATACAACTCCTTCCTATCTTGAAATCAAAATGATTGATTATAAATTCCATATTGTGTGTGCAAGAATGGTAATCTTCTATTTCTATATATAGATATGCTGAGATGGAGGAAATTGTGGTATAATGGATGGATAATGGTAGGCTTGTGAAGAATAATGAAGGAAGGAAAAAGAACTAATGACTAAGTTATATATGTGTACAGAGCACACTTCAGGAGGGCCAAGCACTCCGTTGTAGCACTGTGAGTAGTAGTACTTCGATGTATCTTTAACCGTTAATGATTATTGTTGTTGACGTTACGATCTTCGTCGTAAGAATTATGTTGGCATGTATGTTATGTATGCTACGTAAGAAATATTGTGAAATTATGGAAACATCAAAGGTGTATGCTATATAAGGAACATTGTGAAATTATGGAAACATCAAAAAGGATTTGTGAAATATGCATCTCGAATTTGTGAAGTATGGATCACCAACTTGTGAAATATGAAACGATGTGGCCGAGGGCCATTTGTGAAGTATGAATTTCCGAATTGTGAATTGTGAAACTATGAAGCCAAGAGCCGAATTGTGAACCTATGAAACCCAAAAGCTAATTTATGTATATGTGAATTTATGAGGCCGGGGGCCAACTTGTGAATTTATGAGGCCGAGGGCCAACTTGTGAATTTATGTGGCCAGGGGCCATTTGTGAACTATGAACCTATGTGGCCAGGCGCCATTTGTGAAATTGTGAAGCTATGAGGCCAAGGGCCAAACTTGTGAACTTGTGAATCCAAAGGGCCGAAGGCCGATGTGATAAGTTGTGAATCTATGAAACCTAAAGGCTATCATGAATGTGTGAACCCCTCAGGCCAAGGGCCGAACTGTGGAATTGTGAAACCGATAAAGTCACCTGTAATCTAATGAAAATGTGCTTACTTTGTCCTGTTAACTTTATGTTAATTATGTCAACTCATGGGAATGATGTAACGGTTACCATTAGGACTCTGTTAACTACAAGGTAAGGCAACTATGTTAACATATAAGAATGATTAAACAACGGCGTATACTATTGATTAATAGAGCATGTGAATTAAGTCATTTACCCAAGAGAATTTATGTTCATTCTTGAAGAATAGATTCTGAGTAAAGATAAGAGTAGCTATGTGTATCCATATGAATTTGAAGTTATTTTGCTATGTTGCTTATGAATTGGAAGTTATTCAGAATCTACGATATAAGTGCAAAGTTTAGCATTATTATGTGACCCTCATGAGAATGTGAATTAGTCCCTCATTGTTAAGCGTACGATATTGACATGTTACAACAAGAGACGCTCTAGTTATAATATGTTCCGTTTGAATTAATGAATGATGTTCAAGTATGTTTCAGGCATGTTTCCAATATGTTACAAGTTCAAGTATGCTCAGGTATGTTTCAAGTATATGTTACAAGTTTGAATATGCTACAAGGTCAAACAAGTTTCAAGGGCTTTATGCCAATGTTTCAAGGGCCTCGTGCCACCACATTTCAAGAGCTTATAGCCATCAAGTTTATGTTGCAAGATTGGGCCTAAGGCCGTTAAGTACTTAGCACAGAATCAGACTATTGCATTGACATGTATTATGTTTCAAGTTAAGCATCATTTTATTTATGTATTACTATTCACTGAGCCCGGCTCGCTCTCTATTATGTCTGTTTCTGTAGGTCACGAATCAGGTGGTCAGTCCTAGCCAAGACGCCCGCTTTCTTTTGTCAACCTTCGTATGTCCAGGCACTGTATAAGCGATTTATTTTGTCAAGTTGCTAAGATGTTGACTTGCTTATGGGTGTCCCTCTAAGGTTGTTGTATATACTTTCATGTTCGTTTTTTTTTTGTATACGCCCAATCATGGGGCTGGCATTGTAAATGTGTATGTATATGCTCCGGGTTATAGTTGGAACTTTACCTATCCACTATAATGCATGTGATGAATGAGATCCTGGCATGTAGAAGTAGCTCAATGGAGTTTATTTGTTTCATTATTTCCATTTTTTCGTGCTTCCGATAAGGCCCCGTATGTTATGTTACCAGGTTACATGTCCGTTTCTAAATAGGTCATGCCCAAACTTTTAGGGGCGGGTTTGGGGCGTGACAAGTGGTATCAGAGCACGAGTTGCTATCTCACACACGGATCCATTGAGCTTTAGGATGTCTAGAAAAGACTTAGGCATCATGCATGACATCCTTAGTGCATATGAAAGGAATTGATATCAACGGTAATGGTATATGTAATGACGCTAACCGCAATGGTTATTATTCATGTCTGTTATCCATTTCTTGTATATATTGTGATTGATTGCTATGCAGAACATGGTAAGACCTGCAGATGGGATTAAATCAATAAAGTTGCGCAGCGGAAGCGTGGTAAGAATTCACATTGAACGGTAAGACAAGTTATATGCCTATGACTAAGTGAAATGTGTGTTATTAATTGTGACTGTAGAATTGATAAATATGTGCGTTGTGTACTTTCTGTAACATAGCCACATCCTCCTTATTATAACAATGTTTAAACCTACGAGTTCGAGAAGTTATTGTAAGTTGATAGTTGCTAAAATAAGTTTCACATGACACTTTGTAATGTGTTGAAAAGGACTGGTTATGATAAAAAGTTATACATATAGTGATTCTGTTTTGTTCATGCGTAATCTGTGACCTGTAATCAGGATTTCTTATAAGGGATGGTCGAATAATATGAAGAACCTCACCTATATGATGAGACTGCCTAAATGATACCGAAAAAAAAAAAAAAAAAACTGATAAGTTACGACAAAAATTGGAATTTTGTTTCTGCATTTTAATGCAAATTATTAAACTAATCCCTATTCTGTATTTAAAAAGGGGTTAAGTAAAGTTGATACCTAACTAGTCAATTTGAGCTTATGACGACATGACCAAGTGTCTAGTATGTTGCGAGAAGTTACGCAACTGTATGTTCTTTATTTTGATACTATAATAATGTTTTGTGATCACATGTTTTTAAATAGTAAGTATTTTCCGAAGTGATCAAAATGTTATGAACTTCTGACATGTTTATGACATGATAAGCTTTTTGGATAATTTTCCAAAATGACTAGATATGCTACGAAGCTCCGAATGTTCAAGTTATGACAAGATTTCTGAAAGAAATATTTTGCAATGCATGAATGAGTTCTTCATTTGATAATTTATTGTTGCATACTTGATGAAAGCTTTATGTTGAGCTTCAAGTTATTCTGCCCTATCTGTTGTAAGTTGAATCGGAGATTGTTCTGTCAAAGTTTAAATAAGTTTAATGCTATTGATAATTATTCCATCATCTGATATTTGAAAGGCCTGATAAGTTTCTGAGTAATATCTCTGAACAACGTATCGTATGTACGTATGAAGAGTTTGAAGAACTTTATGTATTACATATGTTTGGAAAATGTTTTTGTCCATGTTAGAAACATTTTACTACCTATGGAACAAGAATATAAGAATTTCATGGTAAATGTATTATGTGCTTGATGTCATGATGTTGATTTTGAGATCTTCTAAGCCAGCATGGGTTTTGAATGGGTACTACTTTACTGTAATGTGGGAAGTATGACCATTAAGGTTTGATCTGTATTTGATTTTACGAATCCTCTACTCTGAACATGTAATTTCTTGATATGAAATTTAAGTTGGCATTTGGAATCTGTTAGAGATTGATTTGAACTAATAAGTCTAATTCAGATAATGAACAAAGAGCCATGAAGTCGTCGATCTAGAACTTAATTGCTACGATGGGTCTAATTATTGTACGAAGTATATACCTTTGAAACGCGAATATGTCGGGAATGTTTCCTTAACCTTTGAAGAATTATGAAAATGGGGGTTATTTGTGAGTTTGAATTATGTTTGATAGTTTATGAGCTGCATGCAAACGAATACTTGAAATGAATTCATTTCTGAATACCCTTAAGTTGTTACATTATGTGAAAGATATGATTTGTGGAGTAATAAATTAAAATGTACAAGGATGAATAATGAGACGATGTTTTGATGTCAGTAAGTACTGTTATCAATTGGGTTATCAAGTAGTTAGTAGAGATGAATTACTTGTGATTTTGGGAGCAAATTCCATCAGAGTTGACTGTATAGATTTGTGAATGGGCAAATGATTGAGAAATGTTATATGTCCAGGATGAAGTTAGACTGGTGGCAAGGTGAATCAAGTTTGGAGGACCAAACTTCTTAAGGTGAGGAGAATGTAATGACCCCAAAAGTCATCCTTATTTAATTAGGGGTTAATGTGTTTTAATTCAATTATATCCATTGGAATTGAGAATGTTTTTATCTATTTTGGGGTATTAATTGAGGTAGTGGTGTGATGGTAAAGTAAGATTGGACCAAAAACTTTAATTCGAATAATTCGCCTACGATCAGCAGTCACTCTTTTGCCCTTTTCTTTTTCCACACTTTGAATTTGGATATGAGGTTAGAACCATTGGAAAGATTATTTTCGGGGCTTCAATTTGGACACAAGAATGACCTAAAACGGAGTCCGGATGAGAGAGTTATGCCCGTTTGAAGTTTTCATATCTGTGCTGGAAGCAGGACCGCACGTGCGGGAAATGTGGTGCACGTGCAGCGATGAGCGGGGCAGCAGCTCAAAAACGTGATTTTTGAGTCATTTCTTATATTTTCTTTCCCTCTCTTCTTCTCCCCTCTTCCATGACCGAAACCCTAGCTTCCAAAACCTTGATTTCCTCCACTTTTCTCAACAAATCCACCATAGATCTTGCATCAAGGATGGAGAACAAGAAAGGGGCAACATTTTCTACCGATTGAAATTCGAATTTGCCGAGGATTCGTCTCAAAACTTGCTTTTCTTGCTTGAATCTTGAGATAGGAGTCCTTATTCCCTTTCAATATTTGTATTCATGGATGGATTTATGGGATTTTGAGTATATAAATACAAAATCTATAGTTTTGAACATATTATGTTCAACTTGAGATTGGGGGATTTTGGGTTTATAATGTTGGAGATGTAATTGTTGGGTTAAGGTGATGGATTATGAACTTTAGACTTGTAATCAATGAGGAAATTGGGACAAAAAATAATGGGTTAAGAAATTTGGATTTTTTCTTGAAATTCCTAGGTTTTTCTTGAAACCCTAGGTTGACTAATGAAGATAACTAATGATTTGGCCCAAATTGAAAGTTGAATCATGAAATTGGTAGGTTGAATTATCTATGTACAAGTTTAATTGGAATTTGGTTATGTTTGAAAATTATGTTTAAAATTTGCAAATGAATTTTGTTATGAGCAATGTAAATCATGTTATAATGAGAAGGAAATTGGGGGAAATGATTTATTAATGATATAGATGACATAAACTCGGTTACGGAATGTTGAAATGGAATTTAAGAATTCCTCTTGAATTATGTTGAATTATATTTAATGATGTTGAGTTGAATCATGTTGCTTATGTTGAATTATAGTGATTATGTGAGATGGTATTGACTAGGTTGACTTTGATTTTTGTGACCTAAAATGTGGAGTTTTCCAAATGGGTTAATCCCAAATTATTTTGCGAAATACTTGTGGGCTTGCTTAGTTATTAAAATCAGAGGAACGATTTATTTTTGGAAAAATGTGGAAGATGTCCATACAATTCCTTCCCATCTTGAAATCGAAATGATTGATTATAAATTCCATATTGTGTTTGCAAGAATGGTAATCTTCTGTTTCTATATATAGATATACTGAGATGGAGGAAATTGTGGTATAATGGATGGATAATGGTAGGCTTGTGAAGAATAATGAAGGAAGGAAAAAGAACTAATGACTAAGTTATATATGTGTACAGGGCACACTTCAGGAGGGCCAAGCACTCCGTTGTAGCACTGTGAGTAGTAGTACTTCGATGTATCTTTAACCGTTAATGATTATTGTTATTGACGTTATGATCTTCGTCATAAGAATTATGTTGGCATGTATGTTATGTATGCTACGTAAGAAATATTGTGAAATTATGGAAACATCAAAGGTGTATGTTATATGAGGAACATTGTGAAATTATGGAAACATCAAAAAGGCTTTGTCAAATATGCATCTCGAATTTGTGAAGTATGGATCACCAACTTGTGAAATATGAAACGATGTGGCCGAGGGCCATTTGTGAAGTATGAATTTCCGAATTGTGAATTGTGAAACTATGAAGCCAAGAGCCGAATTGTGAACCTATGAAACCCAAAAGCTAATTTATGTATATGTGAATTTATGAGGCCGGGGGCCAACTTGTGAATTTATGAGGCCGAGGGCCAACTTGTGAATTTATGTGGCCAGGGGCCATTTGTGAACTATGAACCTATGTGGCCAGGGGCCATTTGTGAAATTGTGAAGCTTTGAGGCCAAGGGCCAAACTTGTGAACTTGTGAATCCAAAGGGCCGAAGGCCGATGTGATAAGTTGTGAATCTATGAAACCTAAAGGCTATCATGAATGTGTGAACCCCTCAGGCCAAGGGCCGAACTGTGGAATTGTGAAACCGATAAAGTCACCTGTAATCTAATGAAAATGTGCCTACTTTGTCCTGTTAACTTTATGTTAATTATGTCAACTCATGGGAATGATGTAACGGTTACCATTAGGACTCTGTTAACTACAAGGTAAGACAACTATGTTAACATATAAGAATGATTAAACAACGGTGTATACTATTGATTAATAGAGCACGTGAATTAAGTCATTTACCCAAGAGAATTTATGTTCATTCTTGAAGAATAGATTCTGAGTAAAGATAAGAGTAGCTATGTGTATCCATATGAATTTGAAGTTATTTTGCTATGTTGTTTATGAATTGGAAGTTATTCAGAATCTACGATATAAGTGCAAAGTTTAGCATTATTATGTGACCCTCATGAGAATGTGAATTAGTCCCTCATTGTTAAGCGTACGATATTGACATGTTACAACAAGAGACGCTGTAGTTATAATATGTTCCGTTTGAATTAATGAATGATGTTCAAGTATGTTTCAGGCATGTTTCCAATATGTTACAAGTTCAAGTATGCTCAGGTATGTTTCAAGTATATGTTACAAGTTTGAATATGCTACAAGGTCAAACAAGTTTCAAGGGCTTTATGCCAATGTTTCAAGGGCCTCGTGCCACCACATTTCAAGAGCTTATTGCCGTCAATTTTATGTTGCAAGATTGGGCCTATGGCCATTAAGTACTTAGCACAGAATCAGACTATTGCATTGACATGTATTATGTTTCAAGTTAAGCATCATTTTATTTATGTATTACTATTCACTAAGCCCGGCTCACTCTCTATTATGTCTATTTCTGTAGGTCACCAATCAGGTGGTCAGTCCTAGCCAAGACGCCTGCTTTCTTTTGTCAACCTTCGTATGTCCAGGCACTGTATAAGCCATTTATTTTGTCAAGTTGTTAAGATGTTGACTTGCTTATGGGTGTCCCTCTAAGGTTGTTGTATATACTTTCATGTTCGTTTTTTTTTTTTTTGTATACGCCCAATCATGGGGCTGGCATTGTAAATGTGTATGTATATGCTCCGGGTTATAGTTGGAACTTTACCTATCCACTATAATGCATGTGATGAATGAGATCCTGGCATGTAGAAGTAGCTCAATGGAGTTTATTTGTTTCATTATTTCCATTTTTTCGTGCTTCCGATAAGGCCCCGTATGTTATGTTACCAGGTTACATGTCCGTTTCTAAATAGGTCATGCCCAAACTTTTAGGGGCGGGTTTGGGGCGTGACAGTGACTTAGCCAGCCCATGAGTTAAGCCCGTTCGGCTTCCCAAGCTCGCGCCCTGGCGAAGTCAAGGGCAGATTTATTGATCTGGTCGGCCATGTGTTGTTCAAGTGCAAGCGCCGATCAAGCTGTGACTTAGCCAGCCCACGAGTTAAGCCCGTTCGGCTTCCCAAGCTCGCGCCCTGGCTAAGTCAAGGGCAGATTTATTGATCTGGTCGGCCCATGTGTTGTTCAAAGCGCAAGCCCGATCAAGCTGTGACTTAGGCAGCCCACGATTTAAGCCCCTTCGGCCTCCTAAGCTCGCGCCCTGGCTTAGTTAAGGGTAGATTGATTGATCTGGTCGGCCATGTGTTCAAGCGCAAGCGCCAATTAACCTGTGACTCAGCCAGCCCACGAGTTAGGCCCATTCGGCTTCTCAAGCTCGCGGCCTGGCTAAGGGCAGATTTATTGATCTGGTCGGCCATGTGTTGTTCAAGCGCAAGCGCCGATCAAGTTGTGACTTAGCCAGCCCACGAGTTAAGCTCGTTCGGCTTCCCAAGCTCGCGCCCTGGCTAAGGCAAGGGCAGATTTCATTAACTTTTTTCATCAACAACATTTTCGTTCGCAAGTTGAGCACAACTCATAAAATTTTATATACACAAATTACTGAACAAAAAGCTACAAGCCCGCATGAAAATGCCTAACTAAAAACAAGTATGATTGTAGCAATACATGAAATATACCAACTTAAAAACTGTAAAAATACATTCGACGTCCTAAAAACTGTCAACTGCCCAGATCAGCCATCGGAATCAGACTCCAATGGCTCAATATCCACTTGCTCTTATGGTATCGGCATAATCAATGAAGCGTTAGCAGCAGCAAGGGCTTTTTTCCAGCCATGTTTGAATCCCCGATTTTCAAACTTGGGGACTTGGTCCACGTACTCGGCGAGTCCAGCATTTTTCCCGGCCTCGAATACTTTGGAAGACTGCGAGTCAGCTGCTTCCTTCGCCGCCTTCATTTCAGCCAACTCAGCCTCCAGTTTGGAGATCGACTTCTGGGCCAATTGGAGCGCATCTTCGCTCGCGTCTGCCTTCTTCTCGACATCCGATCTCAGTTGATCCGCACTACGAGCTTTCTCTATCTCGGCGTCGGCCCTTGCCGCTTCCTTGTTCGCCCTCAAAGCTTCGACCTCGGCCCTTCTCCTCTGGCCTTCCAGTTCCTCGCGTAAATGACCAATCTGTTTGACAGCGTCGTGATGGCGACGGCCCATATCGGCTATCCATCCGACGGTCTACAAAACAAGAATTTAAAACCATAAGTTCAACGGTATTTGGATGAAGTGAAGCTAAGTTCAAATATGTACCAAAAGTGCCGATTGGGTGGCTAGTGTTGTCGCATTCAGATCCGTTTCCATCCGGAAAGCCTCCTTGTCGGACGGCAACGACACGGACGTAGCCAAGCTGAATGCGACTTCTGGATCTTTAAGCGCCGAAACATCAGAAGAAACCGGCATGTTTTTTATCATCGGCTGAATGACAAAAGGAACGATCACGTTCGACCCCTCCAACCGAGGACGTTTGCCGCCATGTTCCTCTGAGCCGACCTTAAACCCGGCAGGGCGTTTCTCTACCTCAACTTTGTGGCCGGCCTGCATGACCAAAGTAGACTCGGCATTCCGATTTTCTGCCGTTTCCATCTCAATAACGCGCAAGGACTCTGATTCGCTAACAGGCAGGGAGAATTGAGATTCGGTGGCGGGTGGTACTTCAGACGGAAGGACCTCCGCTCTACGCCGCGCGGCTAACCTTTCCGCATTCGCCTTCCTGGCAAGTTTTGTCAGGGTTAACCCGGCCATGTCTTCGGGGTCTGCGGTGGGAAGATCCTCTAAGCCGTGAAATACGCCGTCAAGTGAAAGATCCCCTCGGCCCGAAGTTGATGGGGGATCGGCCGAATTCAGTACCTCGTCAGACTCGGTTTCGGACTGATCTGATTCAGTAACATTGGCTACTTCCCGCTCCGAATCGGACCCTTCAAAACCGACCTGCCTCAAGTTTTTGAAGTCGAACAAAATAAGAGCGATAAGAGAAGCTTCACCCTCCGGAACCGGGATATTTTCCGCCGCCGAGAAGGTCGCATATGTCAGCTCGTAACGAAGCAGAATGTGGGCCACCCTCCCTTGTTTCTGAAGACTTCAACGGCCGAAATATTTGAGCGCGACGTCGATATCCGAAAGAACAGCGTCGTCAGTTGAAGACAGAACTTTTTTCAAATTGCGCCCTGCACAAGCCAAGCCGTAACATTTCAAAGAAGAGGCTTCACAACAAAAATGAACAAATAATAAAAGCGAGAAGGCAATCGGCCACCTGGCTTGCCCCTCCATCTAGGAATAGGGTCGGCGTGATCCTCCCCTTCGCCAAATTCCCAGTTACCCCGGACAACGACCATAACATCATCAACTCGTTTTCCAGAACTGGAAAGCATAGTAATCAGTTGATGGTTGATATCCTTGGCCCTGAGGAAGAAATCCTCGTGCCGACCAGAAGACTTAGCCAAGGCATAACAATGCCGGATGACTGGAATGCCAAGGTTAATTCTTAGGTGACGGTTGAGCGCTATAACCCCCATTATAATTCTAAAGAAATTCACATTGGGCTGGGAAGGGATTAAATCCCAATGGCGAAGCACGGCCCTAAGAAACGGGTGAAGGGGGGAAACGGACTCCACCCTCTGCGATTGACAAAAGAGGAAAGACAATCGTGGTTTCGTCCTCCCTCTCCATATCAAGAGTGCCGTCTGCCACAAGCGACAGGCGGACATCATCAGGAATGGAGAAATGGTGTTTCAAGCCAGCAATTCGATCTGACGAGAGGAGGTCTTTTAAATGTTTCGCCATACCCTACAGTTTATGAGAATATGCAAAGGAAGGAACAAACCAGGAAGAGTCTTCGAAGCAAGGGAGGAGAGAACTTACAAAGAATGAAGAGAATATCGAAAAAGAGAGTTGCAGGGACGATTCAAAAGGCAATCCAGCGATGAGCGTCATAAAATACATACTTGAAAGGACATCAAAATTTTAAAATCGCAATAAATAGATACGTACGAGGGAGCGGGAAGTCGACACGACAACCGAAAGGGGTGCGTATAGATATTCGCATAAGGATGAGGCCCGCCGCCAAATTTTGGCTCTGACTTATCGAAATTCAAAACCAAGCACTCCCGCCAACTTTCGTCGGTGAAGTGCTTGGGGGGGCAATTGTGGGAGCCGAATAAGTAGAAGAGATAGAAGATGCGTACCCCAGAAATCAGATACTATTCGGCTTCATATTGCGTAACTAGGACGCCGAATACGTTCGGAAAGCCGAATAGACGGAGTTCAGTAGCTCCGAATGAATAAAAGGGGAATGGGATGAAAGTAGGCTCAGGCCCCGAGACCCAGAAAGCAAGCATAAATACAAGAACCACAGAGTTAGAAAGGCATGTAAGAATCACTTCACAAAACTTAGTAAACAAGCTATCTTGAGTGTCTAAACTAACTTGTCCGTCGGAGTGCTAATTCCGGCACCCCCGACCGGAGTGTTTGTATCTTTTCAGGTGGTTAGCTGAGGATCACTAGCGTCTCCCAGGATCTGAAGAGTATTTCTAAACCACTTCTCCACATCTCTAAACTATAAAAGTATACAAATAGATTTTCTATACTATTGGCTTGTTTTACTTCCATTTGTACACTTTTATAATTTAAAAAGTCAAAATAATATTTCTCAATAATTTAATAGATCTATTTATATAATTTTATTATTTAAAAGATTAAAATAATATTTTTTAATAAGTTAGAAGTGCTCGGGTGAATAATCCCTTATAAACTGGAATTAAACCCAACAGTCGGTCATGATAGTGAGGTGTAACACTATCTTCTAGTAGGGCCATCAGTGTCGATGCAAACATATCTACTTCAATGCGTCATAGGCTACGATTCTCACGAGAAGTTATTTAGTGTTAATAAACCAAAAATAAGTAAATAAATAAAAATAAAATAAAATAAATAACAACATTATTTGAGTGTTTGAGGAGCATTGCTCAGGTATCAGAACACTTGGAGCAATTTTAATGGACTCTTTAAATGAAATTTGTCACGTAAAGTAGATAGTATTTATAATATTAAGAATTATGAAAAAAATATTATAAAGTGCATTAAGAAATTTTTTTATTATTTGATTAGTGTGTAGTGTTTTATAATATGTATAATTTAAAGATAGAGAATCTTTCATAATTATATTCATTATATTTTTTTTCATAATTTCTAAAATTACTTGTTAGTTAATCTTACTATTTACTATTTAAATACGATTTTTAAATATTTATTTATTTATTTATTTTCTTTTGCTTTATATATTTACAGAGCCATTGAAGGCTCTTCAAACTCCAAGACCCGCTGTCTTCTTTCTCTCCATGTTGATGTGACATATCATAAAATACTATCAATCACAAATTAATTTAGATAGAGTGTTAAATGAAAAATGTTTGAGGGTCCGAAATATGAGGCTCGAATTCAACTCGAAGTCCAAAACGGTCGTTTTGGGCTTCGAGCCGGATTCGAGCCTCATATTTTGGGCCCTCAAATATTTTTCGAGCTCTGTTACAGAGCCCGAAATATGAGGTTCGAATCTAGCTCGAAACCCAAAATGACGTCGTTTTGGACTTCAATTTTTTTTTCCCCCTCCCCCTTTTTTCTTCCTCTTCTTTCTTTTCTTCTTCTTCTTCGTTTTGAACGCAGGAGAAGCAGAGGCGAGAGAGAGAAACAGAAGGGAGAGGCGGGAGCTCGTCGTCGCAGCTCGTCGCTCGTCGGCCGATCGTTGCCTCTGCCTCCGCCCGCCTCCGCCTCTGCATCTGCCTTTGCCTCTGCCTCCGCCTCCGCCTCCCGCCCCATTTTTAGGGCCCCCTCCAGTTCTGCTTCTCCTTCTCTTCTTCTTCTTCCTCCTTCTCTTCTTCTTCCTCTTTCTTCCTTCTCAAATTCAAGTCAAATTTGGCTCAAAACCCTTTCGGGCTCTGTAACAGAGCTCAACAGAGCTCAGTGTTAAATAAAGAGTATTGTTGGAGAAATTAAAAAAAAGAAAATGTTTGGTGGTTTGAATTTTTGTGGTTCGAATGGCTTGAATATGTTAAAACGATATCGTTTCACACCTAAAACGACATTATTTTGGTTGTTTTAAGCCATTCGAGTCATAATTTTTTGGATCACCTATCATTGTTGTTAAAAAAAAGAAGAAGTGTAATTAGCTAAAATAAAAATTGTACTTTTTATCACATTTTGTTAGCAAAAAAATGACTAGCATCTCTAACTTATTAGGCATACAATATATATTAGTTAAAATGCTTAGTATAATTTATTTTTTTTCAACTTTAATGAATTGGGGATATGATTAGGTATTTTATCTCAATTCACATTCACTAATTAAATGTAGTTAGCATTCACAGGTTAGACAAAATCTATTTGGTCCTGATGTGACATTCTATAAAATGAGTAACATTTGGATAAATAGTTAAAATAAAAAAAAATACGATTAAAGTGGGAAAAATTGAATATGTAAAATAAAATATATAGTACATTATAATAACTTTTAGATAGATAAAATGTGTAATAACATTAATGCTCTTAACCAATCAAATTCAATTTAGAACCCCACTTAAATTTGCCTTAAGAGCATAATATAATTTTTTTAATGTCCCCTGAAAGTGAGGAAAGGCCGGTGTTGGAGGTGGGTCGACCAACCATTGCCACAAGTCTGGGGCCTATTCATGAGGCTGTGATATGTAGTGCCACAAGTCTGAGGGCCTATGCATGAGGCTGTGAAATGTAGTAATGACGTGAATGATTAAGACTCCTTTGGATCAATCCCTTGTACCACTTGCCCATATAAAATTTGATTTTTTTTTTTTTTTTTTTTTTTCTCGCAAACCTACAAGTAATTTTTTTTAATTAAGTTCTAGTTTTTTTATTTTTAATTTTTAAAATTTTTTTTCAATCAATAAAAAAATAATTACAAATATCAAACAAATCACAAAGCTAACAATAGCTAGAACCCCCAATAATAAAATAAATACTATAAACATCAAACTTTTTTTTCTATCAAATATCAAACATTTTTCTATCATAATTGAATCCACAACCTCAGCTATCCTTGCATTGACCTAGACAAATCTAGGAATTTCAAACGATCTTGGTTTGCTTGAAGTCAATTATGGATTGTCTTGTAATTTAATAATTGTATAGACTTCAAGAAGTCGTACCAGAATTCTCCTTCTCATGCTATGAAGATGTAACCAAAATGACAAATTTTGAAAATATTATTCTGTTTGATTTTGAATTTTTAAAAATATTTTATTTTTTAAAATTTTAATTAGTAGTTTTTGTTTTAAGTAAAATTTTAAAATATTTTATTTAATTATTTATTTATTTCTTAAATTTGCTTGATCGAGATATACTTTTTTACTAAAAATGTGTGGCCATATTCCTATAATACGGCCGCAATTATGGACTTAAGGACATGCTTGCCGCATTGGTCACGCTTCAATCAATAATTTTGACTTCTAAATGATTTTCTTACTTATATGCATTCAATTAATTGAAAATTGCATGTAGTTCGAAATGGGGCGGCTCGAGTGGCCCAAAAAATACTATTTTTCTCTCTCTTTTCAATCTATACTGTCTACCTTCTCGATCTCCTCTCTATCTCTACTGTTTATCTTCTCCAAAGAAAAAAACACTCACTCTATTCCCTCAAATCTGTGTTCCCTTATCCCTCTCAGCTCTATTAAACCTTCTGATCATTCTCTGATTGCGAAGGAGGACGAACGATGATGAAGAAGGACGAACGACGACCTGTGACAGCGAACCACGGACAACGAAATACAGTACACAACAACTCATCACCTACAGGCACCGAAAAGTCCTCATTACGTGCGAGAAGAAAAGGAATCTGGAATAAACCTAAAATCCCTAAATTAGGGTTTACGTTTTGATCTTTTTGGGTTGAAATTAGTAGATTGTGACTGTTTGAGTTTGGATTTTGCTTTCAATTTGTGTTAGGGTTTGGGATTTGCCCTGAATTTGTGATGTGTTTGATGGTCTATAGTTATACTATGTAGAAATCCAAAGATTGCTTGTTTGTGCATCTGAAATGTGGAAATTTGTTGTTTAAAATACACATGTGCCTGGTTTTGCTTCAAATCTGTAATCTGTTGTGGATTTCAAATCTGTGTTGAAATTTGGATTTTTGGGTTTTGAGTTCATACATCTATTTTAGGTTTTGCTTGAAATTTGTAAAATTATAAATCTGTGTTGAAATTTGTAAATCTGTATGTTGAAATCTGTAAAATCTATTATAATAACTTCTAAATATGTGTTGAAATCTGTTATAAATATGTCATACAAATCTATTAAAAATATGTTATATAAATCTGTAAATGTGTTGAAATCTGTAAATCTGCATGTTGAAATCTATAAATCTATTTTAATAACTTCTAAATATGTGTTGCAATCCGTTATACAATCTGTAAATGTGTTGAAATCTGCAAATTTGATTTTAAATATGTGTTGAAAGTTGGAAGAGCAACTTGAACATGGTTTAGTAATTGCATGTCTGGCCAATGATAATTGGAGAGTCAGATTGAGCTTCAAATTGCTTGAGAGCGTAACAATTTAGACGAAACTACGGTTTTCAAATGCCTTTCGTATTATGTATGTAGATTACAGAACTATGACTTCTTCTTCTACTAATAATAGCAATATGAGATTAAAACCAAGATTGTGTGATTGTGGGAGAACTGCGGCGATGTATATTGTACGCACAAATAAGAATGGAAACCAAGGACGTTTGTTCTTTATTTACCCATCGAAATATGTAAGTATCTATAATACAATTAGATATTTTACTGTGTACAAAGTTATTTCTGTTGTAGAGTCATAAGGAACACTGTAATTACTTCAAATTTACAGATAAGGATGATGACAACATTAGCTCCACAATCCGTTCTAATGTTGGATCTCGGAAAGCTATAAGAACAAAAGAATTAAATGATCTATGGAGAAGGCTTTGTGAGATGGACAATGAAATTTATGAGCATGGTAGATGGCTGCAAAGGATGGAGAAGAACTTGAAGGCAATGATTTATGCCATTGTTTTTTTGTCTTTTTGCACTTTATCATGTAAATGACTAACTTTCTAACGTTTTGGCGAATGAAATGAATGTAATTAAAGACTTGTTTTCTATTTTGTATCTTTTTGTACTTAATGATGTAAATGAGTGAGTTTTTAGATTTTGGGAAATTTCATGAATAACTATCCTGTATGTTTTGTGTTGTCTATGTGGATGAGTTTGGATTGCAAGCTTTCATTAGCTACTAATGAATGTGGATTGGGAATTGATTGAATGTTGTTAATAACTTTTGATGGTTTTTTTTTTATAATTATTATTATTAATTTGGGATTGTACAATACTATACCAGCAAGCATATGAAGAAGGCAAAAGATATTTGGAATCTCCCCCACAAACCTATTATAGGAAATGTAGGTGTTGATTTTTGACCACACAACCAAACGGGGAACTCAGTTGGAGAGCATCGACAGAATAGATTAAGCTCGAACAACCTGTCACAGAAAGATAAGAATCCGGCGGTGGTTCGTCCACCCAGGGGCACTCCAACGATCAAATCAGTAATCAAATATCTCTCAAAGATAGTAAATTATGCTTAACTCATAAGAAAGAACTTACTGCTCACAGTATATCACACATACCTGAGACCCACGGGGGTGACCTGTTTTTATAGCCAGCACTGACCTGATCCCTGTAGAAACCTCACTTCAGCGAACTTAGGCTTAATGCTTATCCTGGACTCTCAACTAGATAGGGATAAACTCCCTAAGAGTTTTATCTTTATCTAAACTGAGATCCTCTCCTATTCTAGGACTCTTGTCCCTTATTCGCCCATCTCGGATTCCAGTACCTCCTCAGATAACCTTGTCCAAGTCGAGATCACCTCGACATCAGGACCAGGCCATGTGGCACCTTGGCTGACACTTCGGTGTCACCTTGGCCATGTGCTGTCATTCACAAAATATGCCCCCACAACTGCCCCCTAGGTTCTATTATCTCGACAACCTGAGGTAATGGAACCTACATCACTTATTCATATATTATGTAGGCTAAAATTCATTTTTTCCTCCAACCGAGATCATGACTCGTTGGTTTCAAGTACCTAGGACTCAACTGTTCATCTTTACCAATGATCAAGAACCAAGAGTCAGGTTCTTTTGATAACTTTAACCGAGATCACTCCTATAGCCGAGGTTTTTACTTCATTAATCAAGAACTCCAAGAGTTTTGACTGCGCATGAGCTGTCACACACAGTTTTCTCAACCGCTTCCTCCACGCGTCCCTTTCTCATTTGTTCGTACCTAACATACGCTATCAGGTTGCGTCGTTTCTTATGTTTTTCCGCCTTTTCGTATATTTAACAAAAGCTCTTCCTTCTCTTTTCGTCTTTTCACTTTTGCAATTCACAATTTCTCTCGTCTCTCAGACTCTCTCTCTCTCTCTCTAACGTTTCTCTTCCAAACCTCCATTTTCAAGTTCTTAAGCACTGCAACCACTCCATCCACCGCTTCCGACGAAGTATTCATTACTTTGCTTTCAAGACTGTCATCATCTAACTCCAACAAGCATCTCTCCAGCGTTATTTCCTCGATTTTACTTGGTAAGTCTCTGATTTCTTCTCTTCAATTTCAGTCTTTCATTGTTCTTGAATATGATATTGTTATGCAGCTACTTGTATGTCTCTTGCTATTCGATCTCCTTACTCATCCTCTGATTCTGTTTTGCCATGTTTAAAACATTGCACCTTAGTTCTTGTTCTTGAATCTGTTATATGCATCGTATTGCCTATGGTTCTTGCATACTGCCTTGCACACACTCACTCAGTGTTTTGCGTAATTTTCCATATTCTTGAATCTCTGTTGCTTTTTTTATTCTAAATCATGCTCTTGTTTATGCTTTTCTTTCTTTGCTTCTAGATTCTTGCCTTTGATTCTTGTTTTCGAATAGACTTAGGTTCAGGATTTGATAGAAATCACATTCATAAGAAAATTGAAACAACTTCCCCTTAGATCTTCAAAACCCTCACCCCAGTACCTGTTTAGGGTTTAGCTGAGGTTCTCAAACCCTACCAGTTTCTTCTTTCTGAAATCCATCTTAAAACGCTCTAAGCCGAGATCATGGGTATATTTAGGTGGAGGGTAGACACCCCGGCAGAAATAGAGTATTTCCTACAAGAGTTCTCATTCCCAGTCGACGTTCAACTTAGGTTGGCTGGGAGGAGGACTCTATCATGCCTGATGGAGATTCCATGCCCTTTCTAGTAGTTGCCTTATAGAATGTGGACTCAGGTTCCCCTTTGACACTCTCTTTCGAGAAATCCTTCATTATTACAAACTCAACCCCATGCAACTTGCCATAAACTCATATAGGGTTATCAATGGCATAATCGAACTAGCACACTGAGAAAGGGCTAGGATCACATTTGCTGACATCCCATTCTGTTACACAATGTGTGGCCTTAAGTCTGAAAAAGGCTACATATATTACCTCAAGCCCAGGTCCATTGCCTATAAATTAATAGTCAACCTCCCAGACTCTAACAAGGGTGTTGGAGATGATCACTTCATCGTCTCGGGCAACTAAGAATTTACGCCTGACGACGACATTCATCTCTATCATTTGCGCCGATCAATTTTTAAAGAGGGTGATGGTAAGAACTGAGTCATCCCATAACCTTATTTCTGCTAAGACCTGCCAACTCTTTCATCTGTACTAAATGTTTTGTGCTTTTTGTTCTTTACAACTCTACCTCAGCCAGCGAAGGATTTCCACCAAACCTTCTTCCCCAGTCCCGATCTGAAAAGGCTGTTGGGTTTGTCAATTGAGAAACAAAAAGCTTCGCTTTTACTCAACTACGTTCCTACTTATAAGTCTACACTCCCCGACGTCCCCAAACGTAGCAAATCTTTCCTATCTGCTACAAGTCTGCCAGTTACTTCATCACCTTGGCCTAACCAAGCCTTTTTTTCTTATCTAGTGGAGCTACCCTCCACTTCTACCCCTCAACTTATTCCACCCTCTTAGTGTCGACGCCGACGTCGAGCTCCACTGAACGCTACTGCCGGCAGAACCCGAAGTAGCAAACGACGAGATTCTGAGGAATTAACACACGACCCAGTAAACCCTCCAATCACCTTGCCAGTAATCCATTTTGGCACCAGAGTCACTGTCGCTTCAACAGCCAAGGAGATGGCTTGCAGCAAAGTCGTTGTGGAGGACCTCCTAGCCGACTTGCTAAGAGTGGTTACTGTTAAATCTTCTCCATCAGAGTCCCAACCCAAGCCAAAACCAAAGAGGGTGAAAAGGGCTAAGGCAAAGGCCCCAATTACCCAAGTGGACACTGAAGACTCCATGTCGATCTCAAAACTTGATGAGCTTGAGAAGAGCTCTTCTACCGCCGAGAAGAGGCTTTCCGAGGCTGAGCCATCTGACAATCGGCAATCAAAACGGCCAAGGTCCAAAGGTGAAAAGGGCCGAGGATTTTTCAAAGCTGACGAGCCTTGGGCCCCAGCGATTTTGATTGGCCACCGACTGATAATAGCTGGTGATAGTGCGATTGACAACATCGAAGTCGGTGCCGCTCTCTCCACCGCTGTTCTTCTGCCTACTGATCTCAATCGAATGGCCGAGATCACTGAATATGAAAACTTTGCTTTAATGATGCAGCACTCTGTTCTGGTAAGTCTTCAACTCTTATCTTTTTTTGTTTTTACTTCAAGTTCTCATACTTAGAAATTTTACTAACTTATTCATTCCTTTTCTTTCAGGCGATCCAGCAAGCTCATTCCTTTGCAACGAAAGCCGAGGCTTTCAAGAAAGAATTGGTCCACAAGACCAAAGAGGCTGCTGGCTTCCTCGCCTCCCTTAATAATGTCAAGGCAAAAATGAAGATGTTGCTGGATCAAGCCAAGGTCGCCAAACAAGCTGAAGATCACGCCGAGGAAAAGGCAGAGGCTACTAAAGCGGTGGCCGATGTACTCAGGGCCGAGGCTAAAGGGTCTGAAACCAAAATTGCCAAAGTCGAGGCAGAGCTGTGAGAGGCCCTGGCGACCAAGGTGGCTGAAATCAAGGCAGCTGACGAAAAGGCCTACGCCGAAGGCCAAGCCGACGTACGTGACGCCTGCAAGGAACAAGTAAACCAAGCCTGCAACCAAGGTTTTTATCTCAACTGGATGGCTGCTCTAAACAAGCTTTCCATTCCAATGGATTTCGACCTCCGAGATATCAACAAACTCCAAATGCCTTTCCCTCCGCCTCCCAAAGGATCGGGCGGCGAGGATGATGAAGAGGAGGCTGAGTACGACGACACTGAAGAAAAGGAGGAGGTTGCTAAGTGGGCCAAGTCCTAAACATTGAATGATCAAGTCCTGGACTTGACTCATGATGAGGAGGAATACTTGGTTTCCAAGTGTGCCTTTCGCAAACAAACAACTTCTGAGGTCGAGGTCCAGGCAGCCGAGAAGAGCTTAGACCAGACCTTGCTGGAAATTGATGCCAAGATAGCGGCGAAGAAGAAAGCCACATTGCCAACTGAGGCCAACACAATGCCAACAGCTGAGGTTAAGCAATCTGAGATCAATGCCCTTAATTCCAACACTTAGGAATGTTTTCTTTACTTTGAACTTTATTTTTGAACAATTGTAATTTTTTGTAACTTTGGACAAGTAATCTCTTTTGCCAGGCCGAAGTGCCTTTTTGTTTCTGAACAAGTTTTTTCTTTGAATGCATGCTTGCCTTCTTCCTTTTTTCCTAAGTGTTGAATGCTTTGCTTCATGTATGCTTATTGCTTCCCTTCTATGCATGTTTCCATACTTAGAATATTTTTGCATTTCTTCAAAGTACACCTTAACTGTGTAATCACTTCGAGGTATAGTACATCGGATAGAAACCTTGAATGTTTGTCTCGGCCAACAATTGGAATAACACTTCAAAATATTTCAAAATATTTTTACAAGTGTTGTTTCTCAAACTTATTCAGTCAAGTAATGTTTCTTTACTTCCACTTGCTGTTTTCCAAGCTTGACAACTTGGTTAGTCGTCTCGGGTAATATGTACCTCGGATACATCTTTCATCATTACCTTGGCTAATCTTCAACTTGTAAATTTTTCTAAAAATTTCAAAAAGTGCCAAGCTCTCAAGTTTATTTATCATTCCTGCTCCTTGCCTCCTAATGTGAACCTAAGTTCCACTTAAGTTCAGATTATGCATTTATGGCCTGTCGCCGAAGTCAAATTCAAACAGAGACTAGCCGAGGTGTTTGACCTTGGTTTCTCTGTTGATCTAACTAAAGCGGACTTAGTTCCATTCTGAGTTTAACTCTGCCGACATAGCAAGTCTAGGTTAGTTCAACTCTATTATATGAAAGTATAATTCAACTCTGCCATATAATAAGTCTAAGTTACTCGTCATGCTTCATTCAGAAACATTGCCAACTTAGTTCAACTCTATTATATGCAAATATAATTCAACTCTGCCATATAATAAGTCTAAGTTACTCATCATGTTTCATTCAAAAACATCATCATAGGATTGGTTAGTCATATCGCACAGATTTCAAATTCACAAAATCAAACTAGCATCTTATTATTACTTTGACTAATAAAATGATGTCATAAACTTCGAAAAACAAAAAACTAATGATAAAAAAACTTCAAATTGCAAGTGTTCCAAGGTCTTGGCAACTCTTTGCCATCAGTTTCTTCAAGCCGGTATGCCCCATTGCCTGCAACCGAGATGATTCTATAAGGCCCCTCCTAGTTTGGGCCAAGCTTGCCCTCCCTAGGATCCTTCTTGTTGCCGACAACCTTCCTCAGGACGAGGTCTCCAACTTTGAACTCTCTTGGGTTGACTTTCTTGTTGTAAGCTCTAGCAACCTGCTGCTGGTATGCCCCTAGCCGAATTGTTGCTCTCTTTCTTCTCTCCTCCAGCAGATCCAGATCTCGGGCTAAGAATGCCTCATTGGTCCGATCTTCTACTCCCTGGGTTCTGATTCCAAGGATGCCGACTTCGAGTGGGATAACTGCTTCAGTGCCATAAGCCATGGCAAAAGGGGACTCCCCAGTTGATCTTCTCGGCGTAGTTTGATATGCCCAGAGCACATTGGGCAGCTCTTACACCCACTTCCCTTTTACTGCTTCCAGCCTCTTCTTGATCCCATCCAAGATAGTCTTATTGGATGTTTCTGCCTGACCATTGCTCTGTGAAAAACTTGGAGTGGAGTAGTAGTTCTTGATTTTGTACTTTGCATAGAAGCTTTTGATTAACTTACTGTCAAACTGTGTACCATTATCTACTATTATTGCCCTTGGGATCCTAAACCTGGTGATGATGTTCTTCTATATGAAGTTCTTCACATCAATATCTTGAATCTTCGCAAGGGGTTTAGCCTCTACCCACTTCGTGAAGTAGTCAGTTGCTACCAGTAGAAACTTTATTTGCCCAGTTGCTTCGGGCAGTTGTCCAACAAGATCCATGCCGCACTGGGCAAATGGCCAAGGGCTGGATACAGGGTTCAAAGCTGCTGCTGGTTGATGTATCAAAGGTGTAAACCTTTGACACTTCTCACACTTCCTGACGTAGGCTTCAGCATCCTTCTGCATGTAGGGCTACCAGCACTCTTGAGTGATGGCCCTATAAGTAAGTGATCTACCCCCAGCATGGCTTCCACAAACTCCTTCACGAATCTCATATAGAAAGTCCTCAACCTGAGAGGGATGCACATATCTCAAAAAGGGTCTAGTGAAGGATCTCCTGTAGAGATGGCCATCTGCTGTTAGGCTGAACCTGGCTGACTTCAATCTTGTCTTGTGTGCCTCTTTTTAGTCATTTGGCAACTTGCCATCCCTGAGGAACATCACTATTGCATCCATCCAACTTGGACCCATCTCCACACATATTGCCTCATATTCTGTTATTAGAGGTTCCACACTTGGTTCTGTCAAGTAATCAATCATGATTGTCCTTGGCTCCCTTAACTTTATTACACTAGCCAGGTTGGCCAAGGCATCGGCATGACTATTGTTATCTCGACTAACTTGTTGTAGCCGGTAATCTTGGAACAAGGAAAGCAATCTGACAAACGTCTTTAACATAGGTTATCATTCGTTTATCTCGGGTTGCATACTCGTCTGTTGCCTGGTTAAGAATAAGTTGCGAGTCACAAAAGACTACCACCTCATTGGCCTCCATTACTGTTGCTAACTTCAACCCTACAATCAGTGCCTCATACTCTACTTCATTGTTTGAGGCCTTGAATCCCAAACAAATAGACTACTCTATCATTTGCCCATCTGGCGATACTAACACTACTCTTGCACCTTCTGCTTGATGGTTTGAGCTTCTATCAACAAACAGCGGAATGAATCGTCGATGTAAATGTCACAGGGCTTTGGGTTTTCTTCTTTCTTCTGTTTTGCTAGAGTGGGGTTCTTGGGCCCCAGTTGGGTTTCTTCCTGCTCCCATGGGCATCCCAAGCCGCGGCTCACTGGACGCGGGATGGCACTAGGGGTGAACTCGGCCACAAAGTCGGCCAAAACCTGGTCCTTAATTGTTGTTCTGGGCCTAAACTCCAAGTCATATTGGCCCAACACTACTGCCCATCTGGCTACCCTGCTTGTCAGATCTCCTTGCTGCAACAGGGACTTCAAAGGATGCTCAGTCAGTACCACAATCTTATGGACTTGGAAGTAGTGACTTAGTTTTTTCGAAGCTATCACTAGGGCTAGTGTCAATTTTTCCAGGGGTAAATATCTAGTCTCTTCACTTGCTAGGGTTTTACTCACATAGCATATTGTCCTTTGTTCTCCCTTCTCTTCTCTAATTACCACAGCACTCACTGTGTGCTCTGAAACTGCCAAGTATTGGAGCAATTCTTCCCCAGGTATTGGATTTGACAGAACTAGAGCTATTGTCAGGTACTTTTTCAAGTCGGCCAAGGCGACTTCGCACTTCTCTGTCCACAAAAAATCTGTGGCCTTCTTTAACAAACTAAAAAATGGTTTACACTTATCTGAACTTCTACTAATGAACTTGTTTAGGGCTGCCGCCTTGCCGGTCAAACTTTGGACCTGCTTGGCTGACATTGGACTCTTTAAGCCAAGAATGGCCTTGATTTGATTTGGGCTTGCCTCAATGCCCCTTCTGGTGACCAAGTACCCTAGGAACTTACTAGACTCGACTCCAAATGCACATTTCGAAGCATTGAGTCAGAGCCGATATGTTCTTAAGTTATCAAAAACTGCCTTCAAGTTGGCCAGATGATTCCCAGGTTCTTTGGTCTTCATGACCATGTCATCAATGTATACTTTTACTATCTTGCCAATCAGATGTATAAATATCTTGGTCACTAACCTCTAGTAGGTTGCTTCTGTATTTTTTAACCCAAAAGGCATCCCTCTATAGCAATACAGCCCTTTTGGGGTGATAAATGCAGTCTTCTCCTAATCAAGGGGATACATTGCTATCTAGTGGTATCCCATATAAGCATCTAGGATTCACATCCTCGCATGCCCTAAAGTGGCACCTACTAACTGATCAATCTTGGGCAATGGGAAACTGTTTTTAGGGCAAGCCTTATTCAGGCTAGTGAAATCAACACAAACCCTCCACTTGCCATTGTTCTTTTTCACAACCACAATGTTGGATAGCCAAGTAAGGTAGTTCATCTCGCGAATGGCTTTGGCTTCCAGCAGTTTGTCCACTTCCTCCCCAATTGCCTCAACATACATTAAAGTTGGCCTCCTCGCTCGCTGGATGATAGGTTTAGCCGACTTATCTACATTGAGCATATGGCATGTGACCTCGGGGTCAATGCCTGGCATCTCATATGGCGTCCAAGCAAATACTTCTATGTTCTCCAACTCCCTTTCTTTATCCTCGGCCAAGCCTGAGTCGAGAAGGAAGAAGCGCTCTTCATCCCTTTCTTGGACCAGAATTTTTTTCAAGGCTTCTTCGCTCTTTTTGGCCGGTTCTTTGCTAACATTATCTAGGACTTGTATGTCCTCATCCTCAACTTCCTCTTTTACCGCCTCTTGTACATTGTAGTTGGATTTCATTGCTACCATGGAGCAGTTCTTTGCCTGCACTTGGTCTCCTCTGACTTCCTCAATCCCTTATTCGGTTGGAAAACGCAACAGCTAGTGCAATGTTGAGGGAACAACCCTCATTGCGTGTAACCATGGCTTTCCCAAAATAACATTGTAAGGGAAGGGGGTGTTAATTACTATCAATTATGTGCTTACCTTCCTTGTGCTTCCCTGCACCTCCAAATTTATTGCTCCTAGGGGTCATGTCGGCGTTCCATTGAACCTGACCATTGGGCTATTGGACTATTCCAAATCATCTCGGTAAAGGCCAAGCTCCTTGTAACATCTGACATACATGATGTCACAAGAGCTGCCTTGGTTGATCAGAATGCGCCTCACCTGGTATTCTCCAACCTTGAAGGTCACTACCAGAGCATCGTTGTGTGGATGTTGCACCATGCCTAGGTCTGCCTCAGTAAAGGACACCATCAGTCCCTGGTACTCATTTGTCCTAGGCCTCTTTTGCTGGACCTAATACACATGCTGTAAGTGTCTCACCTTTTGGGGTCTCTCCTTGCATATCATTCTCGTTAACCTTCGAGTGAATCACATTGATCACCCGAGGTTCTGCTTGTGTGGTTGTGGCAGTGGTGGTGCCACTGGTGCAGGGGGAAGCCTTGCATGCTCTTCCCTCGTTCAGGCCTCATCTACTAGGTCCCTCAAGTGACCCTGTCTGACTAAGTCTTCCAAGTGTATCTTTAGGGCTCTGCACCATTGAGTCAGGTGCCCATCCTCATTGTGGTAAGCGCAGTGCTTCCCAAGGCTCCTTCCCATAAACTCGCCAGGGACCTTCTTCGGCGCTCTATAATACGGCTGGTTCCTGATCCTTTCTAGAACTTTGTAAACCAGGATTTGGAACACAGTGGTGACTGCCTATATAGCCCTCAATCCTGTTTCATGTCTGTTAAAACTAGTATTACCTCGGCCTCGCTTTGGCGAGCCGTTTCTCTTCTCCTGCTTCGGCGCCTTCGTTCCCGACGTATCCTCTTCTACTCTGGCTTATTTCTCGATCTGTGCCATGAGCTCCTCCATACTCTTTGGTAGAGTTTTTGCCAGCGACTTCCGAAGCGTGCATTCATCCTCCAGACCATTCTTAAAAGACATGACCACCAACTCTTGGTTGCATCCCGGTATTCAGTTGAACACCTCATAATAGCTTTTGGCATAAGCCCTGAGGCTTTCACCTTTGCTAATTTTCAGAGCTATCAGGGAGTCTACCCTTAGTGGCTGTAACTTGTTTGTAACAAACTTGGCCACAAACATCTTGACCAGGCCTTCCCAAATCTTTACAGTTCCTTTCGGCAACTTGTGAAACCAATCTGATGCGATTTTCCCAAAGGATAAGTGGAACACCTTGCACAACAACTGTTCGTTCTCGGTTTACAAAGCCATTGAATTCAGATATAAGTCGACGTGAAAGTTCAGATCGGACTTATTGTCATAAATTTGGAACCTCGGCATATGGAACCTTTTTGAGGCCTCAAACCTATCCAACTCCACTGAGAACGGCGTTCTTGGTTTTATGGGGGATGTGACCTCAGCATTCTGCCATTTCCTCTGGAGGTAGTCCCTCAAATCATCCTTAGTCCGACCAGGAGCTTGGCTATCAATAGATTTTAGTCTTTTTGGTACGCTACTCCCAGTGTTGTTATGTATACTCTTGGACTTCTCTTCATTCACTGTGTCAAAACACAGGCCCTTCCCTTGGATGTTCCAGGGTTCTTTTACATAAGTTCCCCTGGTACGAGGTGTTCTCTGCGAGTCACCTCTGACTGACTCTCCTTGCCCGACCTCCCATGAAGGCTGATGTGAGTGCTCCTTTTCCTTGCCATGATGCGATATTGTTGGGATTGTTTTCTGCCCCCCTTTTTGGGCATCAATCTTGGCCCCTGGCATCGGCATGTCTTGTAATGGAAACGTTGGTTGAATGACATTATTTTGCATCATGAAGTTAACAACTGATTGTAGATCTGCCAACTTGTTGGCCATTCCCTTCATCTCAACGTCCCTCCTCAGGCATCTATCTTTCCATACTTGGAGGTCACTTTCGTTGTAATACTCATCTCGGCCTGATTTCTTTGCGGCCTCTCCCTCTTTGCCAACGTCCTTATCCCCAAGATTATGATCTCGTGCTCCTTCATTATGGTTTTCTTCCTCAATGTTAGGATCAGCATGTTTACCACTCCTACATGGGACGTCATCCCCGATCTTTTCCTTTTGCCAGTCGTTGGCCATTTATTCTCTTTGAGTTCTCACAGACGGCAGCAAATTATGGGTGTTGATTTCTGACCACACAACCAAATAAGGAACTAAGCTGGAGAGCACCGGGAAAATAGATTAAGCTCGAACAACCTGTCACAGAAAGATAAGAATTCGGCGATGGTTCGTCTACCTAGGGGCACTTCGACGATCAAGTCAATAATCAAATATCTCTCAAAGATAGCAAATTGTGCTTAACTTACAAGAAATAACTTACTGCTCACAGTATATCACACATACCTAAGACCTACGTAGGTGCCTTGCTTTTATAGCCAGCACTGACTTGATCCCTGTAGAAGCCTTACTTCAGTGGACTCAGGCTCAATACTCATCTTGGACTCTCAACTAGACAGGGAGAAACTCCCTAAGAGTTTTATCTTTATCCAGACTGAGATCCTGCCCTATTCTAGGACTCTTGTCCCTTATCCACTCATCTTGGATTCTAGTACCTCCGCAGAGAACCTCGGCCTAGCCAAGATCACCTTGGCATCAGGACCAGGCCACATAGCACCTCGGCTGACACTTCGGCGTCACCTTGGCTACGTGCTGTCATTCACAAAATATGCCCCCACAGGAAATATTGAAATATGTCAGATTTTTCAATCCAAGAACATCAAAAGGAGCCAACCCAGTGAACAAATTGGTGCCAAGATCCAAGAGCTCTAAGCTTTGGCATGATGGGACCTGCTTGAACACTCCCTGATATCACATTGCTCCTGAAAGACAAGTACACTAGGCCTTGAATTTGACAAACTTGTGAAGGAATTGGACTTGAAAGATTATAGAAAGACAAATCAATTCCAAACAGATGCAAGCAATTGGAAACTGACGCAAAATAGTTATGAGAAAGTGAAACAAACTTTGTTTTGCTACAATTCTTAAACAAAGCTATGGAATCTCTCCAAAATACTCATTTCTTCAAAAATCAAGAAACCGAATATTTACTAATCTAAGCCAACAATTACTACAACAACTCATCAAACCAACGTTGACAAATGAAGCCAACAAAAAATGTCTCAGTGCGTATCCAAACGAAATAAAACCAAACGATCCGAAGTTTACATATGAATGTCATACAATTACTACTGCGAAACTAAAAATAAAAAAATAAAAAATTGGGGCATTTGGATCTGCATCTATATTCAAGTCAACAAATTTTGATGGCACTGTTGAACTTTGATTGCTTATATTGTTGGCCATTTTAGATTGAGTATGAGATGTGTTTCCAATATTGTCCGCTATTTGCATTGTGGTAACTCATGCTTATAAAAATAAAGTAAATATTAAAAATATTGTCCACAAATATATTCACCAATCTAAAATTTAATTCGTCATTAAACTATGGGTAGTCATATATTCAACACGTACCGATACATACATACTGTCTTATGTGCCATCCATACAAGGAAAATAGTAAGGTTGATCTTGTGGCACCTTATCATCAAATAGTAAAAACATGTCATTAGTAATTTGAAGCATTAAAAAAAAAAAAAAAAAAAAAAAAAAAAAAAAAAAAAACCCCACAACAAACAAAGTGCAATATATTAAGTCTTTTCAACACATACCGGTACATACATACTGTCTTATGTGCCATCCATAGAAGAAAAATAGTAAGGTTGATTTTGCGGCACCTTATGATGAAATAGTAATACAATTTCATTAGTAATTTGAAGCATTAAAGTAAAGATCCACAAAAACCATACGAAACGACCTTTATATTTTAACACGTACAGGTTCATACATATGTATTGCATGCCTCCCGTACAAGGAAATTTTAACTTACGAGGTTCACCTTGACGCACCTTGCGAAAATATAAATATCTAATGGGAAATTAAAAATTTATCTGTACGGGAGTAGTCTTCTTATTCTTTCCCTTCAACCTATTCACTATTTCATCAACCTTGCTAACCTTCTATTTCATACATGGACGACATCTCCGGCGAGCAACCAAAGGACTGAGTACCTTGCGAGTGATGCTTGCTTTTGTCATATTGCGACTAGGCAGACTCTTTGGTAAAGTATGAGAAAGTGGTATACTACTAGTAGCAAGTGGTACAGTACTAGTACATGGCACATTACTTGCACTACTCGATTCAACTATTCGCACTCGATCCTTGATTTCCTTTAACCCAAGTTGAATCACTTTGTGTTTTCCATCATCATTGGTAGCAAGTTCTAGGATCTCATCCAACGTCTTGTGATAGTTAGCATGCAACATTGGATTTAGAGTAGCCCCAAAGTTAGTATATGTGGTTGGAATGCATGTGTACCCTCTTTCCAAATATTTTCTTCATCTTGAAACAATGTATTTATTTGACACCTCATATATGGACCTCTTAATGAGCACACTAAGTGAATGGGCACACATAATACCTCTAAACTCAAACAACCGACACATATATTGGTGCTCACATTCAATTAAATTATAGTACATAACAAATTTCACTTTATTCATCCCCTCCCCTAGAAGAACAGCCTCCCTCATGTGATAGGTACACATTGATCCCTTATTTTTGATAAGATTCGCACGACAGTACACTAGACGATTTATTTCTGCTTGCAATTCTTTAAATTTTGAATTAGTGTAAGCTCCACGAAATTGCTTCTCAAAACGATACACCATGAAGCAATCATACAATTTGTTACGAGACTTAAATCTACTTTTGTCTCCTTCTCTACCTTACTTCTCAAGGCATTGTCATACTGCTCAACTAATTGCTTTAAGGTTGTCTTGGAGTTCACATATCCATCAAAAAATGCACTCATGCTCTTACTTCATTGTGTACTCGACATGACAGCCCAAAATATGTCTTTAATATAGGTAAGAATCCACCTATGTCACTCACCGTATAATACCCCTAACCACTTGTTATCATTCAAATTGAATTTTGCAATCATTGCTTGCCAACATTCCTCAAATTCATCTTTTGTAAATGAATCATAAACTGCATTACACTCAAAGTGACCTTTATGGATTTATATTGCGAATATCCTCTCAATTTCTATGGAATTTTCTTCATTGTATGACGTAAACACCAACGATGTCGAGCCTGTGGGAAGACAATTTATATGGCATTTTGCATAGCTCTGCACTTGTCAGTTATTGTAGCTTTTAGGGGAGCATTTGACATGCAACTTACCCATTCTTTGAATAGCCAAACAAATTTCTTAGTGTTCTCATTACATAATAACCCACAACCAAACAAAATTGACTATCCATGGTGATTAACTCCTACAAACGGAGCAAACGACATATCATATTTGTTTGTCAAATAGAATATGTCAAAGGAGACAACATCCCCAAATGCTTTATAAGCCGCCCTACTCCTTGTATCCACCCAAAACAAGTTTCGCATGCGACCATCTTCATCAAGGTCAATTGCCGAATAGAAATTTGAATTTTGTTGTTGCATTTTATGAAAATTCAGTTGCACTTTATTTTCATCAATATGAAAATTCAGCATCTCCTACCCCAAGTCTCAATCTTCTAGCATTCTCAATATGATTCCTTGCATCTCGTTCATCAAACATTAATGCCTCATATCCCCCCGCTTCAACAACTATAGAATGAAAATTCCTAGCCACCCCAATCCCTGCTACATCGTTAGCTTCTAATCTCCTCTTCATCGGAGTAAGAATCCTCTTATTCATTGCAAAATGTCGTGAGTCCCTAGGAATCAAATTATGAGTGTGCTCAAGCACAACTGTGATTAACTTATATCTTTCATCCTTTTGTAGACTGGCTCTTACCCTTGCTTTACAATCAATTTTTGATGACAAAGATGGTTCCAGGGGATTTACTTCTGATCTTTTTGTTCTGTTCCGCGCTTGAGTACATTCAATTCCAAAGTACTTTACTTCCCCATCACTTGTTACATTTTGTGTTCTATATAAGCTATAGCAAATCCAAGGTGTTTCGTATATTTTGCATAAAATATGTACACTTCAAGCTTTGAGGTAAAATACATCCCCTTCTTCGGTTCTTCAACTTCACCGCTCTTATTAACTGAAAGATTGTTATCCTCTTCTTCAACTTCCTCACTTCTATCAAATGAATTATTGCTTGAATCAATATCCATTGTAGCTTCAAAACAACAAAAACAATTTAAGTTTCACAGTTTTTCTATAATTTTTCACCCCTTTATAGGTTTATTTTTACACTTCTATTTTAGACTGAATATTACCACTATAGCAACAAAAAATTATCATAATAAGCATTTTTGGAACAGGAAGTTCAGCATAGTTAGCACTATAGCAATAGATGGCATAGGGAACTAAACTAGTTGAAGTGCTGAAACATAGTTTAACAATCAAAATTAGGTTTGATTAACCAAATATATATATATATATAACAAGCAGGTGCAGCTTCAAAACAACAAGAAAATTACCACTATTTTAGATTGAAAATTAACCACTATAGCAACAGAAAATTATCATAATCAACATTTTTGGAACAAGAAGTTCAGCATAATTAGCACTATAGCAATAGATGACACAGGGAACTGATCCAGTTGAAGTGCTGAAACACAGATGAACAATCAAAATTAGCTCTGATTAACAGAAAATAAATATTAAAAAAAAATAACAAGCAGGTGCATGAAGAAAGATGCAGAAGAAGATAGAGAAAGAGTTAATTTTTTCTGAGCTACCAAACAGAAACAGTTAATCAAATGAAAACACTAATTCTTAATCACCCAATCTGAAACCCCAAATTAAAAACAAAACCAACTAATTTCGATCATATAAAGCTTGTAACTAAAAATCAATCCATTACTTGCAATCACACCCACTAGCAACAGCAGTAACGACAGCATCCTTGCGGTACACACAGCAGCAGCAGCACCCTTGTGGCATACACAGCAGCAGCGGCAGCACTCTTGCGGCACACACATCAGTGGAAGCAGCCTGGTCAGCAGCACATAGGTCGGCTTCTCTCTCTCTACTCTCTATTACCCAGTTGGTGCTCTTCTCCTCTCACTCTTTACCTAGGTTAGTTGGTCTCTTCTCTCTCTACTCTCTGTTCTTTCCTTCTTCTTCTTCTTCTTCTTCTTCTTCTTCTTTTTTTTTTTTTAAATTTGAAATGAAAGGTGTCGGTGAACACAGATGCGGGTGTACAAAGAACTAGGGGTGTACAAAGAAATCGGGCCATTCGAACCTCATTGTATTTGAGCTGCCAAGCAGGACTGCAATTAATTTCAAATTGACATTTTTTATTATAAAATTAAATTTTCTCTTAAAAATTTAAAAATCCAAAGTAGACTGGGCACACTCCTCTTCTTTTGGAAAGATGTTTGGAAAATACAATTTTGGATAAGTAAAGTTGGTTTCTAAGAGAAAATGGGCTTGGGGGGTGAAAAATAGTCCAGTAAATCCAACAGTGGTCCAAGTACACTAAAACAATTGAAAATGTAGCGGTTTCATCATTGGGAAGTATTCAAATGCCTAAGTCTTACTGCTGCTTAAAATGAGATTTCTACACGTGGATGTTTGCTACTCGTGACAAATCGATCTACGAACTTGTGAAATCTCATATTTTTAAGATGTTAAATATTTTAATGAGAGGTATTAGTATTTTATTTTATTAGGTATTAGTTTAGTAGTGAGTTTTTTAGATGAAAATCTAATTTATTTTCTTATATTTATTTTATTTCTTTTATCCTCACCTCATTATTGTTTATCTCTTTTTGAAAATGGATTTCTTTCTCATTTCCCTTCTTTTCTTCTTTACCAAGAAAAAAAAATTATTCTTTAATGGCCAACACACTCACGTGGTGCCATTCTTAAACCCACCTTCAAACTTCATCATTTCTTTTCTTCTTCCTTTACTTCACATTCCATCCATCCCATCTTTCCTTTTACTTCCTTTTATTTCTTTAACTTTCAGTTCCCTCCAAAAAAACTTGGGGACTACTCCACCTTCTACTATTTCACTTGCAAATTGGAGAATTATGACTTAATGTGTTCTTCCTCATTTTTTTTTTTATTTTATTTTATTTTTTTTTTTTATTTTTTTTTTTACAGGAAAATCCTCCATACCCTCCCGCAGGTCCAAGGCAGTGCCCCTTGTAGAGATCACCAAGGTGTCCTGTTAGCCGTTCCGAGCGAGGAGACTATAACCTAAGAACTTGCCCCGACCTCCCAAGACCTGTTAGCCGTTCCGAGCGAGGAGACTATAACCTAAGAACTTGCCCCGACCTCCCAAGACAAGCTCCGCTTAAGTCAGGACTCGCACAGTGGGGGAGCATTGAACCCACACCAAGTGCTGACTAGACAACTTGAGGTCCAACCTCCTAACCAACAATGCTGCGCCCAGGAGATTGGCCTAAGGGGGGAATTGAACTTGTGACCTTGAGGCTTAAACCCCAAGGCCTTACCACAATGCCACAACCCCTTGGGTTATGTTCTTCCTCATCTTTCATCCTCTCTTGCTTCGGCTATCTCTTTCTCAAATTATTAATTACCAAGATTTTGAATTTAGTTTGAGAGTATTTAGAATGAGAGTTAGTAATTTTGTCAAAGAAGATAGAGGTAGGTTTTGTCAAACCTTACATACCTTATACCTTGAAATTTTAATCCGTCATTTTTGGAGATCTATAGAGAAATATCGAATGATTAAAGTGTTGGTGATGGAGAAAATTGATTTGAGGTAATTTGGGTGGTATACTATACGATATATTTCTTTTAAATATCTTAGCAAAAAGTTTTATTTTAATTATTTTCAATTTGTATTTCGTTTATTATACTGATCACTTGATAAATTCAGTGAAGTTATTTTGTGTTGACAATATTGATTTATCTAACTAAATGATGTAAAAATACTTCGTACATAGATCGAGTGGACCCTGCTAATAAGTTGCTCTAATATGCCCAGATAAACAATTGTGCTCGAGTGAGGTGAGTGAGGTCAATCACTGATCATGTATTGAGTAGGACCGAGTATTTGGTCTTGGACAAGTTATCATATGTTGAGTTGATTTGTTTATGCAATTTGGTAAATTGATTAATTATCGAATCGAATTGTTTCTGTCATGTCGAAATTTGATGATTTATTTTCTATCCAGGGTTAATTTATTTTTTAGGTGCGAAGCAATTTAGTGGCAATTGGATTTGAAGTACTAAAGGGAATAATTGAGTTAGATATTTAGGGCCCACCACTATGATAATATTTTTGGAGACAATTGTATAAATTATATTTTGGAGACATTTGTGTAAATATTTTGGAGGCACTTTGTATATTTGAGATTATTAGTTATCTGGAATTATTGATTTGATGTTCATTCAATTTATTAACAGCCTGAAAGTTAGGGCATTATAGAACTTATGGGAAAGCTTGTTCCAGTTGCTGATGGAGCCTTCGTTGAGCATATCAAACCACCCGTAGGCTGACTCTTCCAAGGTAGATGGAAAATTGCAACATATAAGGGCATCCTTCTCATTCAAGTAGGACATAGCATGGCAATATAGGCGAATGTGGTCATAGGGATCTATTTTCCAATCATAAACTAAAAACTTCAGCATGGATAACTTCGTGGGTGATTCCATCTGTTCGATCTCTCTTGTGAATGGAATTGATGTCATAAGTGCCTTGGGTTTGGGAGCATGTTTGAGGAGAATTCTTCTGTCCCATCGAAGCGAAGCCTCTTTTGCTCCGGTCCAACTCTTTCTTGACCAATTGGTCAAATTTATAAACTTCTTCCTTCTCCCATGTAAGTTTCTCGTTGTTTTTTTTTTTTTTTTTGCCAATGGAAGGAGTCCCTCATATCTGTCACTTCGATCTTTGAGTTGTTTGATTCCTTGATTGTCTTTTGCTTCTTCACTCGAGCAGTGTCTCAACGTCTAATGTATGACCTCATGTCATCATTGTATACATAGTCGCTTAAGTCATAGTCCTTCTTCTTGGACTTGGCCGGTCTCTTATCTCCTTTCCTTGAGATCTGATAAGCATACTGATAAACAGGATTAGAGTATGCCTAAACATGCACAGCAGTCAATGGCTCGTAAGGCACAGCTCAGTAAATATAGCAAACCTCCACTTCAAAACTGTGCAACAGAATATAATTAGTTAGAAAGGTTGCTATAATAATTGTGAATGTATGAGGTGTAACCAGATAGTAATATGAGAGTAGTAGATTGAGTAGAATAGCAATATATATATACACTTGTAAACATTACAATTTAAAATGAATGGAATAAGAGTTTCTTCATGATATCAGAGCATTCAAGCTCCAGCGAGCAAGTTCCTGCCATGGCTGAAGATTCTTCATCCTTCACAGTATCAGTTCCTTCAAATCTTAGTTTGCTTATCTTGAATTTAAGTTTTCTAGTTACAATCAAGCTTAACTCCACTAACTTTCTCATATAGAAGAATCAAGTTTAGAATGTTCTTAGTGCAACAAGTCTTCTTGGAAATGCAACTGGCTCAATTGTTTGCCCTGATCAAGAAATTACAGATTCCTCTAGAAAATCAGTCTTGAATCCAAAATTCACTCGATGGAATGTAATTGATGATCATCTTCTTAGTTATTTGATTGTAATGTTATCTCCTTCAATTTACTCTTCAGTTCTGGCTCATACTCATTGCTTCCAAGTTTGGAAAGCATTAGAGAAACGATTTACCTCATTATCAAGGTCTCACATTCATCAATTAAAGAGCAAATTACAATCAACTACAAAGAAGTCTCTTCCTATGGAAGAGTATCTTGCTCAGTTCAAGGCCATTTCAGATCAACTGTCTCTTGCATCGACAAGTATTCATGATAAGGATATGATACTCTTCATTCTTAATGGCTTACCTGATGAATATGATTCTCTTAAAACAGTAATTCAAGCACGTTTTGAATCTCTTTCTACAGAAGAGTTGTGTTCTTTGTTGTGTTTCGAATCAATTCACATTGAGCAAAAGATCAAACACAATAATGATCATAGCCTCACTGTTTCGTACTCAGCTTCCAAAGGATCAAACTCTCACTATTCATCTGGTTCAACTTTTGTCGTGAACTCATACCATGGCTCCACTTTAGGTTCTAGAGGTTGTGGTTCGTATAGAGGCCGAGGTCATTTTTTCAATCGAGGAGATGTACCTTTCAATCGAGGAGATGTGCCTCATGATAATCAATTTTTTAATTGCAGTAATAATAGAGGACGATCACATTACACTTCATTTGGTTGTCAGATTGTGGAAAAATGGGTCATTATGCTCTGGATTGTTGGCATCGTATGGATCCATCATTTCAACCTCTGCCTTTTTCATCTTCATCTTCCATCAATCCTTCTAATTAACGTGCCTTTGTTGTTGCACTTCCTTCTTCTCTATCGGATTCATCTTCACAACCCTGGTATGTTGATTCTGCTGCCACCAATCATCTTACTAATGATTTGTCAAATCTTTATATCTTTCTACCTTATCATGGCCAAGACCAAGTCACTATAGGTAATGGCTCCTCTTTTCCCATTCATCATGTTGGCACAGGTTTGTTACCTACTCCTACATATTCTTTTTCTCTTAATAATCTCTTACATGTGCCTTCTGTATCTTTCAATTTGTTATATGTGCATCAACTCACTCAAGATCATAATTGTGTCATTATTTTTTATGCTAATTCTTTTCAAATTCAGGACAAGTTTACGAACCACATCCTCCATAGAGGCTCTTATGTGAATGGCCTGTATCAGTTTTCTTCCTCCTCTACCATTACTTCACCACAAGCTTATCAATCTCATTCCATTGCTTCTGTTAGTGCACTTACCTAGCATCAAAGTTTAGGGCATCCTTCCCCTTTGAAGTTTCAACACATTGTCAAGCATTTACCTTCTATTAAGCATGCTATTGTTGATTGTTCTACTACTTGTAATAACCTTGATTCATGTTCTACTTGTGTTGTTGCTAAGATACATCGATTGCCTTTTAAACTATTTAGTACTACTATAAATGCTCCACTCTCTTTGGTTCATAGTAATGTTTGGGGCCCCTTTAACTCTTCTTCTAATCCTTTTAAATACTATGTCTTGTTTGTGGATGATTTAAGTCGCTTTTCTTGGGTTTATCCATTGCATTACAAGAGTGAGGTCTTTGCTAAGTTTTTAGAATTTAAAGCTTATGCAGAAACTCAATTTCATACTCCTCTTCAAATTTTTCGCACTGATGGTGGCACTGAGTTTGTCAATAAGAAATTTGATTTCTTTCTTACTTCTACTAGCACTATTCATCAACTTAGTTGCCCCTATACTCTGGCTCAGAATGAAGTGGTTGAACAGAAGCATCGACACATTTTCAAGACTACTATTGCTCTTATTCGTCAATCTAATTTACCTCTTTCCTTTTGGTTTGATGCTATAGTTGCCTCTGTGTTTCTTATTAATTGAATGCCTAGTTCTACACTCCATCATTTGTCTCCTTATGAAGTTCTCTTTCATCATGCTCCTGATTATGACTCCTTCAGAGTCTTTGGATGTCAATGTTTTCCCTGGCTTAGGCCATATGCCTCTCATAAACTTCAGCCTAAGTTTACTTCTTGTGTATTTTTAGGTTATCATCCTTCCATGAAAGGTTACAGATGTTTCAATCCCTTTATTGGTAGAGTTCATGCCTTTAGACATGTTATTTTTAATGAATCTTGTTTTCCTTTCTTTACTCTTTCTCTTACTTCTCATCCTCTTTCTCATTCCACATTTTTTTTTTCTATTGATCTAGCCCTTCCCCCACTTGTGTTTTTTCTCTACTCTCAACTTCAACCTCAGTTCCGCACTCTCAGTTCCTCACTCCAAATTAGTTCCACATTTAGCTTTACCTTTAGCTCCCCAATCTTCTTCTCCAATTTCTATTAGCTCTCTCTATGTTGAGCTACCTTTGTCCCCTCCTTCTACTTCAGTTTTACCTGCTCCTTCAGTTCTGCTTGCCAATGTTCATCTTATGCTCACCAAGGCAAAAACTCAACCCTCTCATTACCTTACTGCTTCTTCCTCTCAGGGCATTCATTTCTTACCACTGAACCTTCCACAGTCAAGGAGGCTTTGTCCTCTTTTGTTTGGGTCCAGGCTATAAATGAAAAATATCATGCTCTTCGGAACCAATGTATATGGGATCTTGTCCCTCTTCCTTATCATAAAGTTGTCATTGGCTGTAAATAGGTGTATCGGATCAAGAAGAACTCTTATGGGAGTATTGCACGATATAAAGCTCGATTAGTGGCTAAAGGTTATCTGCAGCAAGAGGGTATTGATTTTCAAGAAACTTTTAGTCCTGTGGCTAAGCAGCCCACTATCTGCATCTTACTCTCTATGGTTCTTCACTATCAATGGCCCTTAAAGCAGTTGGACATTTCTAATGCTTTCCTTCACGACAAGCTTGAGGAAGAGGTTTTATGTTGCAACCTCCAGGTTTTCTTAATTGTTCTACTCTCAATCATGTCTGCAAATTGAAGAAGGCATTATATGGACTTAAACAAGCACCTAGGGCTTGGTATTCTACCTTTTACTCCTTCTTGATTTCCCAAGGGTTTCTTAATAGCCACTCTGATACTTCTCTTTTTGTTCGGAAGACTGCCACTAGCAGCACTATGTTAGTCATTTATGTGGATGACATTCTTCCTACTGGGAACGATTCAGGTTTTCTTACTACCCTTCTTCTTGAAATACATAAGGCCTTCTCCATAACAGAGCTTGGTGACATTTCCTACTTCCTTGGTATTTTCGTTCAAGCTCAACCTAATGGGTAGTTCCTCTCTTAGCATAAGTATGCTGCTAAATTACTTGTCAAGGTTGAGATGCTTGACTGCAAGCCTTGTTCCACTCCCATGGTGGTTAAGCCCTCTTTGTTTGCTGCTGATTCTTTATCTTTTTCCAACCTTTCTCTCTATCGCAATTTGGTTGGGGGCTTGCAATATCTTATCATTACTCGTCCTGATTGGCTTTAGTAGTTAATCAAGCTGTGTCAATCTATGAGCTCTCCCACTATTGGTAATTTTCAAGTTGTCAAACGTTCGCTTCGTTATGTGAAGGGGACTCTTTTTCATGGCCTTCATTTTACTGCTGGTCCTTTAGTTCTTCAAGCCTTTTCAGACTCCAACTGGGCAAGAGACATCTTTGATCGCTGGTTTATATATGGTTTTTGTATGTTTTTTGGCTCTAACTTAGTGTCTTGGTCTGCTAAGAAACAAAATACTGTCTCCAGCTCCTCCACTGAGACCGAGTATCGCTCTCTTGCACACACTACGGCTGAGTTGTGTTGGCTTCAACAGTTACTCAAGGACTTATTTCTCCCCACCTCTGTTCCTACCCTTTGGCGTGACAATCTTTCCGCAATGGCATTGGTCTCTAATCCCCTTTTTCACTCTCGCTCCAAACACATTGAAATAGACTGCCATTTTGTTCGTGAACGAGTTGTTGTCAAGCTGCTTGATCTCAAATTTGTTCCCACTGATCATCAACTTGATGATCTGTTTACTAAGCCCTTGGTTTTCTCTCAATTCACTTGTCTCAAATCCAAGCTCATGGTGCTTTCTTACCCCATTTGCTTGAGGGGAGATGATGAGCATATTGATAAACAGGCTCAAAGTATGCCCAAATTTTCACAACAGTCAATGACTCATATGGCACAACTCAGTGAATATAGCAAACCTCTACTTCATAACTGTGCAACATAATATAATTAGTTAGAAAGTTTGTTATAATAACTGTGAATGTATGAGGTGTAATCAGATAGTTAGTTAGAGAATATGAGAGTAGTAGATTGAGTAGAATAACAATATATATACACTTGTAAACATTAGAGTTTAAAATGAATGGAATAAGAGTTTCTTCAAGATGTCATTGGCCGCATAACTTACTTCTAACCTCCTCATTTACCTAGTGATTGCTTGGGTGTTGGTGTACTTTTGCTTTCCAGAATGCTCGAATGACAACCTTCCATGAGGTAAGTGTTCAGTCCTTTTCTCAAGAATGTCTCCCTAGGGGTAATCTAGGGTCACTGCATTATTCTCAACTCCTCGGTGAGTTAGTGAAGTTGCTTTTCCATGGTACTAATTGCCTGATCTCACTAAGCTTGCTCGGCTGCCCATTGACTTCCTTTTATATTCACTTTAACATGGAAAATCTGGTTTTTTTGTCCCTTCAGAATGTCCTTGAAAGGTTGTGCTACATGCTTGGAACATTCTTCTTCCTCTATTTGGAGGATTGTGACCTCTTACATTAACGACTAAAGGAAGTACGTTTCCTTTCATCCTGGACATTGATGTTCATTGTAGTCATCCTTGAAAAGTTTAATTAGCTAAAATGTTCCCACAAATGATGGAAAATTGTGTATGGGTGTGTGGAGTGAAGAGGGAGGGAAATGAGACCACACTCCACACAGGAATGAATAGATTAATATGGGGAATAAATTAGTGTCGGTGAACCGCTGTGACTTCTTAACAACATGCAACCACAAATGGTGAGTCTTTGCCAACTGCGGTGTTCAATCGTGCGACACTTTGGTGGGTCGCTTTGCACACCAAAAATAAATTATTGCTAAGACCTTGATTCAATAGAATAGTGATTTAATTCGGGTATCGATCCATATGGACTAAAATGCTAAGTGGTTTAAATTTCTGATTATTTCTTAAATTAATTCAAAAGTAGAAAAGAAAATTTTTGTATGAGCTTAATTAAATTAAACAAATAAATATAATTAAATTAGTATCAATCAAATGGAAGAGACCCAGGGTTTCAAATCCAGCAATAACCTTGTAATCGATGAGCTGTAACAGTTTGGAGATTTATTATTCAACTCAACTATGATCTGTTAGTGACTACAAATCGCAACAATATTGTCTAGGGGATAAGTAAAATTTAACGATTAGCATAGACTATCTAGTACTCGCACGAATCGTCTCACGGCACGGCTCGTCTCTCCTAGCATATCTTACCGAATAAAAGCAAATCAATCAAAACCGTTGTATAAGCATGCAATTAGAATCACAAAAACTAAAAACAAGTACTAGATTGAAAGATTCAAAACAAAGTAATAATATAGATAAAAACCTCAAACTAAATACAAAACATCGTTACTTGACTATAGTTTCATCCAAACCCTAAAAGAAGAGCTCCTTAGCCATGTGTTCATAGCCTCCGCCTTCCCTCTCTAAGATCAAGAATGATCCTAAGAATGAATAGGATTTTAAATTTATAAACATTAGGAGCCTTCTAAGTGATACCCAAGAGGTTAGAATTTCCCAACATGAAGGAAAAATTAAGATGTAATTATTCCCAGCTTTTTAGGCTCATCTCGTTGGCCTGCTGTGACCTATTACAATTCAAAATTAAAAATTTCCTATTTTACACAAAATTCTAAGCCTTTGAGTTATCTTTCCAATGCCTCTTGAACCACTTCAATCTGACATCGAACAAGAGAGATACATCCAAAATACTAAAGGTTGTGCATAGTGACCTTTATAGCGGGATTGTAATAATTTTAACTTTTCTTTCTTCAAATCTCATAGGTTGGCCTTCTATTGCTTGATTCAATTATTTACATCTTCTAAGCCTTCAAACTTGGGTTGAGTCTCATCTCTCAGGCTTCAAATACTTCAAATACTTCAAATTAAGGTCAATTTCATCTCATAAACCCGAATGACCTATACATATATGAACTCATTAAAATCGTCAAGTAGTAATAATTCAAGAACTAACAATTGTGTTTTAAGGGGTTTAAATGTCTACATTTCGACACCTTTCACACTACGATACTTAAGTTAATACTTACAAATGGAACTAGTACAATGTAAGTGTTGGCTTCAATGATTGCATACATCGGATTGGTGGCTAAGAGATCTTCTTATACTCATTGAATTTATCATATTAAGAGTTTTATGCAACTATATGCCCATGTTGCTCTGCCCTAGGAGGGATCATGTCTCCTATTTGACAACTTATTCGATTTTCCGAAGCGATAAGCACTATTCTACTAAGTGTGGGATTTTCTCTGACTTGGTTCATCTTTTACCCAAACTTTTCTGATTCGAGCACTATGGTTGACAAAAACACTTGACCAGACAACTATTTAGGTGGTGACCTTGCATCCTATTGATCGTCCGTCTTTCAGCTGGCGGAGCAGCATGGTCCCATAAAACTACCGCTCACACATACATTTACAAATATGAATTTATGTATATTTGTTGATTTTTTTTGTAATTATTATTTACGAAACTTTTTTTCAAAGAATTTATTTTTAAAAACAACTCATTTTTTAGAAAACTCCAAAAAGTTGTTTTTAATTTTCTTTTTTAAATTAATTTCTACGAAAATAAAATGATTTGTAAAATCATAGACATTTTTAAACTTTTAATTTTTTTTTTTTCTTTTGGAAGAAAAAAAAAATGGACGATACAAAAACATAGACATTTACTTTTACATTACACGCATTCCATTACGTAGAAGAGATTCTTTTTATCCTAGCATCACCATAGGTTGGCTGTACCAGTTTGAATCCATTTAAACAGTGCTCTTATCTCACCTTGTTCCGGTTATTTATTTGAATTCTTAAGAGTGACTTGTTTCAATGATAATGTCAAAGCATGTTAATTACAATGTCCAAAATGTTAAATTTTTGTAATATTTGCAATGATAAAATGTTATTTTGACCAGATTAAGAACGACTATCATGTGCACTTTAAAACAGTGTATATTGAATTTATCTTATACAAAAGGTACCATTTTAGGGGTGGTTTGTGTATAGTTTATTGGCTTTTTGACTTTTTATTAAAATACGTCCAAAAAAGTAGAGAGATAATGTGATAATTTATAGCAAATAAGTCAATAAGCAATTTATTTAGATAGTTGCCAACTAAAACAAAAACATAACTTTGTCATTCTTAACTTTAGGGGTGTACATGATTTCTTCGTTGTTCCTAACTTTCACCACATAAATCGTAACTTTCATATTATATGCACAATTTGGAGGTTGTCACACCCTAAATCCGGGCATAACCGACTGCGGCACATAGGGCCTTAGCCCAAGGCACACGTAAGCTTAAACATGAATCCATAATCACATAGAATAAATATAATAATAGTCCAGTAATAAATAAATAAAAACTCAATCTAATGACATGTCACAAGTATAAACGGTCAAAACCAACCATAATTAATACTATTTAAACCATTGGGACGCAAACAACCCACATAACAAACTAATCATAAAAGAATCTCAACCAAAAAGTATGCACAAAATTGACTTAACAATCTAAAAATATTAAAAGAATGTCCTAGAGGTCTATGCAATAGAGTCTCTGTCGAGCTATGAATCCACTCTAAGTTCTTCTCTCATTTGAAAATGTTTAACAACTAAGTCAGCTGATAACTCAGTGAGTAGAAGCATGCTACATATTTTTATAAATGTCCCCTTACCCTAAACTATTGGAAAATTAAATTGTTGTTTTAGAACTAAACTATTCTCATAAAATTATTATATTATCAATGAAATTAAATTATTTCGGAAACATGTGTAAACTATTTGAAATGATCTCATATTTGTAATAGTAAACTCTCATGTTTTGTGAAATTGAATTGTATAGATTATCAGGACCATATTTATATAAAAGTCCAGAGAATTTATTCCACTGTGTGTGGTGACTTCAACCACTAAGGAACAGATCCGGATTAGGCTGCGATGACTCTAGTGCTCAACAATTGTAAGGAACAGACCTGAGCTTGGCTGGGTGACCTTCAATCGGATTGTCTTAGACAAAAGGCCTGAGTTGCCACTCTGAAGATGACTCTCGGGTCGATATTAGATCCAACAGGTTTATTGCCTCGAGAATTTTGTGGCATCTTACTTGTTAAGCATGGTACCCAAATTATAATGATGATCATGTTGTTATCTATTTTAAGTGAAGAATCTCATTTGTTGTGTTCTTGAGGGACATTGTCACACTGCAAATTCGAGCATGACCAGCCGTGCCCCACAAGGTCTTAGCCAAAGGCACACATAAGCCTAAATAATAATATATAATAAATGTAACAATAGTTCAATCATAAACGAGCCAAAAACTCAATCTAACGACATGCCACAAGTATAAACGGGCAAAAGTAACCCTAATCAATATCATCCATATATCCAATCGGACACAAACAACTCATATAATGAAATAATCCTAAATGAGTTTCAACCAAAATGTACACACAAAATTAACATAACAATCTAAAAATAATAAATGAATGCCCCAAAGGACTATGCAATAAAGTCCCTGCCGAGCTATGAATCCAACTCTAAGTCATGTTTTCACCTGAAATGTTAAACAATTAAGCCAGCTAATAACTCAGTGAGGCCTCGTTTGGCAATAGGTCGGTTTAGTCAAAAAGTCAAAAAGTTACTAAAAAAGCCAAAAAGCCAACAACCCATACCAAAAAGTCAAAGGTTCTCTTTTCTCTCTACTTTTTGCACATATTTTCGTAAAAAGTCAAAAAGTCATCTCAAACATACTAGTTTTTTTTAGCTCATATTTTAGCCAAATAGCCAAAAAGTTACTAAATTAGCTTGTTCCCAAACGAGGCCTGAGTAGAAGTATGGATAGTAAATACAATTTCAAAACAGGGTTTAATTCCAAAATAAGATGTATATCATAAAAACTAAACTGACATGCCGTTTTGATAAAGACAATCATTATATTTGGTTTCAGTTTTTTGGATTTAATTTTCTGAAAATTGTGTTTTTTGTTTTTCATTTTTTTTTTGTTTTTAGTGAATATTTTTAAAATTTTAAGAATATATATATATATAATTTTTTTTTTTAGATGCACATTACTTAGAAGTATCTAAAAAATAAATAATTTGTAAAAAAATATTTTTAAAAAATTAATAAATACACAAAAATATGAAAAATGTACTGAATTTTTATTTTTTTGTATTTTTGGTATTTAGTGATTTTTTTTTTCAAGATTATTTTCACAAATATTATATTTTTTAAGTGTATTCTTATTAGGTGTATCTAAAAATTAAAAAAGTTGCTTAAAATATTAAAAACAATTAGTGAAAACAAAAAAATACAGAAAACAAAAAGTTTCAATTTTTTGAAAAGTGAATTCAGAAAAGTCAAACCAAACAAGCTAAATCTACTTCAAAAGAAGGTTTCAAAGTTTAACAGTTAAAAATATTCACATCTCTCAAGAACATAACTAATGACATTCTCCACTTAAAATAGATTATAACATGATCATCAATAATTTGGGTACTATATATGATTAAAAAGTAACAATCGACAAGGCTCTTGAGGCAATAAGCTTGTTAGATCCAATATCGAACCAAGAGTCATCATCGGGTGGCAACTTGGACCTTTTCGCTTTGACGATCCGATTGAAAGTCACCTAACCCAGATTTGTTTCTTACAATCGTTGAGCACTAGAGTTATCACAGCTCAACCAGGATCTATTTCCTAGTGACTAGAATTACTACACACAGTGAAATAAAATCCCTGGACTTTTATATATATGGTCCCAATAATCAATACAATTCAGTTTTAAAAATATGATAGTTCACTATTATAAACATGCACTACAACAAAACTGAGATTTCACTATTATAGACAATTTCAAACAGTATACTATATTATAAGTTTACACAGTTTTCAAAAATAATTTAATTACATTGATAATATAATAATTTTATCAAAACAGTTTAGTCTTGAAGTAACAATTGAATTTTTAAATAATTCAAGGCAATGGGACATTTATAAAAATATATAGTATACAACTACTCACCTGAATTCATCGTATCCTGAATAAAATAATAATAATAGCATTAAGAAAGACCTATAATTAAACTCTATTATAGAATCAGAATCTAATAAAAATAACCCCCAAAATGAAATCTACACCTCGAAAAACCTTAGGGTATGCATTTCTTGAAATTAAAAACTCACCCATTAAATCTAAAAATGACTAAGGTGTACCAAAATCTTAGAACCTAACTTCACATGATCACAACCCACACAAGCCTATTACTTTCCAGCAACCATTCAATTTGTTGACTCTAGCAACCCATTACTAAGACCAGGCATCAAATATATTTATATTTTTTCCTTATTCGCACCACAGCTACACAATCCACACGACGTACTGCATATATATAAAATAATATATATGAGTAAATGATTAAATCAATTAAATGTTCATTCTCATCTAGCTTCAAATAAAATATTGATAACTTTACAATATCAATAATTGAAACAGTGCTAACTCAATATTATTGACTTGTGTTAAATCTGCTCTTATAATATATAAACAAATCCTTGAGCAAAACCAAACCCACTTATTCATCATCACAATACATCACAGCCAAACCCAAAAACCCACAACACTAACCATGAAATCTGCAAATTAAACCACACAAACAAAGTTTCAGCATGATAAGCTGCTGCTGCTCTCTCTCTCTCTCTCTCTCTCTCTCTCTCTCTCTCGGTTCACGACTGCTGTGAATAGGAACTCAAGGCTACTGCTGTTGTTTTGAACCAAAAAGAGTGTAGGGTTTCTTTTTTATTTTATTATATATATAAAGATATAAAGACTCTAAAATATTTACTTCTCCTCTCTTTTGATTTATTGTATTACACTCTCCAATAATTAAGATAAAATACAACTATTAGATCAAAACAAACTTATCAATTTGTCTCTTTTTTTTTAAATTTAATTAATAATAATAGTAAATTTTAATTCAACTAAATTAAATAATAATTAAAAGTTTAGATTTTACAATTTGGAGGGTACACATTGTAGCATTAATGGTTACACAATTGACTTGTGATAGTAAAAAATTTGAGATTTAGGGTAAACTGTAATGGTCAGTGGCGGAGGCACCTTAGGCCCCCCCGCCGGGGGGGGGGGGGGGGGGTCACATACCCCCTGGGTTTTGGAAATTTTTTTTTTTTTAAACATAAAGAAAATATTTTAAATAAAAAAATTTATAAAAATATTATTTAAAGTGAAATATCAATGGCATTTTAAAATTATGAAAATAATAATGATTATTTTGATTGAAAATAAAGAGACTATGATAAGTCATATTATTATTTATAAAAATTTCAATGTAATGGTGATGTCTATCACTATTGACATGCAAACATAATTAATTTTAATGAAGATATGAAATTTATTAGATTGTTAATTACATTTGACATGTGGAGTTTATCCTTCATGTGTTTCTTTCCATTCATAACTAAAATGACTACTATATAAATTATAATCAAGCAACACATCTTCAATTATAAAAAATAGAAAAACAAAACAAAAATTATAATAGGTCATAATGAATATCAGAATGAGTCATAGCTAACTATTACTTAATATATAGTCATAACCAAAATAACAATCACAAGAAGTTACAACTAAATTATATCTAACATTATAATGTATTATAACTAAAGTCCATGAAGATCATAATTGTGACATATGATAGACACTTTTATTGCAGTATGTTTTATAAAATTTCTCTCCTAAAATATGTCATTTCTATTTTAACTTATCTTCTTTTTTAAATTTCCAATCTAACTATAAAATAGTTACTCCCTAATATTTGTATAAAATTTAATCTCAAATCTTTTAATTTAAAATTCACATTTATCCAAATGAACTCTTAATATTTAAGTTTAGTATTAGTACTATCTCATTGTTGTTTATTATGAAAAAATAAATAAATAAATTTAATGTTGTCATTAATTTGTGCCCTCTCTCCATTGAATTCCTGGCTACGCCACCAGTAATGGTGCAACTATAATGAATTCCAAAAATTGTGATAAAATTGAATAAGAAAAGCTACCTATAAAATGAACTTACTCAATATTTTATCCTGAATGAAATTGTATGATATAGATTTAAATTTAATAGGATATGAATTACACATAAAATAAAGGAAAAATTACCCATAAATCCTATACTGAGAAAAGTTAAACTATTTAGTCCTTTAAGTTTTTTTGTATACCATTTAGTCCTATTTAATTGCCAGATTTTTGGGGGCTTGATTTGATCCAATTTGTTTTTACATCAATACCCTTTGCATGATTGTTTCCTTAAACAGTTGATGATGAATTCAATTGGGTGTCGTAATGTTTAACGTATTGTGGGGATGGTTTATTGATTAACACTGTTTTGCATTGTTTTTGGGACACACAAAACGGTGAGCACCATTTCTTCCGATCAATACGCTGTGTATGAGAATTTCCTTAAACATTTGATTTTGTGTTCAATTCAGTTAGGTAATGTCCACGTTTTTGTGGGGATGCTTTTTATTGAGTAACATTGGTTTCACCATTTATGCGATCTCTCAGAAAACGGTTACAGCAGTTCTTATTGATTAACATTTGCTTTCATTGTTATGTATTTGATTCACATTGTTTTCTGATTCATTAACGTTGTTTTCCACCATTTATGATTGATTACCATTGTTTTTCTTCATTAACATTGTTTTTACCATTGTTTTCCTGGAGGCAGAATACGCTGAGCATCATTTTTCCGGTGGTCGGAGTCATCTTTCCCGGTGACCATTGCTATTCTTCGGACTGTAATTGGACAGTTCAAGTTGGTGTCTTCTTGCGTTGGCACTGCTGTGTTTAAGGCCCCAAAAAAAGGTGTGTTGTTTTTTTCAATTTTTTTATTTTATTTTCCTGTGATCTGTCATTGGGATGGCTTCGCTGGTTATATCAATTGTATATAAACATAAATTGTTTTGTTATGTTGTTTCATGGGTATGTTACAACAGTAATGGGTTGTCCAAATGTGTGCAGGTATGGATGGAGGAATTTTGCTGGTGTGTTCGTATGGTTTAGTTAATGTGCTTATTCGGTTGCATCAGGATTTGTCTTTCGTGAAGATTGTTGATGATATTTGTGGGAAGTTCGATGGATTGGTACGAGGTGCGGTGTGTGTTTTTTTTTATTTTCCCGGGTATAAGAAGTTTAAGGTGGATAGTGACGACGACATTCAAAACACGTTGTGCCTTGCTAAGTCGTTTGGGATAAATCACATTGAGGTCCTCATTCAGGAAAGTAGTATTGGTGTGGGGGGTAATTGTGGTGTGTTGGATTCAACGGACGATGGGGGAATTTCACGGGATGTTAGTCGGAATGGGTGCATGGATGACCAGATGGACTTGTTACCAACATACTGTCCGAACAAATCGAAGACGTTTTTGTCGGCGCAATGGGCGTATGGTATTGTGGGACAATGTTTCGATGGTGGAGCAACTGAGTTCCGTGAAGTTCTGTGTAGGTATGCTGTTGAACGTGGATTTCAATTTAAGTACATTAAAAATGACTCCGTTCGAATTACGGTTGTGTGTAAGTTTGCCGTTTCAACAAATTGTTCGTGGTCAGTTCATGCGAGGATGTTACCGTCAAGTGGGGTGTTATGTGTTAAGAGGTTCAACAGTGTGCATACTTGCGAGGCTGATGTATGTACTTCTAGGAACCCTCGTACGGGGTCTGATTTGGTGTCTACCGTTGTTGCAGATCGGGTGCGCGATAAGCCATTGACGCGCCCTACTGATGTTGTGTTTGATTTGAAGAACGAGTATGGTTTGGACATTAGCTACCGAGTGGCATGGTTGGGTGTTGAGAAAGCGAGGGGCGAATTATACGGGGATCATGCTACGTCCTTCGATCAGCTTAGGTGGTATAGTAATTCTGTTATGCAGAAAAACCCAAACAGTTACATTAACCTTGAGTTTGACAAAAAAACTGGGAGCTTCGTTAGGTATTTCATATCATTTCGCGCTTGTATAGATGGGTTCAATCATTGCCGTCCTCTGCTATTTTTGGATGGAACGTTTTTGAAAGATAGATTTAAAGGTAATTTGCTCGCAGCTACTGCTAAAGACGCCAATCAAGGTAATGGTGTGTTATCTTATTCCATTATTGCATATTTACTGAACGTACTAGTAAACAGCTACTTCCATTTTTCATACATTACAAATATTTTTTTTCCTTTAACGAAGGAAAAAAAATGACACCATTAAAATAGAGTCTCCTTAAATTAAACTAAACAGTAATGTAAGACACAATGGTAGGCTTATTCATTTTTATTTTCCAAAATGTGTCGCACTTTATTTTGTATGGATGGTTGTATAACTTTTCTCGTGCCAAACTTTTTATGTTGCATGCTTGGTCTTAGGATTGTTTCCGGTAGCCTTTGCTATTGTTGATTCCGAGAATTCAGCCAATTGGGAATGGTTTCTTCGTAATTTGAAAGAAGTTGTTGGGGGCGGGCGGACATTAACTTTCATATCTGACCGCCACGTCGGATTATTACATTCTATGCTAACTATTTTCCCTTCAGCGCATCATGCATATTGTTTGTTGCATTTCCAAATGAACTTGCGGGATTGAATGAAATATGTTAATACATCACACAAAATTGGGTTGATGTGGAAGTTGCGGGAATGTGCCTATACGCCGACTGTTACTTGTTTCAATGAGAAATTGGAGGTATTGAAGAAGGCCAGCCCAGCTGTGGTTGAAGATTTTATGAAAGACCTGTACCCAAAACACTGGTGTAATGCGTATTTCAGGTACTTCACGGCCCGCGTAATGGGTTATGGCGTGTTTTTAAATTCCCACATGTTTTTTTGCAGTATGTTTTATTTTTGTCTTTTTAATTTATGCTCCATAAATGTGGATTTCGTTTTTTTTAAGGGGCCAACGGTATGGGGAGATGTGCTCAAACGTTGCTGAATCTTTCAACAATTGGGTCGGCGAGGCCCGTCATCTCCCTATCACTAGATTGGTCGATATGATAAGGGGTCAAATAATGGAGCAGATGTCGGAGCGCAGAGTTAAATGCACTAAATGGGCCGGTGTAATAACCCCGAAAATGGAGAAAAAGTTGGTGGCAGCGTATAACGACAACAGGGCTTGGTGTGTGAGCCAGGCTAATGATGATGTTTACGAGGTCCACTCCCACCCATCGGTGTTGGTTGATGTCGGTAAGCAGACATGTTCTTGTTTTCAGTGACAGATAAACGGGTTCCTGTGTTCCCATACTGTCGTTGCATTCCGTAATAGTGGGAGAAACATCTACGATGCTATAGACTCTGCATTTTGCATTGATACATTTCGAGCTACTTATAGCGGAACCATATACCCCATCCCAACAGTGGAGAGGCCGATGTTTAACCCAGCTGAATGTTTGATAGCATCGCCGATGGCCAAGCGTCCTCCCGGTCGGGCCAAACGGAAGAGAATTCCGTCCAAGGGAGAGGTAGTGCAACGTATACGTTGTGGTCGTTGCGAAAAAGTGGGCAATCACAATAGGAAGACATGCAAAGAGCCATTATAGATGGTCTGCCATATGATTTAATTTTGTCGTTAACAAACTGAGATTCTGTTTTATTTTGTTTTTCGAAATATTTTCCTCATTTTTTTCAATCAGTCATTCGCTTTATGTTATTGGTTAAATCTATTTGGTAGGATATACATTTTTATCTAACCCAGCAAACATTTCGGTTCCCATTGTTGAACGATCACACTGCACCTTTAACATCCAACCATTTTATTTTCAAATCTGTTTTGATTAACACTGTCAAGACATGAAAAGAGCCAACGGGTTTTTTTTTTTTCAAATTTGTTTTGATTAACACTGTCAACACATGAAAACAGCAAATGGGTGCCGTTTTTTGTTTTCAAATCGGTGCACATCAAAACAGATTTGAAAACCAGTCATTCACTTTATGTTATTGGTTTAATCTGTTTGGTAGGATATACATTTTTATCTAACCCAGCAACCATTTCGTTTCCCACTGTTGAACAATCACACTGCACCTTTAAAACACAACCATTTCATTTTCAAATCTGTTTTGATTAACACTGTGAACACATGAAAAGAGCCAATGGGTGCCGTTTTTGTTTTCAAATCTGTGCACATCATACCAAAACATTCACCCAAAACTGACTCTGCCAACTAATAACCGGAATGGCAATGGATTTTTAATGTTTGGGTGTCTGCCTACAATTCAATGTCACTGTACAAAACATGTACCCAGTACCAACTGTTAAAAATAAATCGAATGCAAATGTAATTTTATGTTACGCTCAGGATGGTGTCTTCACAATTCTAATTAAGATGGCAACGTGAAATTAATCTTTTCTCATGTCATATTACACATGGGTCGGCGTGCTCATTGTCTTTCCATGTCAACTTCCATATACATCAAACCACACTTACTCCCATGGTGGCAAAACAGGTTTCCGAAACTCACCGTCGTCATGTCAACTTCTGTATAGATCACACCATGTTTACATACCCAGGTCCATCTGGCATTTAAAAACAATCTACTGCACATGCACATAAAAATGTAGCACATTCTTAACCTGTTATTATGCAATAGGAGAAACTATTTGAACTACTTACTAAATAATATCAACATTCATGTCCAAAAAATACCGGATCCTAACCAATAATTAAACCGTTGGTGCACCAGTCTGCATGACCCAAAAAGTAATGTATCTGAAACTAGTTTTTCCCTGCTAATGTTCTGTGTTCACAGACTAACAAAACATTTATGTACGTCCATAAAACATCAAAAAATAAAACATCCTAATCCTGTTGTTGCACATTCTGCACTGCTAAATGTCTTCTGTACCTCTTACAACGTCCTCTCACGGAGTCCTCTGCCCGGGTCACTTAAGAACATGTCCACCATCGCAGCTCGTAGCCCAGTTGGGGTTAGACCGTCCATCATAGTATTGACTTCTGCACCATGACTGTACTGCCTGATTATAAAGCACACGAAAATCCCACAATCCGACCTGCACTCACAAATACCGTTACCAACGCCACTTACGCGATACATCATCAAAACAATACACCCAAACTAAAATAAACATTACTTACGACTCTGGAACTTGTTGTGGACAATCCACAACAAATACAAAAGTGCCATCAAACAGGTCTGCCCCAACACCCGTAGCTGTAACTCTTGGCTTCACAAATTTGTTGTGGTGGTCAGCCACCCATTGTTTCTGTTCATTTTCCACATGTGAGTGTAGTTGTGTCCACGGTAACATTAAAATTTCCAAAATAATAATCTGTCAATTATGCACATTCAAAATTGAAATTGATAAACAGTACTTACAACTTTTAGAGCCTCATTGTAATGCTCATTGCGTACTCCACATCTTGGCCTCATCGAGTTGTAATGTTTCCGATTCCCGCTTTCTGAATCGTGTGCCATGACTGTCCAATGGTTGGCATTGTAGATTGAGAAAAGTGTGTATTTGCAACCTCGTGCAGCCTTCATGTGAACGTTCAAATACTTCGTTCGTGATACAGAGCTACTGTTTCACATCATATCCTGCACAATTGTCCAAAACCACCCTAGTCGTATCAGATTCCATTATGGCAAATATTATTTTTAGGTTTCGTGCAATCAAACAAAAGTCAAGATACATACCGAGCAAACACTAGTGTAAATGTATGATGTCCCAACATATTCTGCTCTTCCAGATACCATCTTATGCATTTCAGTCAACATTGCAGTGTATGCATCGATTACCTACAACATATGTTACCCATTACAATTCTAGCGCAGTAGCAATAAGAATTTGTAAATTTATGTCCACTATGTGTTACTAGCATTTTGTGACTCCATTTACATATTCTTGACTATGTGTTGTTAAATTCATTTGCCATTTCGTTACAGCCACGTCACCTACTTCACAAAGTAAACAATGTTCAGATCTGCATATGGTTTTTTAAATTAAAAAAAAAAACAAAAACAAAAAATACTCTACGGTTAATTACACGAAACCAGCTTGCATTGCCGTAGATGGAGTTCTGCTGCACCAAATCTTTGATGTCCGTGAAATGCACTTGTATTCCATTGTGTCCACCATCTCATACTATTAACCTACACACCATAAACCAAAATTAAGAACCACCATAAAACACAGTTATACAAGTTGTACATGTCAAAGAATACAACATTCCATCTGAACAACCTACCCGTCCCCCTCTAAACCATACATTCTCTGTAGTAGTTGCCTATCTTCATCCTTCAGCATGTTCCATAAAGTGTGTCTCCTATTCATACCAAAACCATTCCAAGTTTTACGCTCCACCGCGACGTCCTCGACACTGTAAATCACCCCGAGCTCAAACGATTTACCTAGTCTCACATTGGCGTTTACTTGTGGACGCCCAAATATGCCGGGATATTCGTAGTCAGATAACCTAAATTCCCGTCTTGGCTTGTTCTTCACCCGCTTGACAAGTGACGTAATTTTCGGCCTAGAACTTGTTGCAGCTGCTGTGTGTTCACAACGACCTTCCACACCAACGACAGTTGCGCTATCTTTTGCATTGCCACCAGATATTGTCTGTGCATTTCGGGGACTGCAGCTACCCTCTACCCCTTGTACAGTCGTATGTACATTCCCATGTGCAAAGTTATCTGTCAAATCTTCAATCCCAGTTTCATTCTCAATAATTTCTAATTCAGTGATGCCAGCATCTTCAGGTTGGCCTGCAGGACACGCAGACTGCTGCGCACTTTCATCACTCGTCACATTGCCAGACCCGCTCACTTTCCCTGATAAACTATTACTCGGTGTTCTCTGATTAGATCCATCATTCACAACAAATTGCGTAACCTCATGCACCTCAAGATCATCAAGACTATCTTCCAAATTGCTTATTTTTGTCTCCAATCGATCAACCTGCTTGCTGAGTCACGCAATTTCAGAATCCTTATCGACAATCACACTATTTAAGTCTGCAAACAAATTCCCAGCATGCCGCCTGAGCAGTTTCTCCAGCGTTTCCACACGTTGCTCCAGTTCACATATTTGTACATCTTTTCTATTGATTTCACTCTCTAACTCAGTAATTCTGACTTTACAAGTTATCAACTCATCGTTCACCCCCCCTTGTTCCTCACCTACGGCTTCACCATTTGGAGTGCTGGACAGTTCTAGAAGATCCGGGAACAATACTGGCTAAACTTCTCCACGTGACGCCAGCTTCCCACTCACTTTTTCCTTGTTGGCCGGTGTTCCAGTATTCTTATTATCATAATCATTCCACTCCTCTATTTTTATGTTACCACTGGTTTTTGTGTCCGACTACCAACAATTGAAGCTTGGCTCCACGCTGCCAACACCATCTGTCTCAATAACAGCCTTACGTCCATCGCACACTTCAGCTGGATCCATATCCATCCTAATTCTACCACATTCTTTCGGTTCAATCGCAGCAGCAGCCAGTTTGAGAATACGACACTCAGTAATTGTCCCAACAAGTTTGCCACAATGCACCTAAGTAAAATTACAAATAAAACACACCGGAACTTCAATATTTGTGTTGGAAAATTTTAAAAAACAATTAAAAAGGGTTCTAATTCCATACCTCAATGCAACCTTCTGTCGACAAATTTATTACTCTTAGTTTCCCCACAGCTGCTCCAATGTTCCATCGACAGAACCTTGGCATCACGTTAGGTCGCTCCAGAGGGACGATGTTTGAATGTTCACAAATGAGAAACTAAAATTAAACCATCAAACAACCATTAAGTAAACGTGAAAACGACTTACGACTGTGTTTTATGTTTTAACATTGAAATTAAACCAGCAAACAACCATTAAACCATGTATGTGATTGTCATGTTATTGTACGTACCAGCAATGCTACGATGCAACCAGTCACCTTCTCCAGCCTATTGTGCATCTCATTTAGCGACCCAATCAACGTGTTCCTTATTGTTGTAGTCCAATCATAGTGTCTTAACGTGTCCAGTTTGTCAATCACATGAACAAACGCCCAATCTATATGCTTGTCGGTCGTTGCAAAAAACAACTTGGCACAAACGTAAAGACACAGCAATTTCGCCACATCTTCTTCGTCACGCTCTGTACGACCACAGATTGCTTCTGCCAGCAAATCCTTTATAACTTTTGAAGATATTTGGCTAACATTTGTGCAACGTCTTTGCATGAAATCGGACGGCCCTTTCCTCCCTTGTGTCAAATCCAACTTCTCCTTCCCACATTGTACCCCAAATATCAAACTGATGTCGTTGTTACGCAATGGCAACTTAGCTCCACCAATGTGGAACTTCTCATCTTCAGGGTCGTAAGTTTGTATTATCCGACATACCGTCGCATCACATTTTTTGAACAGTTTAGGATCCAGCTTGTGAACACGAATAGCATCAATCATCACCCAGAATGGGGTTTTCTGCAACTGTTTGATGTGGCCATCGCGTAATTTCAATTACAGAACTGTGCTAATCAGTCCGGATATGTTTGATCGGTACATTAACTTTGACGGATCAACATTACCTTTCCGAACAGGATCACCAGGCCCTTTCTATTTCTTGAATGGGAGTTTTGATTGTCTTTTACTGGCCAGCCTTGTTGACGTTTGCGGTGATCTGATGCCAATTTTCCTTTTACCATTCCTACTGCCACTACTACCTGAACATGTATTACATGCAAATTAGCAGGAACAAATTAAAACTCCCAACAACACACACAAAATGTCATCAACCATAACCAAGAAAAACTCATACTTTTACACCACGACATGTTCCACCATCAGGCAAATCATCAAAAAAACACATACTTTTACGCCCCATGTCATACCACAAATGTAAAATATGAACACAATAGTAACATCGCACACCAAACTTTGTTTAAATTCCCATTACAAAGTGGACAAAGATGATGTATTACATGCAACACTATAAAAAACTAACCATTTTCACGTCCCAACTAACTAATTTCACTATTCTGTACTACGTTACATACAAACGCAACGAACACCATTACTATTGCCTTCAATGTAAAAAGCAAAAAAACACCATACACACACCCCCATAGTTACATGATAATATACACCACCAACAAAATAGCTAAACCATCTTTCCTTTCCCCTTCCCCCCCCCCCTCCAAAAAAAAAAAAACCAAAAAAACCCAGGACACACCTGATCACAAAAGTGCATTACCATCACAGTTATATTCACCACATTAACATTACCACAAATTCAGAAATTCACACCTCTTACCCTCTGCATCAAGCATGCATTTCTCGAAATTCCCCCCCCCCCCCAAAAAAATAACAACACTACAACAACGTACGCATATCTCAATGTTCATGTGTTTCACAAAATTCACAACATTATGCAGTTCGCCTACTATTACACACACAACTCCACAACAGCGTAATGTTAGCCAGTGCAGCGTACACAAATCTCAACAGCGCGAACACAAATGAGAGCAAGGATTGATGTATACAAACGATTACTGTCCTGGAGCTATTGTTGGCAGATTATGAAGATTTTCCGGTCACTTCTTCAAAGCACAACAGCGTCACAGCCACCAACACCGCCGATGTTGATGTATCAAGAACGAAGGGGTTGCGTATTTGCTAGGGATTAGGGTAAAACACAAATTCCTATCCTATTGTCCCAGTCCACACGAATTTCACCTCGTCAAACAATAATCTACAACTGTAATGCCTAACATTACGCCATTAACATCGGCGTACTGTTCAACCTTCTATACACGACTCTTCGATTACGGGTTTGTTTGGAGGGAAACAAATTTCTACAGAGTACAGATTTGGGCATTTTAGTCAATACGACGTTGGGGTTTTCCTCCATTACCCTTAATAAAAGGCGCAAAAAATTAGTGTAACACGGGTTAATTTGTCATTAACATTACCTTGGGACTAATTGGATCATAAGATAAAATATAGGACCAAATGGGTCATAAGATAAAGATTTGGGATTTATTGGTGCATCGCCCTAAAATAAATGTGATTCATGATTATATTTTTCTGAGTACTTTTTTTCTAAATTTGTAACATTATTACTGAACTCTTCATGGCCCCTCAAATCACTCATAATGTTTTTATTTTTTATTTTCTATTTTTTATTTTGAGGTAAGTCACTCATAATGTTCTAAAAGCATTAAACGTGGTCTTTGGTAGGCCAAAAATTGCAGATAAAGTCACTTGGGCCATTTTTTTTTTAAAAAAATTACAATTATTCATTTATGTTTTGTAACAATTAAATTTAATTACTTTGGTTTTGAGTATTTGAAAATAATTTTTTGTGTTTTTTGTATTTTGTGTTTTGTTATTTTTAGGGAACATTTTTTGTATTTTAGTTTTTTATTTTATGTTTTAAATACACCTAATCTAAATGTCCTTAAAATTCAAATATAACTGAAGAAATCTAAAAATAATTTCATAAATAGAAGAAAAAAATATGAAATATACTAATTTTTTTGTCTTTAGTGAATTAAAACAAATGAAAAATTTTGTACTTTTTAAGTGTTTCTAAAAAGCCAAAATTTTTTTATTAAACTATTAAAAAAATCACTAAAAATAAAAAAAATATATTAATTGAAAACTCAAAACATAATTTTCCTAAACTAAACAGAGTAAACGAGTCTTGAAAAACAGAGTAAATAAGATTTGAAAACTCATTATGGTATCCAAAATATTGATTGCCTTTATGCATGAAAATGCAAAACATTAATTATTAAAATATCATATACAAATTCAAAAGCTAAAAGAATATTAAAATAATAAGTGTGTCTAATTTAATAAATATGTTAAAATAATAAATTTATTAAAATTGAGACAAAATGATACAAATTTAAATACATTTTAACACACTTGTTAACACCGGTCGTTTATCAATGAAAGTGTCAAAGTACTCGTACCATTCTATTTAAAATAAAGATAATAATAACAAAAAGTACTCGTAGCATTTTGATGAAGGATTGAAGTCAATTCTCATTGAAAAGAATATTAAAGATACAGAGGATATTTATACAAATGATATCTAACAGCTTAACTAAATGCTAACTGCTGCTAACTAATCTCCATGAATTATGGAAGTAGTTGTAACTGTCAATGAGCCTTAAGCTTGTAATCTGTGAGTGACATTGAAGCTGAAGCTACAGCTGGGATTATACTTGATGCACTAGAATGTTCTGAAGCTGAGATTGCACCACCTGATATACTAGAATATTCTGCAGCTGGGAAGTCACCTGCTGCACTAGAATATTCTTTACTCTTGATAGTTTTAACAGCCCCCTTCAAGCTGATGGGAGAAGGACAAACCAGAAGCTTGGATTGAAGAAAGTGAAACCGAGAAGCTGATAGAGGCTTAGTAAAGATGTCTGCAATCTGAGCCTCAGAGGGAATATATTTGAGAACAAGATGTTTCGCAGCAATTTTGTCACGAATGAAATGACAGTCCACTTCAATGTGTTTTGACCGTGTATGAAATACGGGATTAGAAGCAAGGGCAATTGCTGATAAGTTGTCACACCAAAGAATAGGAGGAGAAGGAGGAGAAATGGACAGATCATGAAGAAGCATCTGTAGCCAGCATAATTCAGCAGTAGTCTGAGCAAGGGATCGATATTCGGCCTCAGTACTTGACCGAGCAACAGTGGGCTGTTTCTTGGCAGACCAAGAGATGATATTGGAACCAAGATAGACACAATAACCTGAAGTGGATTTGCGATCAAGGAGATCCCCAGCCCAGTTTGCATCAGAGAAGGCTTGTAAAGTAAAAGAGCTAGGACGAAAAATCAAGCCATGAGAAAGAGAGCCCTGAACAAACCGAAGAATGCGTTTGACCAAAGCAAAGTGACCATTGGTAGGCGCATGCATGTATTGACAAGCTTGATTAACAGCTAAGGAAAGATCTGGACGGGTAATTGTAAGATATTGCAATGCGCCAACTAAGCTGCGATATAACTGAGGTTGAACAAATAGATATAACTGAGGTTGAACAAATGGAAGAGAAGCAGCAGCATTTTGAGGAGGTTTCATGGAGCTAGGTGTAGGACAAGATTTACAAGAAGTCATGCCTGCTTTGACAAGAATATCAGTGGCATACTTCTGTTGAGATAGGAAATAAGAATCCCCGAGAGCTTGAATTGAAATACCCAAAAAATAAGAAATATCACCTAACTCTTTCATAGCAAAAGCAGAATGCATATGGTGAATAAGAGCTTGAATATGAGAGGGATTACTACCAGTCAGAAGAATGTCATCAACATAGACTAGAAGAATAGTGATAGAATCAGAAGTTTTATGAATGAACAAGGAAGTATCACAATGGCTATTAACAAATCCTTGAGAAATGAGAAATTTGGAAAAAGTAGAATACCAAGCGCGGGGAGCCTGTTTCAATCCATAGATAGCCTTTTGTAATTTGCACACAAGGTGAGGGGAAGAAGGATTGACAAAGCCTGGTGGTTGTGTCATATACACTTCTTCATCCAAGTGACCATGTAAGAAGGCATTGCTAATGTCCAACTGCTTTAAGGGCCAATGATGATGCAAAGCAAGACAGAGTAAAATGCAAATTGTGGGATGTTTAGCAACAGGGCTAAAGGTTTCATTATAATCGATACCTTCTTGTTGCAAGAAACCTTTAGCTACCAAGCGGGCCTTGTATCGAGCAATGGAACCATTACTGTTACGCTTAATGCGGAATACCCATTTACAACCAATATCCTGTTTAGAAGGTGGAAGAGAGACCAAAGACCAGGTGCCTTGAGCCATTAAAGCTTTGTACTCCTCAAGCATAGCAGCATGCCAATGTGGAGAGGCAAGGGCTTGTTGATAAGTAGAAGGTTCAACATCAAGAAATGAGGAAGATGTTTGTGTGAAAAGACCATGAGCCTTTGAACGAGTGATCATGGGATGAATATTTGTAGTAGAGGAAATAGGAGGTAATTCAACAAAAATAGATTGGACAGGAATAGGCTGAGATGATGCAGTAGGAGGTTGAACTGAGGCAGCGGGAGAATGGGTTGGTGCAGCAGAAAACTGTGCTTGGGCAGCAGATAAAACAGAGGTAACAGGCTGAGGTAGAGCAACAGTGGACTGATATGGTGAAAGTGGTGCAGCATCAGGGAGCTGCTGAGGCAAAACTGTGGCAGCAACAGACTGCTGAGGCAAAACCGTGGCAGAAACAGTTGCAGAGGGTGATGAATGCTGAGGCAAAACTGTGGCAGATGAATGCTGAGGCAAAACTGTGGCTGAAACAGACTGAATTTGTGCTGGGACAGCAGGTGGCTGAGGTGGTGCAGCACCAGAAAGCTGCTGAGGTAAACCAGATGTAGAAGCTGGGACAGATAGAGACACTGGGGCTGCAGGCACAGAGGTTAAAGGAGAAGAAGGCCAAAAGAAAGACTGAAGATTGGACAAAGAAGATGCTGCAGAAAGAGAAGAAATAGCAGAAAAGGGAAAAATATCTTCATTAAAACTCACATGTCTGGAGATATGAACTTTACCTGTGGCCATGTCCAAACACCTGTAACCTTTATAGGAGGAATGATAACCAAGAAAAACACAGAGAGTGGACCGAGGCTGCAACTTATGGATGTTATAAGGTTTCAACCAAGGGAAACATTGGCACCCAAAGACTCGGAGAAAAGAATAATCAGGTAAAGCATGAAAAAGAAGTTCATATGGGGATTTATGCAAAAGAGTGTCACTAGGGAGTCTATTAATGAGATGAGTAGCAGTAGAGACAGCATCAAACCAAAACTTGAGGGGAACACAAGAGTGATGTAGCAAAGCAATAGTGGTTTCAATGATATGTCGATGTTTGCGTTCAGAGACCCCATTCTGAGGAGGAGTGTAGGGACAAGATAATTGATGAACAATGCCTTGTGCTTTCAGAAATTGAGTCATAGAAGAATTAACAAACTCAGTACCTCCATCAGTTCGAAGCACTTGCAATTTAGTGGAAAATTGAGTCTCAACATAAGCTTTAAATTCCACAAATTTTGAAAACACTTCGCTTTTATAACAAAGTGGATAAAGCCAAGTAAACCGACTAAATTCATCAATGAAAAGTACATAGAATTTGTAACAAGAGGAAGAAGAATGAAAGGGCCCCCATACATCACTATGTATAAGAGACAAGGGCTTATTGACAGTTGAATTAGAAAGCTTGAAAGGAAGTCTATGACTTTTAGCTATGCTACAATGATTACAAGAAAAACTAGAGGCCTTAGAGTGTTTATTAGTAACAGATAAATGTTGTTTTAAAACTGCAAATTTTGGTTGTGAGGGATGACCCAATCTTTTATGCCAAGTAATCTCAGATGCAGGACTAGTAGTGGCAGAGAAGACAGCATGAGATGGAGATGCAGGCAGAGCATGCACATCAGTAGGATGAGGTGAGGACAAATGTGGAAAGTGATATAAGCCATGAGCATTATGGCCCTTGTGCAGAATGGCCTTCGAATGTTTGTCCTGGATCACAAATGAAGATTCATCAAATGTAACAGTGCAGTTATTATCCTTGGTGAGTTGATGTACAGAAAGAAGATTGGAGGAGATAGGAGCATGCAAAAGCCTGTTAAGTTTAAAGGAAAAATGAGGAGTAGGGAGTAAGCCTTTACCTGTATGCTGAATAGGAATAGACTTACCACTACCTACAGTAATCTGATCAGATCCTTGATAATCCTGATACATGTGAAGATTAGAGAGATCATTCGTAATATGATCGGAAACAGCGGAATCAAGATACCAGGGAGAAGATTCAGCAGAAACAGTGGATGGCGTAGATGTCACAAAAGCACGAGGAGAAGGATAGCCAGATGAAGAAGATGCTGAAAAATTAGAGGAAGAGGATGGATGAAAGGAAGTATCCAGTCTATGCCAACAGTTGACAGCAGTGTGACTACTTTTCCCACAAATTTGACAAGATAAGTTGGAAGAGGAATATCGACCTCGGCCACGAGAAGCAAATCTGCCACTGCCACCACGGAAACCACCTCGAAAACCACCTCTTGAACCTCGAAAGGAAGAGCGTCCTCCTCTAGAAGTAGAACTAGAGGAACCACGCTGTGCAGTATAGGCAACTGAAGGTTCATGAGAAAGCAACTTTCTCTGTTTAGCTTCAATGTGAATGGATTCAGACTTCAACAGTGATGTTAACTCTGCCATAGAAATAGGCTCAATACGTGCTCTAATGGTGGTTTTTAGAGCATCAAACTCGTCTGGTAATCCATTGAGAGTGAGAAGAACCAGATCTTCTTCATCAACAGGTGAGGAGGCCAGTGCCAACTGATCAGAAATCTCTTTTATCTGTGTGAGATACTCAGTCATTGACAATGAATCTTTTGTCAGATGATTCAAACGATTCTTCATTTCATGAATATGAGATCTAGATACGACTGTGAATTGTTTACAGAGAGCATTCCAAACTTCAAAACTATGATTCAAGTGAAGAACAGAGGAAAAAATTGGAGGTGTAAGTGTAGCTGTGATACAGCTTAACAGATGAGCATCTATTTTGTTCCACTGTGCTCGATCGGGATTGAGCACTTCAACACCGTTTGAATCTGTGATCTGCAATGGTGGACAAGGAACTAATCCAGTTGCAAAATCAAACAACTCAGTTGCTCGCAAAATATTCTGAAACTGACTGCGCCAGATTAGAAAATTTGTAGAATCAAGTTTAATTGTGATGAAGGAACTGAGATTAGAGATTAACAGATTGAGATTGGAAGACAAAGAAGAAGATGAGGATGAATTAGAAGAAGCCATGGATGGCCTAGAATTATGCTCGTGAGAGCTTCAGGCTAGCTCTGATACCATGATGAAGGATTGAAGTCAATTCTCATTGAAAAGAATATTAAAGATACAGAGGATATTTATACAAATGATATCTAACAGCTTAACTAAATGCTAACTGCTGCTAACTAATCTCCATGAATTATGGAAGTAGTTGTAACTGTCAATGAGCCTTAAGCTTGTAATCTGTGAGTGACATTGAAGCTGAAGCTACAGCTGGGATTATACTTGATGCACTAGAATGTTCTGAAGCTGAGATTGCACCACCTGATATACTAGAATATTCTGCAGCTGGGAAGTCACCTGCTGCACTAGAATATTCTTTACTCTTGATAGTTTTAACACATTTGTAGGACGAGATTTTTTATTTAAAATCAAGATAAATTATAAATATATTTCTAAAAGTTTTTTTTAATGTATGTATTGGTTGTTATGATTTTAGAAATTACAAATACTTTTTGGTCATAATTTTTTATTTACTAAAATTAATGAAAAAAATTCCTCACTACTCTCTTATACAATAATAAAATTACTTGAATTGTTAATTAAAATATATTTTTGATATTAATAAAAATTATTAATTGACTTGATAATTATTAATAAAATGAATAATTTGTTATGCGATTATAATTTGAAGGAGCAAAATAATTTTCAAAAATATAAGGGATAATTCCTATTTTAAATAAACCATCAGAAGATGTATTTTTAATTTACGCTTAAAATGATTATTGTAAGTATTTAATACATTTCTGGTCACCCGATCCTACTCAGATTTTTATTTATTTATTTTTTTTTTGGAGATTTCCAGCTTTATAACCGACTTAAATTTCATAGTTCTAATAGGAAATATTGAATGAAGCTAGTGTTTCATGTTTAATATTATCAGTTACTTCAACAGATCAAACTAAGGATTTGTGTCTCATTCAAACCGAGATCGAAAGTACGAGGAAGCAGATGCATCATGTGAAATGAAAATAACACCCAACAAACAGTCAAAGATAATGAATTGATGTAACACACTCTAACATAATCTTTGAGTTTATCCAACTAAATCCTATTTCAACTTGCCACAATCTTTGAGTTCATGTTTAATTCACATTGGTTGTTTATTTGAAAAAACTAAACACACTACTATTTATTAAGAAATATATTTTAATTGTTTTTTGAATTTTTAAAAATTATACCACAAAAATGAAATTGATATTTTTGTATTTGAAAATTTTAAAAATAAAATAAATTAAAGAAAACAATACAATTGATTATTTGTGTTATGCTAACTTTGTGGACGGATCCATGTAACTCTTAATCGAACATAATTATTGTAAAAATTTAAATTACGATTGCTACTAAACAAAAAAAAAAAAGAAAAGGTTATTAATATCATTATTAACTATATATATTTTTGTCAACATAGTTGAATATAAAAATATGATAGAACATATATATATATTTTCTATGTTAACTCAACAAAAATAATATGAAAAAAGTATGAAAATGTTGTCATCGTCAATTTTCATAATATATATAAAAAAATGTATGATAGACTTGACATTAAAACCTCACCTAATATCTTTATCAATAATTACGATCAAATAATTTGTTACAAAATTTTCTTTTATTCTTACTGTAGTGTCCTGTGTCTTAAACCCGACTTGTTTATGTTAAGTGATAACCGTTACCTTATACTTACAATTTTTTATTTTTTTTTGGGGACTTCTGAAAAGTTGTGGGTTGCATTTGACCATTTAGTTATTATACTTGGAACTTTCTCTTCATTGTTTAGAGTCTTGATTGATGAGTTAACATGTTGGTTGGGCAAGATTAGGCCCAAAAAAAATCCCAAATTCGAATATTTGTTTTGAGTAGTGTTTACTCTTTTGCCTTTTTCTTTCTCTACATTTTGAATCTTGATGTGAGGTAAGAACCGTTGGAAAGGTTATTTCTGGGGCTTCCATTTAAATACAAAACTGACCATATTTCGTTTCCAGACGAGGGACATGCTTGTTTGAAGTCACTCAGCAAAGGTTGTCTAGGTCAAATCCTTACGAGCGGAATCTGAATTCCGCATGAGCGGATTTCGTGAGAAAGCCATTCTCCACTGAGTTGATCCGCACGAGTGTTTTTAAAATCTGCATGAGCAGATTTTGCTTGTCCAAACATCGATTTCTGTACTCTTTTCGCTCAAATCAGATCCCTCTATCTCTTTTTGACCATTTCTCATCTCTCTCTCTCTCTCTCTCTCTCTCTCTCTCTTTCTAGCTTCTCTTTCCTCTCTCTTCGCTCTAAACTCTCACCAAATTTGACATTCTTTTCGAGCTACAAAGATCAAGCGATATTTTAATACTAGTTCCTTATACAAAAATGATAAGCGTCTCGAGGGTTACGTTTTGACCCATGGAGATCAAATTCTAGTGAAGTTGAATTTTAGAGTTTTCTCCACTTCTCTCTTTGAGGTATGAATTTCTATACTCCTTTTCAATACCTCGTTATAAATAGACATGTGGTACTTTTATTGCATTAAAAACTTGATTTGTTGGGTATTTTTCAAAAACATGTGATGAGGGTTAGGATTTTATGATCTAGAGTTAAATCTTGTGTTTTGTTATGAATATATGAGATTGCAATGTTTGAGTTAATTTTCTTTTCTAAATTGAGTGATAATAAAGTTTTCACTAGACCATCAAGTTGTTACTCAACCTAGTAGGGTTGTTATTGGTGATATTTTTGGTGTTTGAACCAACATCTGAAAGCTGCAACCTCTTCCTATGTTCTTCCTTATCAACTAACTAGTTCTCCACTTCTCCATCTCTTGCTTTTGTTTATTTTTAATTGATTTAATTTTGTGGTAGGGTCTACTATGTCCTTGATGTTAACTGGATTGAAAAGAGTTGCTTTGATTTTTATTTTATTTTTTATTTTTAATATTTTTTTGCAATTTATTGCCACATTTGATTTAATGTGTATCATTTCCCACTCTATCATGTACATTAGGGAGGAAATTCCTCTTAAGATCAACAGTTCAATTCCATAACCCACCAATATTGAACACATCTCTTCCATTATTAAATTGCAAGCTAAGGAGAAAACCTAGGGAGGAAATTACTCCTTATGTATATACACTAATCCCAACCGCCCTCAACTGTTTGAATATTAAACTAACCAAACTGGAGTGCACCTTTATGAAAAAGGTACATGCTAGCAGAACATTCTTTGTTGGAAGAAAGGCAATGCCTCAATGTATCTACCCTAATTTTTTTATTCAAGTATACAAAGAGAATGAGATCATTGTTAGACTCCCAAGGGCGCACAGACAGAATACCTATTCAGGGTTGCCATAAGCTTCGCGAGTAGTTTTCTCTACATAATCTCTGGCAATGTGCATTTTCTCATCAGTGATATACCTAGCAAGGACAACAACCTCCATTTTGTCCAAGAGAGGATTGGGAATCATTTCCACAACATTTGCAGTATATAAAAACAAAACCTGAAAAGAAAAACACAAGCATAAAGCACAAATGTCAAATATCACCTTATAATGTCATTTGAAATAACTCATGATGTATTAGCAAAATAGAAAAGAATGCCAAATCACTAACCACATTTTAAGATCAGCTGATGCATATGAACAACACAAAATAGGTATATCAATAGCACTACTTCAGGCTGTCAAAGATCGATAACAATGTGAACATGACACCTTTGTTGAAATTCAATTATACAGTTACTATGAGTACACTTACAGTTCATAGTATAGGGAGAAAACTACATTGCATCTTTCTGATAAGCTATTTAGGGGTTGTTTGGGATAAATCTAAATAAGTATAATTTTTGATTTTTTACGAAAACATGTGCAGAAAAGTAGAGAGGTGATGTGACCCAAAAAATATAATAAAGAGTGCTACGGTAGGTCATGCCAAACAAGCTCTTAATGTCATCTTAAACAAGGTTTTTTAGTGAATGAAATCAAAATAGGTGCAGTAAAATTTTATATCAGTTTCAAGAACCATTAGCCATTAGCTTGGGGGTTTATCTGCCACCCCAAGGGAGAACTAGGGTTCAGGCCTAGTTGAGATTCAAGACCAAAATTTCATTTTGATATGTTGTTTTTAGTTGCATATACACTTAATAGAGCGGAATTACGAAAAAAGATTCATGTAGCCACTCTACTTGATTGGAAAACAAGACTTAGTTTGGTTTCGTTTTCTTTTGGCATGTTGTTTCAAACTTAGGTGCTCAAATCTAGAGGGAGAGCAAAGGCAAGGATAGGGGAGCGAGGCACATAGAAGTGTCTAAAGTTGGGAGCAACTAGGAGAATGTTAATGTATTTTACCTGTGAATATATTGTAAGAAATATTTTTGTTGCTTAGTCATAATATATAGATTAAGTGTCTACATTGCACAACTGTTGACACAGGTAGAAATAAGTGTAGCCAATTATAATAACAAAAGTAACAATTCATCACCAATAATATAATATATACATATATGTAACCCCAAAGGGTTAGCCTAGTGGCAAGGCCTTGGGTCTTGGGAGTGTGCTCCCTCCAAAGTTTAGGGATCGAAACCTCTTAGGTGTTAACAATTCCTTGGGGGCATTGGCCTGGGGGAAAGCCCCTGAATTAACCGTAGTACACTTGCGGCAAACTCCTTACCAAGGGCATGTGCATCACTGGGGATTTGTCAAGTTTTGATCTAGACACCTTGGTGCCAATCAAAATATATATATAGTATATATCTTTACTCCTCAATCCTCACATAGCCCAAATTGAATGACCTATAAAAAAATAAAAATAAAAAATAAATGAATCTTTTAATTCTTAAGAGGAAAGCCAAAATCTAAGATGAGTATGTCGCTTCACAAATTTTTTGTTGTCTTTGTAAATTTTATTTTATTTATTTGGAGTTCATATATTTGAGTGGTCCCATCCCTATTGGGAACCATGATCTATCCCAACCATATTTATCAATCTTGTACCGTTGTACGTACCATACCAGTGAGAAAACGACATACAAATAGGTAATACCGTTCCAGTTAACTTCTCGGTGAGTACCAGCCAATTTTGTAAATACTGGACAACACTGGCTGGAAAATGTAATTCTCGCAGAATTGAACGGTACACAAGCAAAAGTGAATTTTTGAATTTTTTGTTTTATTATATATATATATAAAGAAAACAAAGTAATACAACTTTGGAAGGTTAAATTATATGCTTAAATATTTAATTATTTACTATTAGACAATATTTTTAATACATAAATAAAATATTTGTAATAAATCCGAAATGGTACGCCTGGAAACATATTGGTACCTGTAGGTACCGTACCAATTTAAAAAACGATAATTTTTCCGGTACGAGATTAACAACTTTTATTCCAACAGGAATGCAGTTCTAACAATAAAAAATCTCTATCCTTCAATTTCTAAGAGAAAAGCCAAAAAAAATTTGTTATCAAATCTTTGATTTTGACAAAAAAAGAGCAAAAAAAGAAATGACCATTATTAGATAGCCAAATAGGTGTTGAAACGACTCATTGTTTCGATATGTTTAGAAATAGGGAATTTCAATATTCCACTAATTTTTCATTTTGGTTTCCCAGGAAACAAAAACATTTCGACCGTTATGATGAAAACAAAACAAAATTTTGTTCCTTGGCTGAGATATAAGAGAGTCATGTACGTGTGGGTGTGCGTCTCTCTCTATTTTTTACTCATTAAGGAAAAAGGAAAAGCTCTGGGTGTGCGTGTGGATGTGTTTTTGTCTATTTCTCTATTAATGGGAAAAAAAGGAAAAGCATAAGAAAATTCCTTTCTTTAATAAATAAACAAAAAGTTGAACTAAAACATATTGAAATTATCACAGTTCGGCACATAGGCTCAAATGGCTAAAAGTCCATAGGTTTTTATGTATAGAATGTTGTAGCTTTTTTGTACAAGGGTTGGCCACTCCCTGGTGCCTTTCTTACTGAATTTATACATTTACTTAGCTAAAAAAAAGACTAAAAGTCCACATGAATCTTGACATCCAACTATCTTAGATTACTTCATTATGAAAATTACAAAAACATGCAGAAATATAACAGAAACAATGGATCAATTTGATGAAGCTTGTTAGGTTTAGAGCTGGGTCTAGACTAACTGATGATGAAGCTAAACATTCCAAACACAACCCTATGAATTGGTAGTTTCCAGTAGAACACTTGGGAAAAATAAGAACCTCCATTTGTAAGACAAATATCATGGATGGAAACCCCCACCACAGTAAGTAACCTTTGATAAGTGTATTGGAACATCAAGACAGTGATCTAGAAAATTTGCATGTTGCTCTAGATCAAGGAGTTCCAACATAGCACTTGTCGAATCACATGCATGTCCTCTTCCCAACTGCTACAAGGAAAAACAAAAAACAAAAAAGCCATTTCTAAGATGGTATTACAAATAATCATCACAATTATTCGGAAGCTTCAATAGTCGGTCGAAAACCAATTTTGTCCATATTAGACATGTAGTTGTGCTCTACAACCAAAGAAAACCCATCCTGAACTCTAAAAGAGTACCAGAACACAAAGCCATTTAGTTTTCGATGTTATTAAACCTGCCATACCTTGTCAATTTCATCGATCAGCACAAGAGGGTTAGTTGTTCCCACATTTTTCAAGCATTGAACCATCTTTCCTGGCATTGCACCAATGTAGGTTTGATGATGCCCCTACATGTAGTTTTGGAAGTTCATAATACAAAATGATATCTACATAATAACATTGTTTAATCATGTAATAATGTTTATCCTAGTTTCAAAAGTTATGATCTACCTTGATTTCAGCAACATCAGACAATTCTCCTACAAAAAATGGGTAAAACTTACGGTTCAAAGCACATGCAATAGGATGACAAATGCTAGTTTTGACCACTCTAGGAGGGCCAGAAAGGCAGATGATTTTTCCTGTGATTGGTCAGGGACTAGTATCAGCAATATTTGCCCAATTATTTTTAAATCACAGAAATGCCAAGCACATATTGCAATCTCTGGAAGAAACAATCATATATTTCATGGAAAAAATATTATACTCTTAAACTTAAGAAACGCATTCGTTAGTTATTATGTTAACAATAGTTTAGAAGGGGTATTCTTGTACTTTTAGTAATATTTTCACATATAAATAATATTGAAGAGTGTGACGCCACATGATGTTCTCTCATTCAGCTTATGTTTTTCATTTGTCTATAAAACAACTTGGCATCAGATGAAATAAGGGGCAAACTAGTGATTGTATTGGACCTAGGGCATCTCTAGTGACATGCTGTTGTTAGTACCATAGTATCCTGAAGTCATCACAATTTAACACCATAATTGGGTGTGCAGGCACTTATTTATCTGAAAAAGTTGCATACAATCTCAAATTTGTTTTCCATTCTTTTAATGCATTTTACGATTGCATTTTGTTTAGTCACAAGATCCTTCAAGTAGATATGATATGCTTCTTGAATCTTTTTTCAAAAAAGCTTTAAAAACTTATTATCCAATCTAATAACGAAATATTCAAAGACTAAGAAAATATAAAAAGATTTTATACCATTTTTTATAGCAAGAAATTCTTTTTCATTTATGTGGTATCTTGTTTCAGCATTTTTGAAGCTACCACTTCAATATCCATATATCTGTTCTTCAAATTTATTAGAGGTATTAATTTTAATACTACTCCCCAATTATTCTCAGAGACATCTACTTCTAAGATTGATTTATCTTCTTGTTTAGGTAAACTTAACTTAGAAAGATTTTTTTTTCTATTTTCTTGGTATTAGATACGTTTTTAGTATCTTCTAGATTCCAACTCCAATTTCCTTTTCTAAGCTTTTTTCTTAATGGGTTTACTAATTTAGATAAGTTTCGAATAAACTTTCTAGTATAGTTAATTATTCCCAAAAATCATTGAAGTTGTTTGACATTTCCTGAATCTTTAGGGAACTCTGTGACTTTTTCAGAGATATGATCTTGAAGCACAACCTTTTTTATTGTCATCAATTACTAATTCTAAAAATTTTATGGAATTCTTTTTTATTCAATTTTCTTTTCAGATAGCACTAATCCATGATCTATGAATTCTTGAGCTATTATTTTGAGATGATTTCAATGTTTCTCTCTAGTTTTAGAGAAAACTAAAATATCATCAGCATATACCATATAATATTTTTCATGTTTTTGAAAAATGTTATCCATTCTTCTTTAGAACAGAGGTGGAGCTTGTTTAAAGTCAAATCATAAAACCAACCACTCATAATGTCCTTGCGGAGCATTAAAGGCAGTTAGAGGAATAGAACTTTCTTCCATTCAAATTGCCAATGACCACTTTTTAAATCAAATTTAGAAATGAAATTGGCTAATTGAATTTTATTAATTAAAACGTCTTTGTTATGCAATTTAGAACCATCTTTTATGGTCTTTTTGTTTAAAGCTCTATAATCTATTACCATACAAGTTTTTCTTTTTAATTTTTCTACATGATTTATTACCATAAATACATGACTAGAATGAGGACTTCTACTTGGTCGTATTAACCCTTGTTTTAATAAGTCAGTAATTTGTTTTTCGAATTCCTTAATCATTTCAAGACTATGTCTGATGGGTTTTACATTAACTACATAATTTGGATCCTCAAGCAGTATTTTTGCCTAAAGCTTGTCTTTTCTCATATTTTTAGTGGGTTGTCACTAAAATTATTTTGTATCATTTTCATAATACAATCTAAACCGAAATATCTTTCTTTGTTTTCCTTGTTTGACTTGATAGTGATTTGTGATATCAGTGATCAATTTTTCACCTTCTTCTTCGTTATCACTTTCATATTCACTATCAGTTATAGTGTTATTTTCACTGCAAATTTCAACTTCAAATAGTTGTTGCCAAGTTTTTTCTTGATCTTCGTCAATTGTTTTAAGCTCACCACGTTGGGCTATGTAGAGAGGTTCAATTTATGGTAATAAGTTTGGTTCTATAATTTTGATAGGGTTAAAACCAAATTTAAAATTTTGAGATGGATATTTTAGCAATGGAATTTCATGCATTTTAAAAGCCATATATGATTGATCTTGAAGAAAATGTATATTTTCTTGTTTTAAAAATGCATTGCCAACTAAAAATCTCCATCTTAAAATGGAAATTGAATTATTTGGGTCCATTATAAATTCTTTTTGATTAAGAATATTAGGAACATGATAACTTTTATATTCCATAGTTACCGATTGACCATTTGCCAATTTTAATACAATTGGATTCTCAGCTAAAACCCATTTGTTTGGAGGTAATACTCCAAGTTTTGCCAAACTATATGAAGCACTAGTGTCAACTAATGCACCAATAGTGTAAGAATGATAGCCAGGAAAGTTAAACAATAATTGAACATATGAATTTGTAGGGCTAACTTCAATAGTCTTTTCAAAAATTGCATGAAATGTTTTGCTCATATCTTCATTTTTTTTTTTTTTGGATTATTTCTTCTACTCCTTTTTGGAGTTCCTCTTTGAATAATCCTTGTTCCTATAATTTCACAATTAAACTGATGGAGAGATTATCAAGAGAAACCATTTTTAGATTTTGGTGTTTTTCGATTGATATCTTTGATGAAAATTTATTGATAATATGGATACTTTTTGTTTTCTATCCTTTTACTTTTTTATCTGAACTTTCTTGTACACTAGATTCTTCAATGATAGCTTTATCTTTGTTTTTTTGTTCTTTCTAAGCTACTTGTAGAATTAGATTTAGTAAAAATAATTGATTTTCGTCTAGGTTCATCTAGACAAACAACACATTTATTTTCTTGAATTGTTAAATTTTTGAGATTTTTTCGATTTGGTGTTTCTCTGAGAACCCATTTCTTAGGCCATGATAATTGTTTTACATTAACCTTTTTTGGGTTGAAATTTTTGAGTGTGAGCACTAATTTTTTCGAATAGCTCCACTTTAGATACAGGTTTACTAAGAGGATTAACTGTATTAACTACTCTATACATAAGCTTGTAATTAGTCGCAATGTTTTTGCTTCTTTCATCAAGGTCTTACATACCTAGAGTTCTTATTTTCAATCCTAATGCTCGATTAAGATTAGGATCTTCCAATGCCAAGAAATAATTTGGCTGGATAGTGAACCAAATTGGTCCATTATACAAATTACTTTGAATTCTTTCGATTTAGGAATTTTCAAAGCTATGCCATCTATTCCATGACACATGTTAACAAAGGAATGTCTTTTCTGCCTAAAAATAAAGGATATATACTAACTTGTATAAGTCTTTGTAGACACCCCATTTTTGACCGCCCTTAAGACTTCGGCGCTACTGATGGTTTACTCGGTGATGAAGGTGTGCAAGGCAAAGGTTCAGTTTCTTCGGCAAGAGGAGAGTCAAATCTCAACTTCATACCCCTTTTGGACCAAAACAATCTTGATCAAAAGATTTTAGACTTGAAACCCTCTCTTTCAAAATGTTTTGAAAATAAAAGTTCTACGATGTTCCGACGCTCGCATTTTGTTAAATGTCGCGCTTTTCAGTAAACCGAGCAAGGGCAAAGTGGAAATGAACGAAAGAGAGATGAAATCTCTGAAAAATCTTTCAAAACACCTTGTTTAGAGTTTGGAGTTGAAGAAAAGAAGAGAAGAGGGAAGAAACCCAGTTGGGGGAGAAATGGACATGAATCGCTAAGAGAGGGACGAGCAGTCCTCGCTGAATCAAGCCTATTCATTTGCATACTTGGATTTCAGCTATGAGGCCACCACCATTGGAAAGCTTACTTTTGGGGCTTCATTTTTCACTCAAGAATCTCCTAAAGCCAAGTCCGGACGGGGGAGATATAGTTAGTTGAAGTAGGGCATCAATCCGGTTGGACCGAATCTGCGCGGCTTCACCAAAACAGACATAACTTTTTGCATAGTTAGAATTTTAATGCAAGGCTGGCGCCATTTGAAAGCTAACTTCTGGGGCTTCATCATAGGGGATGGCCGATGACATTGGACCTTTTGACCTGGTCGGCCGACCAAGGCAAGTGGTCGGCCGACCACTTGAACTGGTCGGCTAGCTCCCACCTTTTTTGTCTCCCTGAATGCTTTCCAGCTATGCCAGCTGGGAGGCACAAACTGCATCCTCCATACACGTGTATGGAGGATCTTCACTCCTGGTTCTAAGCTTCTAAGAGAAGTTTTGGACCCTTGGCTCTATGAAGGAAGGCCTCTCCTTCCTTTGCAAGGGTTCAGAAGTTGGCTGGAGCATACATACATATATCTCTCTTTGTCTTTATATTTTAGCATCTAAAGAGCCAAGTTCTTGCCCCTTTACACACTACCTCTTAGCCTAACACCTCCAACACCAACCTAAGGTCCTTGGAGCTTATTTTCAGAGGTTAAGGAGCTACATTTTTTGTCTAGAAGCTGCTGGAGTTGCTGAGCTACAAGGGTAACACCCTATTCCTTCTTTTGATCTTTATTTTGCTTCATATCTTAGCTCTATTTGCAAGCATATTTGGGCTTTGTCATAAACTAAAAAAAGTCTTATTTTGAGCTTCTTAACATGTTTGTTTAAGGTTATTTTCCTGTTGGGGGTCATCTACCCCCTTGCATGCTTCATTTCATCTTATTTTGAGCCATGCCTTAGAGCCTTTGCATTGGCCTTTGTTTGGCCTCTTAGCCACTGAAATCTAGTGGATTTTCAGTGGCTAGCATGCTGTTTTGAGCACCAAAATCAGAGAGGGGTGACCCTCTCACCCCTTGTCTTGTTTACTAGCATATTTGGCCTAACAAAGGGGCCTATATTTGCACACTTCTTGAGCATGTTTCAGGCCATTTTTGGTGGGTTTTAGAACCTGCATAGGCTCTTTCCAGAGCCTATTTTTCCATATTGGATGTCCTTCTTGTATGTGTAGAACAACCCTTTGCATGGCCTATCAAAGTAGCACTTCATTCTTTCATGTATTGGTCAGGTTTCAGTGGGTTTTTGGGCTTCATTTGACATGCCATGATTCTGTTTCTTACTGGTTTGGTGGCCTCTCATATGCTTCATATGGTTGTAGTGTAAATCATGGTTTAATAGCTTGTATTGCATGATGTTTTGACCCCCTTTCCTAGCATATTTTGGCCATGATCCAAACTAATTTTATTCATATTTTGGGTCATGCATGCATTGTTGTATATGGTCATAGTTCAATTAAGGTCACTAGCTTTGCATATTGGGTCCACTAGCATGCGTTTTTTGGGCCCTTGACATGTTTTGGCATCATTAAACATGATATTTCAGAGCATATAAGGTTGCCATATTCTCATGTTTATTACTCTTTAAATGCGTTTGAGAGTTGTGCTTGTATGCCTCATTTTTGAGCTATTGCACGAGCTTCATTTCCATGCACTTTGAGCCATCATTTTAGACCATTTTCTCACTGTATTGGACCTTCATAGGGACTGTTTGGGGCTGGTTAGGTCATTTGAGCATTGCTTTATGTACCTCTAGTGTAATGTACTTCACTAGTTTCGGTATCCGAGCCATCTAGTATGCATCGTGTGAGGTGTTTGCATGATTCGGGACCATCTTTCATGTAATTTCAGAGATGGAAAATGTGTGATTGTATGCCATATTTCATCCCTTGCCATGCTTTGATAGAGTTGCATTCGGTGCCTTAGGTTTGGTCTCTTGCATTGGTGCATGTTTGCATGTGTTTTTGTTGCCTAATTCCATCATGTTTGGCCACTAATTTGGGTGTGGCTGAGGTCCACTCATCTTGGTGTAAGTCCATTCTTTCATTGAGTATGCCATTGTAGTTCATAGCATTGAGTATGACATGTCATCGCATGTTTGATCATTGCATTGCGTATGCCTCGGTCGTAACATCGCGTATGTTAATTTCCACGTGCATTGCGTATGCCATATAGTCCATGTGCATTGAGTATGCCACTTTTAGTTCATAGCATTGTGTATGTCATTTGCATGTTTGCATGTCATTCCTTGCATGTAGTTGCATTTCGTTTAGGATTACATGCTAGTTGTTGCATTGTGTTTGCATGCCATGCCATTCTAGTTGTTGCATAGTGTTTGGAGTAGGGTTTAGTCCAAACACGGGAAACGAGGGACGTTTCATACTCAAAGTGACGAAACGTGCTTCGATTCTCGGTCGCCGACACTCTTGATTATCCATGATGGAGTTTAGGCCTTATTGTGTTCATTTGTGCATCATTTTCACATTGAGTCATGCAATTCGACCCCTCGGCCATCATGCATCAAGATGCGTGATTGGTGGCACGAGGATCGAGGACTACACTCCGTAGAGCTTATGTAATGACGGGGAGAGTGGTCGTGCACACATGTGTTGAAAATACTTTGCCATGCCCCTTTCTTGCTCTCTGTTGTAGCAAACTGGAAACCAGCAGCAAAAACTGGTCAACAGCCTTCTGGAGCTTGGTACAGTGTTTTGGGACCAGTTGCAAACGGAGGCAAATCGAGGCATCGTAAAGGATTTCCCGACAAGGCGACTGGAGCATGCATGCATCCCTATCATTCGGAACAGAGCTAAGGCAATCCATTTCATGTAGCTTGCATGATAGTTTTATTGCTTACTTAGTTAAATTTGTTAATTAGTCAGCATTATGTAATAATTAGCTGTAGTTAGTTATTCATTTCATTGTGTATTATTTATTCGGACCCTCCGAAGAGGGCAATGTTGTAATAAGTGTGCGTGTGTGTATGATGTATGTCTTCCAACCCCACGTCTTTCTCCCTTTTATTTACCAGCTTATGATGGTTAGTTTAGGGCACGTTTCAATTAGCATCCTTATGCTCGTATGTTTGCATCCATTCATCTGTTTTGCATACACCGGGCTTGGCGCATCATACTGACTGCATTGTATTTCAATTCCAAGTTGAATACATGATTTTTGTAGCATTTCATATGCCATCTTAGAATAGCCGAGCCTATCTTAGTTGCATACCTGTATGTGTTGCATTAGGCATCTCAGTATAGTTAGGATTCATGTATGATTTCTAATTAGCTTCTTTCTTTGGCTTGGAGTACTCGGTAAGTGTTTATGCTTTATCATCCTTGCATGTGTGTGAGTGACTGCCATGATAGCATGCTTACCATAAGGCTAAGTGCTTATGTGATATAACTGCCTGAATGCCTGTGGGTGAAGGTTGGATTATCTAAATTGGAACAATTCATTGATTGCGAGTTTCAAGCCCACTAGATAGTGGCAAATCACCATGCTTTCTAAGCCCACTTTAGGGTGGCAAAATCTGCATTTTAGCCTACTTGCGAGTAGCAAACCGCTTTCAAAAACAAACATGAAATGTTTTGTTCTAACTCAGTCGATCCAGTCTATACTTGTATGCTGCGCGCATCACATAGTAATTCTAGGCTAATAAACCGAAATAAGAGCACATAATGTTTTCAAAACTCGATATCATGGTTAGTAGAGGCTGATCTTTGATCGGGTGAGCAGGGGTGCTCACGAAGTGACCTTCCCCAATCGTACCCAAGTTCCTAAGCCGAGGCAACTTTGGTGATGACGGACACGTGGCCTTAGGCAATGAGTCAGGGTTTCCTAAATTCCCCCAAAATAAATATTTAGGTGGCTACTCTGTATCTGGCAAAGCAGTCCATGTTTGGCACTTCTTTCTAAAAATCAGTTTTTCAAAAAACGATTTGCCGGATTTGGACTCTTTGATTATTCATCGGTCTTGCATTGCACTCTGCGAGATTAGATACAGGACCGTGACATTGAGTTCGAACTATAGTAAGCCCAATGAACAAAACGGGATTCCCTCCCGGGACGTTCGGGGACGTCTACAGTTTCTGGCGACTCTGCTGGGGATTTAGAGAACTTGACTCGAACTCATGATATCTTGTTTTGACTACACTCATGTGTTTCTTTGCATTGCATGTGCATTGGTGCGCCTAGGACACCGTGTTTGCCATCTGCTATTCCTGAACGGTTTGCCGAAGGCTCGCTTTGAGAAGCGTGCCATAAGGCTGACCGGTTATGGGCTCTGCCATGATGGGAACACAAACCCCGGTTTACCGGGGCATTCTTTTGACCATTTGACCTAGTGCATATTCAGAATCCATAGTGACCATTCCAAACTAGGATAGGTTGCTTACCCGATTGTAGGTTGTTTGAAACCGCTGCGTGCGAAGCGAAACCCTAGTTCCTGACAAAATAGGACAGGGAAACCCTACCCCAACATAGGGGTGTTTTGGCTCTCATTTGCTTGCTATGTGCTTTTCGAGTGCGTCTCTACAGGAATGCATGTATCAGTTTGCAAATCTGGGTATCAGGCCTACGGGCATCAGTATTTAGAAGAATCAGTTTTACCTGAGGGTATCAGTTTACAAGCAGAATTTTGGGCAGAATTCTGTAGGGAGGCACCGTCATTCAGCTTTGCTCATATTGGTTATGGTGAAATCAGGCTGAGATGTTGTTTGTTTTCTCTTTTGCAAGGTAGTCTGGAAACCATAGCTTTAGAAGGCTCCAATATCCCCCGGGTGCATTGGACTTGTGTTGATAGACTTTGTCAGGTCGGAGATTCAGTTCAAGGGCAATCAGTTTTCCTTCGCCAGTGGTAAGGCAAAGAAGGTCCAGACAAGGTTCATTAGTTCATCTAATCCGACAGTCACCAGTCACATCATCAGCAGACCCGTGATGGCACAGGGTTCGGAAGAATTTGTGGCCGTGATATCAGCATTAAATTAGGGAACTGCCATGCAGGATGAGACCAATACTGAAACACAATGCCCATCTGGGGCATCTATCGCACATCCAGCCTCGAGACTCCAGCCGAACTTTGATCCACTTCCGCCAGCTGAAGATTTTCATGATCCGGATATCCAAGAAGGGTTGGCTCAAACTCGAGTTTCCACACCCCTGGTGCAGCCTACTGAGAGGCTTCAACCCTTTCATGTTAATGAGTTCAATCCGACTGCAGTGAAAATTGCAAACCTTGAGAAGCAATTCAAAAAGGCACAGGGCCTTAGCTCCATTCCCGACATTAAGGATGGATACACAGAGGCTGCCGTACGGCTCCCAGACAGATTCAAAATGCCACATATTGACCGTTTCGACGGGTCTGGAGATCCTATGGTACATATCCGGCTTTTCTTAGATGTCCTGAAGCCGATGGGTCTGACTAAGCCACAGAAACTCTCTCTATATGGAAGAACCCTGTCGGGTGTAGCAGCCACTTGGTACGCTAGGTTGGAGGATAAAGTGAAGCAAAACTGGGAAGAATTGGCTGAGGCCTTTGTCGATCAGTATTCCTACAATACCCAAGTTGAAATGACCATGCAAGAGCTTGAAACAACCCGCCAGAACCCAACAAAGCCTTTTGTGGAATTTGTTGCAAGGTAGAGAGCAAAGGCAGCACATATGACAGATCGCCCTTCTAAGAGGGATCAAGTGCAGATGATGGTGCGAAACCTCGAGCATGATATGTTGCAAAAGTTGATAGTCGCTCCACTATTCACTTTCAAAAGTTTGCATGAACTGGGGGTTCAAATTGAGAATGCGTTTAACAGTGGGATCATTCCCAGAACAAGTGAACCGATAAAGAGGGTTTTTGCAGGGAGTACCAATACTGGTAGTAACGCTATTCCCAAACTTACTGAAATCAATACAATCGCCACAGCCGACCCTTTTGCCAATCCAAGCCTACAAACCGTCGGCCCAGCCCGAGCTTAGGGCAGAACTTTCACCCCCCTCTATATGAGCCTGACTAGCGCACTAAAAGTCTTGATGGAAAGAGGGTATCTCAAACCCCTCGATCCTCAACCTCTGCCTGACCCACTCCCAGCCAGACATAACCCCTCCAAGTACTGTATATACCATCAGCAGCACGGTCATGGCACCGACCGTTGCTACCGCCTTCATTATGAGGTCCAAAATCTCATCAACAACCGGACGATAGCTCCACCTTCAGACCCCAATGACCAAACATCTCCTGCCCACCTCAATCTCATCCATATACTGCCATCCACCTATGACCCGAGCATATACATCACCCCGGCCAATCTACCCAAGCCTGAGGTGTTTATCCCAGAAAGCATGGACTTATGTATGATGGGTGCACCTAAACCCCAATCATCTCAAACTTGTGAACCTACTACTTCCGAGTTGATGAGAATGATCGAAGATCTTCAGAGAACTGTTGCAGATTTAGCCTTTGGGATATCGGCTCTGTCATCGACCACACCACATACCCGGAATTTCACGACAAAAGGCTCCCCAATCTTGGGACAGGTTGTATTGGAAGAAGGCCAATCCCTTGGCAAAGTGGAGGCCAGTGGTAAGAACAAGGTAGGAGCAGGCATTGATCCCCATGAACACCTTATGTAGGCTGTGGAGGCTTTGAAAGTGGAAGGGCTAAACAAACAGCAAGTGCTCGTAGTTGTTGCAAAGATTGTGGAGGATACTTTCGTCAATCAGAATGAGAGCGGTTCGAAGTAAGGGGAAAATTAGGAGAAGGGTCGTCGTACCAGAAATGATCTTTTGAGCTCTAATCCTGCACTCGGAAGAGATCGACAAACCAGGCCAGCATCTGCCAATCCCTTTGCCGGTGCGTCCAGCAAAAATCCAGAAACTTTGAAGTACCAACCCCGAGGTCAGAGGGTCTTCCATGCCCTCTATATGCCTTTGTCCAAAGCTCTCCAAATCCTTGTTGGACAAGGCCATCTCAAACCCCTTGAGCCTCGGCCTCTCCTGAATCCTCTTCCGGCTACACATGATGCTGCCCAGTACTGTGCCTTCTATCAACAAACCGGTCATGGCACTGACAATTGCTTTCGTCTTTGCCACGAAGTGCAAGATTTGATTGACAACGGGGTCATTGCTATGCCAAGCTCGGCAAAGTCTATCGGCACTGGATCGGTGAACTTGGGGGATAATGTGACCATGTGATCGGGAGATGAACCAGCTATGGGTGGCGCTCGATTTACTCCAGACGTTGGAATGGCACGCACTGTTTTGAGCAATATGCAAACACTAGTTTTTGTACTTTCTGACTTGGGTATTGGGTCAGTTTTGTTGTTTTGTATATAGTCAGTCTTTTTGTACTGAGTCAGTCGAGTCTGTCTTGCTGTATCGAGTCTGTCTTGTTTTGTTTGAGTCGGGTGATTTCGGGGGTGTTACCTCGGACATCACTTGCTTGTTTTGTGTTTGTCTTTTCATTTTCTTTTGAGTCTGTTTCTGCCTTGGAGCTAGTAATGCCAACAGATTTGAATGAACAGCAGTGATTTTCACATTCTTGTGTTCGCTTCTGCCTTGTGCCAGTTGTGCCAGAAGTTCTGAATGAAACAGCAGTACTTTTCGCCTTCTTTTCTATGCCTCGAACTCATTGCATTGACCTAAGTTTTTCAAAACCCTCTTGAACACTGTGATGAAAACGAAGAGGAAGGAATTCCTCAGGATTTGCAAAAACTTGATCAATTGAGAGAAAGAGAGGCATGCTAAGCCCTTAATGATTGAGATCATGCTTGTTAATGTGAGTACTGAGAAGGATCCTGGCTTGACTAGATTGGTTTCGCATTGTCTTCAGCCTGAGCGACTAGTCGATTTCTTAAAAAATTTCAAAAAATGTTTTGCGCCGGCCTGCGAAGACTTGCGTGGAATCGCTCTTGAGATTGCGTAGCCTAGGATCACTCTCAGCCTCGAGACTCGACCCCTTTTACTTTCAAACCTTGAACTTGGATTCAGAATGTTCAACGGCTAACCAATGTGAGGCCTGTGTGGCCAGATTCGAAGCAGCCCTCAAACTAGGGGCAGGGAAGTCAGACCAAGAAGATCAGATGTCATCAAAAGAAGTTTGCAAAGCTAGATCAGAAACACCCCTCGAACTAGGGGCAAAAATGTCAGATGCGCTCGAAGAGCCCAAAATGGATCACTCCACAAATCAGTGAAGATCGGCAAGAATGCCAAATCCCAGAAAGGAGGAAAGAAGAAAGTATTGCTGGAAAATAATTGAGTTCCTATCCACAACACTAGGGGCAATTTCAGCCCCATTGGATGGACTCTTACATCATCAGCGAAGAGTAGCCATTCTCCTAGATTCAGATGACTTCAGGATCTCAAAACCATTTGACATGGACAAAGCTACACTTTTACCCTTGAGAGGCTCGCTGGGCCGAAAACCCGGAAGGGCGACCCAGGCAAAAGTTAGAGCAAAGAAAAGAATGCAAAAAAAAAAAAAAAAAGAGGAAAAAAAAAAGAAAGAAAAATGCAAAGAATGAAAAAAAAGAAAAGAAGAAAAAAGAAGAAAATAAATGAAAAGAATTGAAAAGAAAAGAAGAACAAAGCTCGCAAGGTTGAAAACCCAGAAAGGGCGGCCTTGGCAAAAGTTAGAGCGCAAAATGAGAGGTTAATACCCGAGTGTACCTTACCCCGAACTACGTAAGGCTTGATTCCCATATTTGGGATATGTAGACAACTTCATTCTGAAGTCCAGCCATAAAACACTTCAAATTCGACTGTGTCCATGTGACGGTTCGGGTCTTTGTCTTCTCTGTATCTGAGAATTTGGTTGTAATTGTCACTGTGAGGACTGGTTGCCGTGTGCTGCGGTGCTATTCAGACTAGGGGCAACTTTCAGTTGCCATGCAGTGTCCTTCAAACAAGGGGCAATTTTTCATTATTTTGGATCTGAGGTTGTGCATCTCAAGAGTAAATTTTGCGCTCGTTGAGCAGTGGCCATTTGTAAAAACGGTTTTGAGAATTTTTAATGAAGTTGACTAATTTTCTCGAAAATTACTTCATTCTTCCAAAACTGGACCATTTCTTGGACCCAAAAAAGGAAATTTTTCAGTGCTCATAACCTGACTTGCATGATTTTGAAATCAGAAAATCGAACAAGCATGTTAATCTAACTCTCATTTTGGTCAAAATTGTTTTAGTAGAAAGCCAAAAACAAAAAGTGGTCAAAATAATGAACTAGGGGCACAGTTAAGTCAGGTTTTCTGTCTTTTCCCCTTTATCAACGCACTTGCCAGAAAGGGCATCATACCTGCCGAAAAAGGGCACCACTGAAGCTGACCGCAAAAGGGCAAAAAGCTCTCACATCCTCCGAGCAACGAGGTATCAAGCCAAGTGCAAAGCACGAACTGGAATGGGGCAAGATATTCCACTCCCTCATCCGGACAAATCTGATCACGTCCAAACTCCCCAGTAAAGCATCGTCAACCGATGTCAGTTGCAGATCTGCTGCGCGTCTGGTCGCATTGCAACCTCTCTGTAGGAGAAACTCACTGTTATGAACAAGAATGGAGATCTAGTAGAATACCAGGGATAAGAACCCACAACTTCCTTCTTATCCATCAACCACCTAGGGGAGGGATAAAAAAATGAGAGATTGAAGAATAGAGAGATGTGCGCTGAGAGAAAAAGTGAGAAAAAGGGCTTTTTCAGAAAAACAGAGCTTGAGGGCCGAGTGATGTGAGAATCACAAATGAGAAAGGGTGGGAAACAATACCCGGAGAAACTGGCTCCTCGTGCACCGAGAGGTCTCTTGCCTTTGTAACATAGCTGAGTGTTGTGTTTGTGTGTTTTTGTTTGTCTCGATTCTTGTTTTGAGTTGTTTGAGTATCAATAGATGTGTTTAGGTTGTTTTACCTTGTTTTTCCTTTGATTGAGTTGTGTTTAGGTTGTTTTACCTTGTTTTTCCTTTGTTGAGTTGTGTTTAGGTTGTTTTACTTTGTTTTTCCTTTGTTGAGTTGTGTTTAGGTTGTTCTACCTTCTGTTTCCCGTTGTTGAGTCGTTTTGGCTGTGGTTAGTTGTAGGCTCAATACCCAATTGAGAACCCTTTTCTCATCTCACTTTGAAAAAATCGTTTTGTGCTCAAAGTACCGTGCCATTCTCCACATTTGTGTGAAACAGAATTTGTTCTTTCATAAAACCGCAAGGTTTAACCCAGGTCATATGAGAACAGTAAAAACCATGACCTATCTGAAGCTATATAGGTTCTAGACTACAAAGCAAAAGAAAATGGGAAAAATTTTGAGCATTTGAGTGTGTTTCACCTTCAGAAAATTCCGAGATTGCATTCTATATGCACCTCCTCAGGCCCTGTTAATGCTACCGAAGTATGAGTGCGCCTCTACCTCAAGTGTAAGCCTGCTTCAAGTCAGAATGACAGTCCAAGCAGTACATGTGGTTTTCACATGCAGATGTTATCTCTTGCAAACATAAACAGGGTGTCCCCTTTTCGAGCTGAGCGTGTTGCAAAGTCCTCTGAGAGGTAAATCGGAGGCACCAAAGTACATGTTTGATGCCCCTCTATTGCATAGAATGTGCACTTTCATATACACTTTTGCTGCATGCGTGCCGTGCATCGTTATGATTCATGCATAGAATATGCTTGCTTTCGATTCCGCATAGAATATGCTTGCTTTCAATGTTGCATAGAATATGCTCCTGTTTCATGCATGGAAAATGCACCTCATTTGCATAGAACATGCATTGCATTGCACTGTCTTGTGCACATTATATTTTTGTATCACTCGCACTGTCTTGTGCACTTACACTTTGTATCTCAATCGCACTATTTTGTGCAGTTTATCACTCACGCTTTCTTGTGCATCGCACTGTTTTGTGCAGTTTATCACCCGTGCTTTCTTGCGCATCGCACTGTTTTGTGCAGTTATCGCACTGTTTTGTGCAGTTTATACTCGCACTACCTCGCGCATCACACCTGCACTTGTTAGTACATTGTATCGCACTACCTTGCGCACCACACCTGCACTTGTTAGTGCATTGTATCGCGTTATCTTGTGCACCTTACTTGTATCGCACTGTTTTGTGCATTCACCCTGCTCACACTATTTTGTGCACCTTTAGCATCACACTATTTTGTGCATCTGCTCGCACTGTTTTGTGCACCTTTAGCTCGCATTGTCTTGTGCACTCACTTGGTCTGGGAGACCTTAAATCCTGCACCTTTATTCGCACTGTCTTGTGCACTCTCCGGTCTGGGAGACCTTAAATCCTCTAAAGGTGCAATTCCTTTGGTGTTTGTCGTGCTCGAACGACTTCTGGTGGTCTGGTATAGCCACCTGCCTGTGTTAGCGGTGAGTCCTAGGAGATCAATTGAGATAGTGGAAACTAGAGTTCGAATGGCTTATGCCTAGAACGCAAAGGTTCGGGATTTCCGAGACTAAAGTCTGGTTTAAATACCCAGGGGTATATCCTCGGCTTGAAATCTATGTGGCAGCCCCATAGATTGAGATAGCATGTGTATGCGCCTCAATTCTGGATACTGAACCAACCTAGTCTGTCACCCTGTTGGAGAATAGGGAAAGCTGCGACCATAGTCAGGGAGAAAAGCAGTACCTGCGGTTCAACTGAGAAGAATGAGAAGATTCTCACATCAGCATGAGGTAGGACATTGCCGAGGTAAGTCATTACCAATTGCCCCTGTAAGGTACCTTCACCTCTTAGCTATTACATTGTATTTTAGCCACTACATTACAGTGCTTTACATAAATCCTCAATTTTCAAACTGGCTTCGCGTAGCATATAAGTCCAATTATCAAAATCTTCCTGCATATCATTTTGCATCCTGCCCCTGAACTACGCTGGTTTGATTCCTTGCAAAGGGATACGTAGGCAGCCTGCGGGCGCAACCATTTATTTATCTGTATTTTGTTTGTTTGTCCAAGTCTTCGGCCATATCAAAAATGGGTCGTCTCTGGGCTTTGACATTCACTCCCGTCACTTCTTGACTTTCGAGTTCTGTCAAATAGGGGCAACTGTAGACACCACATTTTTGACCGCCCTTAAGACTTGGGCGCTATTGATGGTTTACTCGGTGATGAAGGTGTGCAGGGCAAAGGTTCAGTTTCTTCGGCAAGGGGAGAGTCAAATCTCAACTTCATACCCCTTTTGGACCAAAACAATCTTGATCAAAAGATTTTAGACTTGAAACCCTCTCTTTCAAAATGTTTTGAAAATAAAAGTTCTACGATGTTCCGACGATCGCATTTTGTTAAATGTCGCGCTTTTCGGTAAACCGAGCAAGGGCAAAGTGGAAATGAATGAAAGAGAGATGAAATCTCTGAAAAATCTTTCAAAACACCTTGTTTAGGGGTTTGGAGTTGAAGAAAAGAAGAGAAGAGGGAAGAAACCCAGTTGGGGGAGAAATGGACATGAATCGCTAAGAGAGGGATGAACAGTCCTCACTGAATCAGGCCTATTCATTTCCATACTTGGATTTCAGCTATGAGGCCACCACCATTGAAAATCTTACTTTTGGGGCTTCATTTTGCACTCAAGAATCTCCTAAAGCCAAGTCCGGACGGGGGAGATATAGTTAGTTGAAGTAGGGCATCAATCCGGTTGGACCGAATCTGCGCGGCTTCACCAAAACAGGCATAACTTTTTGCACAGTTGGAATTTTAATGCAAGGCTGGTGCCATTGGAAAGCTAACTTCTAGGGCTTCATCATAGGGGATGGCCGACCACATTGGACCTTTTGACCTGGTCGGTCGACCAGGGCAAGTGGTCGGCCAGCTCCCACCCTTTTTGTCTCCCTAAATGCTTTCCAGCTGTGCCAGCTGGGAGGCACAAACTGCATCCTCCATACACGTGTATAGAGGATCTTCACTCCTGGTTCTAAGCTTCTAGGAGAAGCTTTGGACCCTTGGCTCTATAAAGGAAGGCCTCTCCTTCCTTTGCAAGGGTTCAGAAGTTGGCTGGAGCATACATACATATATCTCTCTTTGTCTTTATATTTTAGCATCTAAAGAGCCAAGTTCTTGCCCCTTTACACACTACCTCTTAGCCTAACACCTCCAACACCAACCTAAGGTCCTTGGAGCTTATTTTCAGAGGTTAAGGAGCTACATTTTTGATCCAGAAGCTACTGGAGTTGCTGAGCTACAAGGGTAACACCCTATTCCCTCTTTTGGTCTTTATTTTGCTTCATATCTTAGCTCTATTTGCAAGTATATTTGGGCTTTGTCATAAACTAAAAAAAGTCTTATTTTGAGCTTCTTAACATGTTTGTTTAAGGTCATTTTCCTGTTGGGGGTCATCTACTCCCTTGCATGCTTCATTTCATCTTATTTTGAGCCATGCCTTAGAGCCTTTGCATTGGCCTTTGTTTGGCCTCTTAGCCACTAAAATCCAGTGGATTTTCAGTGGCTAGCATGCTGTTTTGAGCACCAAAATCAGAGAGGGGTGACCCTCTCACCCTTGTCTTGTTTACTAGCATATTTGGCCTAACAAAGGGGCCTATATTTGCACACTTCTTGAGCATGTTTCAGGCCATTTTTGGTGGGTTTTAGGACCTGCATAGGCTTTTTCCAGAGCCTATTTTTCCATATTGGATGTCCTTCTTGCATGTGTAGAACAACCCCTTGCATGGCCTATCAAAGTAGCACTTCATTCTTGCATGTATTGGTCAGGTTTCAGTGGGTTTTTGGGCTTCATTTGACATGCCATGATTCTTTTTTTACTGGTTTGGTGGCCTCTCATGTGCTTCATATGGTTGTAGTGTAAATCATGGTTCACTAACTTGTATTGCATGATGTTTTGACCCCCTTTCCTAGCATATTTTGGCCATGATCAAAACTAATTTTATTCATATTTTGGGCTGCCTTAGCTCTATTTGAAGTGTTTTGGGTCATGAATACATTGTTGTATATGGTCATAGTTCAATTAAGGTCACTAGCTTTGCATATCGGGTCCACTAGCATGCGTTGTTTGGGCCCTTGACATGTTTTGGCATCATTAAACATGATATTTCAGAGCATATAAGGTTGCCATATTCTCATGTTTATCACTCTTTAAATGCGTTTGAGAGTTGTGCTTGTATGCCTCATTTTTGAGCTATTGCACGAGCTTCATTTCCATGCACTTTGAGCCATCATTTTAGACCATTTTCCCACTGTATTGGACCTGCATAGGGACTGTTTAGGGCTGGTTGGGTCATTTGAGCATTGCTTTGTGTACCTCTAGTGTAATGCACTTCACTATTTTCGGTATCCGGGCCATCTAGTATGCATCGTGTGAGGTGTTTGCATGATTCGGGACCATCTTACATGTAATTTCAAAGATGGAAAATGTGTGATTGTATGCCATATTTCATTCCTTGCCATGCTTTGATAGAGTTGCATTTGGTGCCTTAGGTTTGGTCTCTTGCATCGGTGTATGTTTGCATGTGTTTTTGTTGCCTAATTCCATCATGTTTGGCCACTAATTTGGGTGTGGCTGAGGTCCACTCATCTTGGTGTAAGTCCATTCTTGCATTGAGTATGCCATTGTAGTTCATAGCATTGAGTATGCCATGTCATCGCATGTTTGATCATTGCATTGCATATGCCTCGGTCGTAACATCGCGTATGTTAATTTCCACGTGCATTGCGTATGCCATATAGTCCATGTGCATTGAGTATGCCACTTTTAGTTCATAGCATTGTGTATGCCATTTGCATGTTTGCATGTCATTCCTTGCATGTTTGCATGTCTTAGTTGCATTTCGTTTAGGATTGCATGCTAGTTGTTACATTGTGTTTGCATGCCATGCCATTCTAGTTGTTGCATAGTGTTTGGAGTAGGGTTTAGTCCAAACACGGGAAACGAGGGACGTTTTATACTCAAAGTGACGAAACGTGCTTTGATTCCCGGTCGCCGACACTCTTGATTATCCATGACGGAGTTTAGGCCTTATTGTGTTCATTTGTGCATCCTTTTCACATTGAGTCATACAATTCAACCCCTCGGCCATCATGCATCAAGATGCGTGATTGGTGGCACGAGGATCGAGGACTACACTCCCTAGAGCTTATGTAATAACGGGGAGAGTGGTCGTGCACACATGTGTTGGAAATACTTTGCCATGCCCCTTTCTTGCTCTCTGTTGTAGCAAACCAGAAACCAGCAGCAAAAACTAGTCAACAGCCTTCTGGAGCTTGGTACAGTGTTCTGGGACCAGTTGCAAATGAAGGCAAATCGGGGCATCGCGAAGGATTTCCCGACAAGGCGACTGGAGCATGCATGCATCCCTATCATTCGGAATGGAGCTGAGGCAGTCCATTTCATGTAGCTTGCATGATAGTTTTATTGCTTACTTAGTTAAATTTGTTAATTTGTCAGCGTTATGTAATAATTAGCTGTAGTTAGTTATTCATTTCGTTGTGTATTATTTATTCGGACCCTTCAAGGAGGGCAATGTTGTAATAAGTGTGCGTGTGCGTGTGATGTATGTCTTCCAACCCCACGTCTTTCTCCCTTTTATTTACTAGCTTATGATGGTTAGTTTAGGGCACGTTTCAATTAGCATTCTTATGCTCGTATGTTTGCATCCATTCATCTGTTTTGCATGCACCGGGCTGGGCGCATCATACTAAGTGCATCGTATTTCAATTCCAAGTTGAATACATGATTTTTGTAGCATTTCATATGCCATCTTAGAATAGCCGAGCCTATCTTAGTTGCATACCTGTATGTGCTGCATTAGGCATCTCAGTATAGTTAGGATTTATGCATGATTTCTAATTAGCTTCTTTCTTTGGCTTGGAGTACTCGGTAAGTGTTTATGCTTTATCATCCTTGCATGTGTGTGAGTGACTGCCATGATAGCATGCTTACCATGAGGCTAAGTGCTTATGTGATATAACTGCCTGAATGCCTATGGGTGAAGGTTGGATTATCTGAATTGGAACAATTCATTGATTGCGAGTTTCAAGCCCACTAGATAGTGGCAAATCACCATGCTTTCTAAGCCCACTTTAGGGTGGCAAAATCTGCATTTTAGCCTACTTGCGAGTAGCAAACCGCTTTAAAAAACAAACATGAAATGTTTTGTTCCAACTCAGTCGATCCAGTCTGTACTTGTATGCTGCGCGTATCACATAGGGTGTGTTTGGTAACGTTTACGTTTTCAGTTTATATTTACAAAAATTTTATAAACTGGTTTTTGTTTATTTTTTGTTTATTTTTAGAAAAACATAAACTACAAACGCGTTTGGTAATTGACAAAATGTTTAAAAAAAATTAAAAATATAAAAAAGAGTGAGAAATGACAAGTGGTGGCAAGTGGCGGTGGAAGACGGTGGTGGAAAGTGGTGACGGTGGGTGGTGGGTGGTGGGTGGTGGGTGGTGGTGGGTGGGTGGTGGTGGTGGTGGTGGGTGGGTGGGTGACGGTGGTGGGTTGTGGGTGGTGGTGGTGGTGGTGGCGGGTGGTGGGTGGTGGTGGGTGGCGGATAGCGGGTTGTGGTAGGTAGTGGTTGGTGGGTGGGTGGTGGTGGCGGGTGGTGGTGGTGGTGGTGGTGGGTGGGTGGGTGACGGTGGTGGGTGGTAGCGAGTGGGTAGTGGTGGTGGCGGGTAGTGGGTGGTGGGTGGTGGCGGATGGCGGGTGGTGGCGGGTGGATGGTGGGTGGTGATGGTGGATGTGTGGGTGGGTGACGGTAGCGGGTGGTAGCGAGTGAGTAGTGGTGGCGGTGGTAGTGGTGGTGGCGGGTGGTGGGTGGTGGTGGCAGGTGGGTGGCGGATGGCGGGTGGTGGTGGTGGGTGGTGACAGGTAGGTGGCGGGTGGTGGGTGGGTGGGTGGGTGACGGTGGCGGGTGGTAGCGAGTGGGTGGCGGGTGATGGTGGGTGGTGGTGACAGGTGGGTGGCAAGTGGCTAGTGGTGGTGGGTGGCTGGTGGTGGATGGTGGTGGCAGGTGGGTGGTGAGTGGTGGTGGCAAGTAGGTAGCGGGCGGTGGATGGTAGTGGCGGGTGGATGGCAGGTGGGTGGTGGTGGTGGTGGTGGTGGTGGCAAGGGGTGGGTGGTGGTTGGTGGTGGTGGCGGGTGGTGGTGGCAGGTGGGTGGTGAGCGGTGGTGGCAGGTGGTGGTGGCGAAAGACGGTGGTGGAAAATGGTAACGGGTGGTGGCTAATGTTGGGTGGTAAAAAAAAAAAAAAAAAAAAAACTGAAAACTCAAAATGGAAACACATTTTTTGTGTTTTCATTTTTTGACCAAATTTATAAACTGAGACCACTGATTTATAAATCAAAAATTTTACCAAACAAGTTTTCAATTGAGTTTTTTAAATTTTTGTAAATATAAACAGAAAACTGAAAACGTAAGTGTTACCAAACGGCACCATAGTAATTCTAGGCTAATAAACCGAAATAAGAGCACATAATGTTTTCAAAACTCGATATCATGGTTAGTAGAGGCCGATCTTTGATCGGGCGAGTGGGAGTGCTCACGAAGTGACCTTCCCTAATCACACCCAAGTTCCCGAACCGAGACAACTTTGGTGATGACGGACACATGGCCTTAGGCAACGAGTCAGGGTTTCCTAAATTCTCCCAAAATAAATATTTAGGTGGCGACTCTGTATCTGGCAAAGCAGTCCATGTTTGGCACTTCTTTCTAAAAATCAATTTTTCAAAAAATGATTTGCCGGATTTGGACTCTTTGATGATTCATCGGTCTTGCATTGCACTCTGCGAGATTAGATACAAGACCGTGACATTGAGTCCGAACCGTAGTAAGCCCAATGAACAAAACGGGATTCCCTCCCGGGACGTTCGGGGACGTCTACAGTCCTAAATGAATGTAATTATATTTTTTATTACGATATTGTTTGATTTTATTCATATCAAACAATGGTATATGTACAGATGTTTCTTCTGTATTACCAGCTGAGGTTCTTCCTTTAAAGATTTCTACATTCAGAATACTTCAAGGTTTGAAGATTGAGTTCTTATAAATTTCCTTAATTGGAATTTTCGACATCTTCCAATCGTTTACGGAAAATTTTGGCTCTTCAATTGCAAATGATTCACTTTCTCTTTTCTTAGGAAGGATCATTTCATTCTCATCATCTGAATCTATTTTCATTATAAAAATAGTTTCTGTTAAAGTTTCCTCTAAGCTTTGTTCATCGTTTTCATCATAATTATATTCAGATTCTGATTCGTATTCTGATTCATATTCTGATATGAGTGCTTCTACTTCATCATCAGATTCTATTTTATATCCTCATACTGGTTCATGTTTTTCTTTAAAAAATGATATTGTTTAATATGTTGTTTTCTTTGTTTATTAGGACATTTGTTCGCGAAATGTCATTTTTCTCCACAAAGCCAAAATTTACATTTTTCAAGAGATTTTCCTTTTGGACATGGAAGCTTTTTATTATTTGTGAATTTATTAGATTTCTTTCTCTCAAGGTTTTGGTTTTTCTTTATAAGGATTAAATTTTCTTTTTTGAAATTTTTTCATTTTTTTTGTTTTTAACCAATTGTTTGGATTTCTTCTCACAAACATAGGTTCCTACCATACCTTCCATTTTTTAACAACAACTATAATCTATATATGTCTTTTCCATATATTTTATAACTTATCGTTCTGCACAATATTTCTTTATAACTTCACGAGCAGAAGCTATTCTCCCATCTAAAGAATCACAAATCTGATTATTTTCCAATAACCTTTCAAACTCTTTTTGAGATAGTTCATCCCATGGTTTAGGAAGTTTGGCCATAAATTGTTTTTGCCAATGAATAGTATCTTTTAGGTCTAGTTTATAGAACCATTTTTTATATTCACAAGTATAATTTTCAAGATAGCACATATTACATATTCGTATTTTAGTTAGATTTGTAAATGATATTTTTTCTTGAATTCCCAATTGGCTGAGGGCTGCTACCTAAAATTGTCGTTTATTGTTATCTACCATAAAACATGAAACTCACTTTAGCAGTAGTTAAAGTTAACCACTAAGCTTTTATGTTATCATTATCTGATAGAGTATCCCAAAATTTTGTTGTAAACCTCTTAGAGTAGCTTTTACAAAAGCATTTAGACCTCCCGCGTCTATAACTTGTCAAGCTATTACAATTCTTATTGCTTGAACCCAATTATCTATGACCTCTTCTATGTTAGCTACATAGTCAAGATTAAGATATATTCCATATTTAGTAACAAGCACATTTTTTACAACTTTAGGAATAAAATCATATTTTATATGAGTGTTTAATGGTTCTCTTTTTCCTAACTTTATTTCCTTCTTAGAACATTTTTCTTCATTATCTCTAAAATATTCATAAAATCGAGATTTTCCCAAAAACTAAAATTTCTAAATGCTTTGTTTATTTCAAATATTTTAGTTTTTCTTTCTGATTGACATTGTTGTTCTTTTAACTCTGTTGGATCAACAGAATCGCTTATTGATTTTTTAAGCATTTTTTTCTCTTTCATAGTTGTCCATATATAGAATCAAATATGTTTGAAAATCTTCTAAGAATATTCCCTCTATAGAATTTTTGGGCGCGGATGTAGCACTACCATCTTGATCTCTTCATCTTTTGCAGTTTTTGCAAGTTGCTCAATAACCATAAAAGAAGTTTCAAATCTTTTAATAAAATTTTCTTTTTGATTTTTAAGAGAAATTTCGTTTATTTCTCTTAACTCTTTAGATATTTCAGTAATCATGATGTTTTGATTTCTACAAATATTTAACATTTCTTTACTCACACCTATTAGACTATTTAATAGTAATGTGGTTTTAGCTTTACTATTCCTGTGATCAAAATATATAAAGTTTTTTACTTCTATTATATCCTACATTAAACATTGAATTCCCATGTTTAGAATTTTTTCCAAATTCGATTTCTAGGCTCTTATACCCAGATTGAGGGTCTCACAAAACCTTATAAGAAAACTTTAACTAAGAAATTATTAACTTGGGCTACTTTGCTATTTATGAAAACCTAAGGGACTAGAGAGTTTGTCTTGTGTTATGCACTTACCACACTAGATTATTATCAAGATTCTTCTTGATAGTGTTCCTGAAGATAGTTCGTGAAGCCTAGTCTTTTTGTTCGACAAATGCTTTGGCTGTCGAGATGGAATCATTTTTAGCTTGTTCTAAGAACATTACCCTTAAATAGATCTGCTGCCTTTTTTTTCACTAATGTTGTGTTTGGTTGGGAGATTTGGAGAGGAATTTGAAAAGAAAAAGGGAAAAGGTGTGTGAAACTAGGTGAAATGTAGATATATTTTATTCACATTTCACCTAACTTTTCCCTTTCTCTTTCCAAATTCCTCCTCAAATCCTCCAACCAAACACAGTATAAAGAAACTTTTAGTCTTTTATCTTGTCTTGGTTTTATGATGGAGTGTTATAGTTTACTGAATTTCTTTCTTTAAACACGAACCCAAAAAAAAAAATTCAATTGCAAGCATTACAAAAGAGAAAATATCAACAAAAAATAAATAAATTACAAGCATTCCTTTGTTCACCCAAAATACAGACTAACAATAATAGCCTAATAATAAAGACCATATTAGCATATCATCCTCACCATTCAATGATTCAGACCCACATCACCCAAAAAAACCCAACACCTAACAATCCAACCACAAAGCAGAGAGAAAAAGAGATGGAAAAGGGTATGAATTGATTAATGAATTTGAGAATTAATTAAGAATAAATGAAAAGAAAAAATAGAAGAAGGGGATGGATCAAAAATGGCAACCACAACAGAGGAAGAAGAAGCAGAGAGTGGAGACAAGAACAATAGCTTCAAAGACGGAAAGAATCCTAAAGAGAAGGTCGTCCACTATGGATATCTTCTGAAGCTGAAAATGGGGCTTCTTCCATTTGAAATCTGACAAACTCCATGGCCATAACTCCTTCTTCACCTTCTTCAATGACCACACCTTCTTCTTCATCTCCATTGCAATTGGAATTTGGAATTCCCAATCTCTCTCTCTCTCTCTCTCTCTCTCTCTAGATTTTGTTGTGTGTCTCTGTGTTTGCAGCGTTTTTTTTAGAGGGCTAAGCTGTATTTATATGCTCTCCACACACATACACATATACATATATATATATATACGTGTACATACAAACAATCGACGAATCATTTGTGCTTTATTTGTTGATAGTTTCACATAACAAAATGGGAACTTGCCGGCCGACGCTCACAATGTTTGTAAAATTTGTAAGGATAAATTACACTGACCTCGTTAAAGTTTAGAAAAAGTATTATGAGTTTTATAATTTTTGATATAATTTATATTAATTTTTATTTTAGTAAGGTTAAATAGATTAAAAATTATTGTAAATGATGTAAAAACACAGATATACAATAGGTCCTATTTTGGAGACTTATTACCCACTAGGTCCTACTTTGGAGACTTAATACCCATTAAGTCCTATTTGATAAATTTATTAAGTAATAAAGATAAATTTATCAGTCTTTTTTTTTATGAATAAATTTATAGTGATAAATTTATCAGTCTCTTTGTTTTTATGAATAAATTTTTAGTGATAAATTTATCACTCTCTTATTTTTATAGTGTTAAATTTATTAGTTAGGACCTGTAGGTAAATAAGTCTAGTGAATAGGACTAATTGGTAAGTACCCCTAAAATATATCACTTAACATAACAAAATGACAATATCAATTTTTTTTTTGTACGACTGATGAATTTTTTGCGAAGATGAGAGAAAGTTTTACATAAATTAATAATTGGGCAAATTACAAACACCCCTCGAGATTTGGTGAAAATACAGATTCTCTCCTGAGGTTTGATAAATTACATCCCGCCCCGTGAGGTTTATATTTTCATAACAAATTGTCCCTTGAGGTTTTTATTTTCATACAGATTCCCCCATAATTTCCCCTAATTTGTTGTGAAAATTTGACCCTCGGGGGGCAATTTTTAATGTCTCAAACCTCAAGGGGGAATCTGTATTTTTTATCAAACCTCGAGGGGGTGTTTGTAATTTACCCATTATAATTTTAAGAGAATTTAATATAATTATGTCAAATTTATGGGTTTTTTTTTTTTTTTTTTCCTTCTAAATTTCAAAAGAGGTTAGTGTATTTTACCTAATTTGTAAGGAAAATGGCTTTTTTTTCCCTTTATGACTCGTTTGATTGAACATATTATAATACAGAATTGATAATATTAATATATGGAATTCACATTTCTAAGTTTGATTGTATTTTTTGTTATTTGGATTAAATTTTGATGAATATTATATTCAATAAAGTTGATAAATTTTTAATGATACAATTAACAATACAAAACAAACATATATTTGTGCTTATATATTTTTACATCTATTGTAAAATAAATGTGAACAAGAACAAAATTATTTATCTTACCAATTCAATTAAATAATCAATTATTCACTAATTTCATGAATTATTAATCCCGTTATTATTAAGGGAAAAGTACATGTCAATCTAAAAGTTCAAAATTAATTACTCATTGAGAAAATTTTTTTATCATTTTATATTTTAATATTTATAAAATTTATTAATAATATGCAAATATTTTTTTAAACTTTCACTGAGAAATAATTTTTTTTATTATTAATCTTACTGATCAACCAGGTAAAAGAACAAGTGTTAGACAGGTTCACTCCACTGTTCTCTCTCTAGTCAGCATATTCCCATAATTCACTATAATGATTACTGCCCTTCAATTTTTTATTTTTTGCATATAGATTATTCCAAATAAAAATTTGATCTAATAATGATATTCACATATTTATTTTTAAATAAATAAATTATATATTTTTTAATTATACTTTTCATCTCATCTAAAAAAATTATACTTTCCATACAATTTTATAAAAATAAATATAATTAAATCATGTATTTATGAATATCAAACCAATCTTAGATTTTTTTTAATAAATAATAATATATGCATGTGAACTTCAACAATAGGGCTGTTATTGTATTTATTTATTTGAACTAGTTATTGTAAATTTGTTGGCACCAACATTTATGCTAAGTGTATACTCCCCTGTTTGGAAACAGCTGTCAGCAAAACAATGGTATATACAATAAAAAGACAGTTGTTGTTTTAACGGTCCGAAATTGGTCGTGGCCGTTTGTTCTTACCGTTATTCTTTTTAACGGCTACTAGCCGGTCATTACTGAAAAATAAATAACTAAATAAAATTAGTAATGATATCTCCCTTATTTTTGAACCCTTATCAAGAGGAAATTGTTAAAAAGTTCAACCTAAAAAAAGTATAAAATATTTGGTTTGGTGAATATTTTTTATTAGTGAGAGATCAACTTTTTTAAGATAATTTGGTGAGAAGTCATTTTATTTATTTTGAAGAACATTTTGTTTTCAATTTTACTTCTTAATTTATCTGTTGACTTTTGATGACTACCTATTCAAAATGTTTTTCTATTTATTCAAAATTTTCCCCTATCAATCCAATTTTTTTCCAATTTGTCCAATTTTTTTATTTGTTCAATTTTTTTTTTCTATTTGTTCAATTTTTTTGACTATCTATTCAATTTTGTCCCTTATCTTTTCAAATATCTATTTAAATTTTATTATTTGTTTAATTTTTTTCACTTATCTGTTTCTATATGTTGAAATACCAAGACAATACAAATTTTTTATCTGTTTAAATATGTGTTTAAATTTTATTATTCTGTTGAAATTTATCTGTTCAAAAATTATATATGTTTAAATTACATTCATAAAATTCAACAGATAGAATTCTCTATATGTTCAATTTTTACTCTCCAAATTCAATTTTATCTTTACAAATTTCAAAAATCTATCTGTTGCAAATCTATCTGCTCTCTCTCTCTCTCTCTCTCTCTCTCTCTCTCTCTTCACTATTTGTACAAATAAAATTCAAATTCAACAACAACAACATCAACAATGAATCTATGTTGTATAAAACAATATGTGCTTAGAACTCTGTCTGCTTGAAGCTTCCAATCTGTGTTTGTACAAAACAAAAATCATGAGCAAAGCACATCCATTCATTCTCAAACCCATACACCAACACATAGATAATCCATTATTTGTACAAAATGAAGCTACCAAAAGTAAAAATAAAAACATATTCGAATAACAACGAAGTAAAGACCAAACATACAAGTAATTCAGATGATGAACAAATCATTTCTCATATCTACAGTGATGGAAGTGAATTTGTAATAGCATAGCCAAAAAAAAAAAAAAAAAAATCAATTTTTTCCCCATTTTTTTAGTTGTTTCCAGAAATATTTATTTCATACCTTCTATATATAAACACCCCATTTTTTTACTAGGATTGAGACTTGGGCTCTCCCTTTTGAGTTCTCGATGATGAAGACGAGAGGTGTTAATCTTTATAAGTTCTGTGCCAAGAATCCTAATGATCAAGCTTTAAACCATTCAATGCTTGTTTTGGACAAAATGTTTTTTGACCAAAATGGAAACCACTTTCAAAATGAGTTTTAGTGGTGCAACTCCAAATGTTACCGCAATGTTCTAAGGCTCATATTTTCAAAATCAAAACGTGGTATTCTATCAAATGAACTAAGTGAAGAATATAGTGGAAGTAAATGGGAATGATCAAATCCTCTGAAATACCTGCTTCTCATTTCAATTCAGGCTAACTTGCTCTTGTTGATATGACGATGTGCCCATTGGCTGGCTGGACACCATATGATGGAAGGTTACAAAAGCACTCGGCCGATGTCCAGGAAGCTCGGCTGACTGAGTGTTTCGGGTACAAAGCATTTTTGAAAATTTTAGCTTGTTTTGCTTACCTACCACAAATATCTCAGATATTTATGACATGAACTCTATATATAGAGCTCGACAGCTCATTTCAAAGGGTTGAAAAACTTACCCAAGATATAGGAAAGCTTGGGAGCTTCCATTCCTTCTTCATTTGCTTTCTACCTACCACTTTCACCTTTAAACACTAAATCCTCCATTAAATCTTGATCCTAAGCTCTGGACAAAGGACTTTGGACGTTAAAGAACACACCTGAAAGCTCTTGAGGGACCTTGAAGGGAGTTTGTGAACAAAAGAACTCATCCTCTTGAAGAGGTGAATCCTTTGCCTCTTTGATCATCTTCTTCCTACTTTTTCTTTAGTTTTAACTACATTTTTTAGTTATGTGATTGTTGTAAGTCCTCATAGATATGGAGGAAGTAGCCTTAGCTACCCATCCATTGAGTTGATAGCCATTTCTTTACTTTATTGCTTTTCTTAGCTTTAAATTCATAGTTGTTATGTATTTTGGATCCTTATGGATGTGATTGGGAGTAGTTTCAGCTATCCATTCACAAGTTCAATAAGTAGAGTAGCTTTTCTTGTTATTACACCCCTTATCTTCACATATCTTATCTCCCAAGTATGTCAATCTATGTCATTCAACTCCTTATTCAATGACCATGAGTGTTAGGGATATTTTGGAAGTAAAACAAGAGATTTTAGGTTAAAGGAAGTTGAAACCTCCATTCTCAATCATTTGTGAACATAGAAAGGGGTGATATCATCCTTGTTCTATCACTAGATGATAAGTTTTCAATGAGTTTGATGAATCCCTTGTTTTAGTAAGCAAATCTTCAGCCAAGAACTGATTTGCATTAATCTAGGTTCTCCACTTAATAGCATAGATTTGGGTATTAATTTGCCCTTATTCACAAAGAGAAGATGTAGGTTCCTATTCCTTTCTTGGGCATAAATTTGTTCTTGATTTTTGGTTCATTTAATCATTGATTCATTACAAAATATCTATTGTGTACACTTGTTTTGTCATTGTTGAGGGCTTTGGCCTATCTGTCTCTTCCCCAAATGATCATTGTCAACAGAGGAGGCAGAAGGGGTGAGCATCCCCCAGAAAGTGCCCTTTTAGCTTCTGTCCTGGAATTCTGCACTGACCTATTCCCTAGTCGGAGGAGAAATTCACCCGGCTACTTCCTAGTGTGGCTAACTTAATTTGTATTTGGCCGGTCATCCTCCCCTAAGAACAGCATAGACAGTTTCTAGGGAATGCGCCTCTGGGTAGTTCTGGAACTCCTGGATGGTTTCTTTTCTTTATTTGGTCTAATTTGTTAGATTTAGTAGTACTTTGGCTGAATTGATTCATTATTGTAATAATCCCTTCCCCATCTCTTTTCTTATTCGAATTGTTGTAATAATCTTCTAACCCTACGTCTTTCTAACCCTTTTCTTTACCTACTTTCAATATTGCATCATGTTTTCTTCATCATACCTATATATTGCATTCATTTTTCATGCATTTGAGTTCGATTCATCCGCATTTGTGGGATTTACCATCTTCAAAGATGAATACATGCATAAACCTATGTTTTGATGTGATGCTCATGTCACATCTTAGTATCCAGACTCCTAGATGTACGTTATGTATGTACTGCATTTGTAGTTTGAATATAGGATCATGCATATCGACATATCTGTATGTGTCTTGAGACTCACCTTGGAGTACTAGGTGAGTATTTTTTAGCTTTAGCATATTGCATGCACGTGTTCCTTATCATATCTGTTGCTACATCATGAGGCCAAGTGCTTAAGTGAGATATTTGTTTGAATGCCGATGGATGCAGGTTGTGTTATTTATTTTGGAATGTAGATGATTCTTGTGCTACGGATTTTATCCAAGAAAAGCCCTTTTCAAAATGTATGAAGTCAGAACATAATAAAAATTAGTGACACAATCTGTATTTCCATGCCTCAGATAGTAATGGTTGCATTATTAATAATCAGAATATGGATATACATTGATTATAAAAACCATATTCTGATGTAGTAGAGGCCGATCTTTGATCAAGTGGGTTGGGTGTTCAATTAATGACCTTTTCCTCTCATAACTAAGTTCTCGAGCCGAGACACTTTGGTTATGACGAACGGTGGCATTTGGCACGAGTCACAGGTTTCCTAATTTTCCCAAAAGATTAGGTGGCGAATCTAAAATCTAGTGATGCAGTCCATTTCTGTCAATATTTTGCAATAAAATGGATTTTCTATAAAAGTTGCCAGATTTGAACTCTCATTTTCTATTTCACATTGCACAAGTGATATTAGATCAAAAATTAGGAGTTTGAACTATCGGGCGCACTTGGTAACCCAAAAAGGCATTCCACAGTTTCTGGCTACTCTGTTGGGGAAATTAAGAGAACTTGATGAGAACTTCATAATGTGGATTTTATTTTCATGTGTATATTCATTGCATTTCATGCATGGTGTGCTTAAGTCACTGTATTTTCCATCTAACATCCTGGATGGCTAACCGGACGTGGGCTCTATTTTGGTGGAAATACAAGTCTCGGATTTGGACCACTAACGAACTGCTTGATCCTCCCTTCATTTAGTTTTTGGGTAGGGTAGGTATATCAGGTGCTTTGCTGAGGTACCCTTTTGACCAAGCTGACCTAGTTCATCTACTCAGCTCTAGTAACTTCCACAAATAGTACATGATGCTCTCCCGTGTCTAAGATGCCGTGATACCACTTGTTTGAGTAGTGAATCCCTAGTTTGTCTCCCAAACTAGGATAAGGAATCCCAAGCCCCCATTGGGGTGTTTTTGTTCACTTTATTTGCTACATGTTGTGTGTGGGACTTAATATAGGGGCTCGTTATTCATATTAGTGGTTCAGACATATTAGTGGTTGGGTTGAGAAGGGTTTGATGGAACATACAATGGTCAGTGGTACAGATTGAGCCGAAATGCTATCAGATTCATGTTTGATATATGCATTGTGAGCCAAACTGCTGCCGAATGTTTCGTTTTCTTTGTTTGTTTTTCTTTTGCTAGGTAGTTGGTTGATCATAGCTTTAGAAAGTTATGACACCCCTAAAACCCTGTGGACTCGTGTTAGTAGGCTCTGTAAAACTGCAGATCTTGTTCAAGGTCAGCTAGTATTAGTGTCACTTCCATCAGTATTCAAAAGAAAGGTTAGACAAGCACAATTGGTTCAGAGGCCGTCATCTTTCTGATCTCCTTTGCAGATTTTACATCAATCACCCCTTAGATCTCCTATGTTCAATACCCCAATAAACCATTCTCTGGTCTCTTCAATGGCTCAGAATCAACCAGATACCGTGGAAATGATCACTAACCTCCAGTGGTCCATGGATGCTATTAATCATACAGTAGCTACCTAGGGCGATGCAATTATAGGGATATAACAAACAATCGGGGCAATTATCGCCCATCCACTGCCAGTTAATCATCTAGGTCCAGAACCACCTCCGCTAGTTGAGAACTTCCCAAGTTTTGGCCAACCAAAAAAACTGGCCCAGGCTCCTACTACTAGAGCCCCAGTACATCCAATTAAGGGACTCTTTTCTTTCTATATCGTCGAATTTGATCCAGCCATGCTAAAGATAGCCAAGTTGGAAAAGTTATTCAAAAAATCTCAAGGGATCAAGTCCATTCCTAATATAGAAAATGGCTACACAAAAGTAGCTGTCAAATTATCGGAAAGCTTTAAAATGCCACATATTGACCGGTTTAACGGATTAAGAGACCCTATAGTACATATCCACTTATTTTTAGATATTCTGAAACCCGTAGGTTTGACCCGCCCCTAAAAATTGTCTTTATTTGGGAGGACTTTGTCGGGAATTGTTGCTACCGGTATGCCAAACTAGAGGACAAAGTGAAGCAAAATTGAAGGAATTGGCTAAGACATTCATTGCTCAGTATTCTTATAATACATAGATTGAGGTAACCACCCGGGATTTGGAAGCTACATGTCAAGAACCAAAGGAAAGCTTCATTGAATTCGTAGCAGGATGGAGGGCTAAGGCAGCCATGATGACTAACAGGTCCTCAGAAAAGGATTAGATCCAGATAGTGGTAAGGAACCTTCATGGCAAGATGTTACAAAAGATCATAGTTTCCCCACTCTTTACATTCAAAGACTTGCATGAGATAGGAGTTCAGATTGAAGATGTTATGAAACAGGGGATTATTGTAGATGAGAAAGAACCTGTGAGAAAGACTTTTGTTCATGGTTCCAAAGTTACTAGCAGTAGTAACATAGCCATGAAATCTTCGGAAGTTAGCACCGTCACCACCTCTGCAAAAACAACCAATCGTTTTGCCGATACCACCCCACAACCCTATAATCGAAACTGATTCCCAAACTGTGATTTTGATCCACTCTATATGACTCCAAACACTAGTTGAAAAAGGCCATCTTAAACTTCCTGATCCTCGACCTCTTCCTAACCTATTTCCACCTAGGCATGATGCATCGAAATATTGTGCCTTCCACCAGCAACAAGGTCATGAAACTAACCATTGCATTCGTCTTCGCTATGAGATCCAGGACCTCATAGACTGCAAAATCATAGCTCCACTACAAGCTCCACCACAAATGCCAAATGTCACTACCAGTCCATTGCCTACCCATGACCGAGTTCTACCACCTCCCTATCTTATCCCTATTTGTTAGGCTCCAATTTTTTATTATCCGGATACATTATCAAAATCTTTAATTTAAGTACAATTTCATAACATATATAGGAATAACATTATACTTAAGTAAATAGAAAATGTTCTCCTTCAAATAAATATAACAATAATACATGCCAAGGTTTACATTGAAATACTCATAATAAATAATTATATAAGAAGACACTCATAAATCCTAAATCACAATATGTCTCTTATTTACACTTTGTATTACAACATACATAAAAGAAAATAGACTTCTCTAATCTTCAAATTGGTGTTTCCGACTTTGTTCTTGACAATCGTAAAAATAACATGGGATGAACAAATATGTCCAGTAAGAATCTACAATGATTATCAACAATAAGATCGATAACTATATGCAATCATGAATGCTAAAGAACGATACATAAATAAATGACGTGCCTTTCATACTCAAAATAAAATATACATAGATAATACCTTCCTCATGAAAATCTACTATACTTTTCGAAGAAAACTCTTTCTTTTATTTTCTTACCATTCTTGTAAAAATTTCTGACAGTCTTTTTGAAAAGTCTGTTTTTAACATTACATAAAGATCCTAGGTCTAGGAACCATGCATTAGTAATGATCATACATCCCACTTTTAAATCATAACTAGCCATCGCCCCATCATAATCTGCATAACTTCAATATATACATGTAACTACACTTATTTCAACACATACCAATTAACCAATCCATATAAAACAAATCAATTCAATTCCATTTATCACATTCACACATACTAATCCCATTATAATCATCTTGCACAAGTCTGCAATCAACAACCAGCTCCATTACCAAGCCACATCAACGAACCACACGCTTTTTCAGGCGCTACTCCAGAAGGAAGGTGGAACCTCTATCAAGAGCCACGCTTTACCGGTCACAAGCCGAAAGGAATGTGAAACCTCCACATATCTCAACAGACCACACGTTTTTTCGAGCGCTACTGCAGAAGGAATGAGGAACCTCGATTAAGCACCACGTTTTACCGATCACGAGCCGGAAGGAAACGAACCCTTATTCCAATATCACCATCCATCGATTCATCATGTTATTCATTATTACAACCCATAGATAAAACCAACAGCATCATTCATTGTTTCCATTATACATTAACCCAACAACACATCCATAATAAGCATAAAGATTTATCTTTAGAAATAATTACAATTTATTTTCCACTACATTCTTTACTTAACATTAACATCAACTCTTTATATTCAATTATACAACACAATTGTTATCATACTCTTTCCGAGATTTATTTATTCAATTTCCAATATTAATTTCTTCTACATAACCCTGATATACCATAATCATTTTCACAACAACTAATTATCATCATTTATACTCATCTTAACCAATCACAAACTTAATTTCAAGAATTTAGGGTCCATTAAACAATCTTTCATCTTCGTAACAAAGAAACCGTAATTAGGGTTTGACAAAAATTATGGCCTTTTACTCTAAGGCACAAAACTATGTTCTAGTGACTCTAATTTTTCCATATTCCACTTTAATCATAAGTTCAACTCCCATAATTTGAAAACCCTAACTTCCTTTACCTGCTTTTATGAAAATCTCCTCAAGATGAAGTTTTTATGAAATATAAATCTACCACCTATCTATCTATAAGAAAATATTGAAGAGAAGCAAAGAAATTCCTACTTTAGCAAGAAGAGAAGAAACCCAAAATTCCAACTTCGATGAAAACACGATCCGCTCAGATGAATAGAAAGCCCTTGGCGTGCTCTTCGTTTTTATATAAGAAGCATAGGGTAGGAAATGAGTAGAAAAAGATGAAAATCAAGCTTGAAGGCTTGAAACCCTAAAAAATGGTGGAATTGAGGAAGATGAGAGAGAAAAACGTAGAAAAAGTGATATTTTCAGGCGCATTGAAAAGTCATACTCGATGCACCGCGGGCGTGATGAAATAGACCGTAGGTGTGACTCACCAAGTGCACTAGTCGCGAGTGCGACCTTAAAACTACGGGCGCAACTATGCCTGTCGCTTCTAGTGACCGCGGCCCTTCGCAACCAATACACTAACCCCTCATTTTGGTCACGACCGATTGTGGTGCATCAAGGGCCTGACCTCCAGATTAGCCCATCGTGGGAGTGAGACGTCATAAGGTTTGAGACGTCATAAGGCAAGGTCAAAGTCACCTAGGATAACCCCGTGTCCTAACCAAAAAGAATAAAATGGGTCGACTCCTGACCCGAACCACTACAATCTCCTCCACTTAGCAAATTTCATCCTCGAAATTAAAGAGGACATCAAAACACAAGGCACACCATGGTGAAAAAGAATACACCCACTAAGCCAAAACTAGATCTATGCATGGGATACTTTCTCGGATCTCGGTTCAACACCTCGGTGCCCTAAAGACTCCCGAGCACACATAACAACACGAAAGGACTCACAAATATCCTTTTGACCCACATACCCATTGGTGTATGGGAGACTAAAACCATGTCTGAGCTACTCACACCCCAAATGCCAACTGTATTCCAATCGCACACATACAACCAAATAACAACCGAGTGCTCAACCCTCAAACACCAAAAGAAAACCACACTCCTAACCAATGACCCTCAGTCAATTCTCACAGAAGAAAAGAACTACACCCATAAACCACGGTCCATAGAGACAACTCTCTGTCACAACAAAAAATAACCAACACCAAACTCGCTCAAAACCAAAACATTTAATTAACAATATAATTTAAGCTACTACACAATTCAACCACACGAGGTAAAGAAACAATCACATAACTTGTTAAAATGAGATTTTTCTTATTATCTTAAAATAAAATTTAAAAAAAAAAAAAACTATTTTCCTACTTATACATTTTCTCAAAATTTGTCCAAACTCACTCTGTTTTCCAACAAAAGATTTGTTTCATAAACTCCGTGTAAAACCAATTGTTTTGCAAACATTTTCCCAAAACAAACCATAAAATTTCACCCTAAAGTTTTTAGTTGAAATAAAATGCCATGAGAGGTTATAAAAACCAATAATCACCTTCCGATTCATTTTCTCAACAAACATCCGGTGAATCCCAAACATCACCCAAAAACCTCCATCATCTACTGGTAATATCACAACACATTTACCACACATATATGTAATAACAATGAATAGAAACAATCACGATGCTATGAGAGGTAATACAGTATGGATGACTTCCCAAAAGTTGGAAGTTCCAAACCATTACAAACATCAATATAGATAATCAATGATACACATTGGCACAAGTGCACTTGCAACAATCTAGATTCTAACATGTTATCCCAACTTGAGGGATTCCACAAATTCACACCAACAACTTACAACAACTTACATACACAGGCAAGGCTCAATGCCCCCAAGTGCCATCTAAGGTACTACTCGATCGTACCACTATTACTCGAACCAGAACAATTCTCAAGATGACTATGTGTCAATTAACTTCGAATACCACTCATCCAAACCACCAATTCTTTATTCTCACAATTCAAACATCAACAGGCTAACCAACACTAATCGCCCCTATTTGGGGTTCAACACACACCAATATCACACCTGAGTCCTAGCTGGAGTTCCTAAAGCCAAATCTCACAGCTCACATCCAAACCATTCTAAAGTGACTATTTGTCACCCAACCCTGATATCAACCAATCTGACTAACTACCCAAGAGACTCCGCCCCCGGCACTCAATCACTTACAAGGTCAATGGTAAGCTACCTATTCTGAACACACAAAACAATCATCACCCATACTACACCCATTACTCGAGAACACAATTCATACTTCCTCCCAAGAAACACTTCTAGTACCTAACCACCAAGTTCCCTTCATGTTCGTAAACCCCACATAATCCTTGATCATGACATTCACTACTTGAATTCCGTAATCCCTTTGTACCCATGCATAACTACCAACTCTCGGCAAACATTACACAATGAGGTAAAACTAGATTGAGGTTGAGACTGGGCTTGTGATTGAGATTCAACTCTCCTTTACCTCCTACTAGGTTTGGTGTGCTCTCGAACCAAAGAACTCACCAATATGTCCCTTTTTTCCTTCATCCCGGCCAATCCCAAGATTGGTGGCTTCCACATGAGTCACCACTTCTACTAGTGTATGATAATTCCTATGTGTGTACCCCACTACCTTTCATCAGATATCATTGCATAACCTTTCCTCGAACTCAATACAACAATGCTCCTTCGTTGCTACTAACATTGGAGCAAATCTAAACAAACTACTGAACCTCACCTCAAACTGTGCCAAAGGTGTAGTATCTTGGTGTAACTCCACAAATTGTTTCCTCAATCTTTCCCCAAGCAGAAGGAGGAAAGTACTTGGCCTAAAAGGCTTTAGTGAATGCAACCCAGGTGGTGCCTATGGTAAGGCTTGCATGCTTCCACCAATACCCAGTATCTTCCTTTAGTAGAAAACTCACTAATGCCACTCTCAACCCCTCATCCGTGACTCTAAGCATGTCAAGAGTCATGGTGATCTACTCTAATCAACTTTTTGCCTCTAACGGTTGTGGCCCTCATATGAACTCCGTGGGTTAAAGAAAAAGAACTCATTAGTGATCTTGAGGGTACAAGACTCATTTCCCTCATTATGAGTTAAAGCCTCCCTTACCGCTCTTACTATCTCGCGTGCAATCTTGTTGCCCATAGCCGATGCTGTAGATGTGGATACTACTGGAACTGTTGTGCCTCTACCAGCATTTCTAGTCCTAACATGACCTTTACCAGCTCGCCCTAACATCCTATCAATAAGAACATCAAGCGTAAATCAACAGAACTCTAGCCCTTTCCTGAAACACTTACTCTTTCTAGCACGACATGAAACCAACTTAACATATAATCACACATATAAAAAAAATAAAAAAATAAAAAATAAAAAAATTTAAGCATCAAGCTGCATAATTGAGTCAAGTCTACAAGGATGACCACTTGTCCTAGAACTTCTAAGGAACTCTCACCAGAAACCACATTGATCAAACGCGTTTCCAATGAGATCTCATAGCAAGTTAGCCAGCTATGAGCATTATCCCTAAAACTTTACCCATACCCACACAAATGCAACACATAATTTCCTACACCTCATACTTCTTACATGCAAACATTCTCACCAAGTGAAGCCAACCCATTGTTGTAAAAATCACTTCTCATGAGCTTAAGGTTTTCCAAACCAGTTACCTCTAATACCAAGTTGTCACATCCTAAATTTTTATTATCCGAATACATTAGCAAAACCTTTCATGTAAGTCCAATTGCATAACATGTATATGAATAACATTATACTTAAGTAAATAGAAAATGTTACCTCTCGAATAAATATAACAATAATAAATGCCAAGGTTTACATTGAAATGCTCATAATAAATAATTACATTAGAAGACACTCATAAATCTCAAATCACAATATATCTCTCATTTACACTCTATATTACAACACACAAAAGAAAATAAACTTCCCAAATTTTCAAATTGGTGTTTCTAACTCTATTCCAAAAAATGGTAAAAATAACATGGGATGAACAAATATGTCCAGTAGGGATCTACAGTGATTATCAACAATAAGATCGATAGATATATGCGATCATGAATGCTAAAGAATGATACATAAATAAATAATGTGCCTTTTATACTCAAAATGAAATACACATAGATAATAACTTCCTCATGAAAATCCACTATACTTTTCGAAGAAAACTCTTTCTTTTGTCTTCTTACCGTTCTTGTATAAATTTCTAACAGTCTTTTTGAAAAGTCCATTTTTGACATTACATAAAGATCCTAGGTCTAGGAACCATGCATTACTACTGATCATACATCCCATTTTTTAAATCACAACTAACCATCACCCCACAATAATCCACATAACTTCAATATATACATGTAACTATACTTATTTCAACAAATACCAATTAACCAGTCCATATAAAACAAATCAATTCAATTCCATTTATCACATTCACACATACCAATCTCATTAGAATTATCTCACACATGTCCACAACAACAACCGGCTCCATTACGAAGCCACATCAATGAACCAATCGCTTTTCTGGGCACTACTCTAGAAGGATGGTGGAACCTCTATCAAGCGCCATACTTTACTGGTCACAAGCCGAAAGGAACACGAAACCTCCACATAACTCAATAGACCACATGCTTTTTCGGGCACTACTCTGGAAGGAATGAGGAACCTCTATTAAGTGCTACGTTTTATCGATCACGAGCTGGAAGGAAACAAACCCTTATTCCAATATCACCGTCCATCAATTCATCATGTTATTCATTATTATAACTCATAGATAAAACTAACAACATCATTCATTGTTTCCATTATACATTAACCCAACATCACATCCATAATAAGCATAAAGATTTATCTTTAGAAATAATTACAATTTATTTTCCACTACATTCTTTACTTCTCAACACTATCATCAACTCTTTATATTCAATTATACAACACAATTGTTATCGTACTCTTCCCGAGATTTATTAATTCAATTTCCAATATTAATTTCTCCAACATAACCCTTATATACCTTAATCATTTTCACAACAACTAATTATCATCATTTATACTCATCTTAACCAATCACAAACTTAATTTCAAGAATTTAGGGTCAATTAAACAATCTTCCATCTTTATAACAAAGAAACCATAACTAGGGTTTGACAAAAAAATTAGGGCTTTTTACTCTAAGGCACAAAACTATGTTCTAGTAACTACTATTTTTCCATGTTCCATTTCAATCATAAGTTCAACTCCCATAATTTGAAAACCCTAACTTCCTTTACATGCTTTTAAGAAAATCTCATCAAGATGAAGTTTTTATGAAATATAAATCTACCACCCATGTATCTATAAGAAAATATTAAAGAGAAGTAAAGAAATTCCTACCTCTACAAAGAAGAGGAGAAACCCGAAATTCCAACTTCGATGAAAACACGATCTACTCGGATGGTTAGAAAGCCCTCGATATGCTCTTCATTTTTATATAAGGAACATTGGGTAGGTGTAGACACCCCATTTTTGACCGTCCTCAAGACTTGGACGTCATCGACGGAACACTCGGTGATCATCCATGCTCGTGTTCGTTTTGAGCTACCGAAGGTCTCGACCGCGTGCCTTACGTTAGGATCTCTCAACTTGTCTGTTTTGTGCTTGGTTATGGACCAAGAACTTGTGGTTTTGCTTCTGAGGGAAGGGGGTGGCTTGTTGGCCATCCCTACAACCCATCGGCCAAGGCATGGTGCCATCGGCCTTGTTTCCTTGCCATCGGCCATAAGTGGTGGCCGATCGGCACTCTTTTTGGTCGATCGACACTCTTTTTGGACGATCGGCCATATCTTTTGGCCGAGGCCCCTTTTTCTGCTTTTTCAGAGATTGCGCTTCCAGCTGGTGCCAGCTGTTTGTCACTTTCTGTATCCTCCATACACGTGTATGGAGGGATTTGAACCAAGCTTAGCTTGCTTGGGAAGCTTTGAAATTGAATTTCTATAAGAAGGGAGACCCCTCTCCCTTCACAGAGGTTCTGAATTTTGATATAGAAAATATATATCCCTCTTTCTCTACATTTCTTTCTCTCTCTCTCTCTCTATATTTGTGTGTGTTTGTGCCTAAAAGGGTGTTTTGTTTTCACTTTTGCACTACAACACCTAGCAATACACCACCATTCTTTGAGCTGAGATTCTTGGGAGTGATATTTGAGCTTTGAAACTTGGTTTTTGGCCTCTGAAGTTGCTGTGTTAAAGAGGTTCTTCAAGGGTGAGCTACTTACCTTTTTCAAGCTTTATTTCCATAGCTTATTTAGCCAACTTTGCATACTTCTTTTGGTTCAACTTTCAACTAAAAAAAAGTCTTGTTTTGAAGTACTTAACATGTTTGTTTAGGGCCTCTTTGGTGTTGGGGGTTGGTCTACCCCCTTTGTGCCTTATTTGGCCTTGTTTTGAGCCATCCCTTTTAGGCCTTTGGATCACCTTTGTTTGGCCTCTTCACTACTGAATTCCAGAGGAATTTTAGTGGAGGAAATGTGGTTTTGAGGCCTCAAATAGGAGGGGGTTGTCTCCCTCCTTCTTCTCTTGTGTGCTTGTGGTATTGGCTTACTAAGTTGGCATGTTTTTATACCTCTTTGTGGCTCCATTTCAGTGTGTATTAGACCATGTTTTGCCATGATATAACACTTTTTTTGCTTGGTTTGATCGTATCATGCATGCTCCATGTACTTGTAGTGCATTCCCATTCAATAGCCTAACATGCTTTGTGCTTTAAGCCTTTGTTTTAGTATGATTTTGGCTCAACTCAAAGGAGTTTAAGCTCTGTTTGAAGTGTTTTGGGTCGTGCATGCATTGTTTTGTATAGCCGTGGTTCAAACTAGCTTACCAGCTTTGTGTATCGAGTCCACTAGCATGCGTTGCTTGGGCTTTTGGCATGATTTAGCATCATTTTGACCATGATTTCAGTGCATATTCCACGGCCATGCACTCACATTTGCCACTCTTTCCATGCATTGGAGGGTTTATGCTTTAAGCTTTAAGAATGAGCCATTGTGTATGCCATTTTGCCTAAGCTTTTGGGATGCCATCTCAGTGGGTTTTTGGGCTTATTTTGACGTGCCATAACTTTGATTTTTATTGGTTAAGTCGTGCCATGTTTGGTTTTGATAGGTGTAGTGTAACACCTCTTGTTAGCCTTCCATGCTTCATGCTTTTGGTCTTTTGTTCTAGCTTGTGTTGGCTAGGTTCGAGCGTGCTTTTGGTCTTGTATTGACCTACCTTGGGACTATTTTGGTTGCCCTCGGCCCTTTGGGGCTTGCTTTGCTTGGCCATGGTGTAAGCCCCCTTGCTAGCTTCAAGCTTTGAGCTTTCTTGCATGCCATACTTGTGTTATATGTGTGATTTGGCATCATTCCTAACATCATTTCAGAGCATGTAGTGTTGTCACACTTGCATGCTTTTCACTCTTTAAATGCTCTTGGGAGTTGTCCTCTTAATGCCTTAATTCTTGGGCCAATTGGCATGCATGCTTGCCTTGCATTTCATGCCATCAATTCATCATTTTGGCCACTGATTTGGGCATGATTGAGGTCTACCCATCTTAGTTGAAGTCCATTTTTGCATGTTGTTGCATGCCTATCTTTGCATGTTGTTGCATGCTTGTCCATCTTTGCATGTTGTTGCATACTTGTTCCATTTTGTTGTTATTGCATGCTTGGTACATTGCATGTTTGCATGTCTAGGTTACATTGTATTTTGCATGCTTGGTACATTGCATGTTTGCATGTTTAGGTTGCATGACATTGTTGCATATTTGTTACATTGCATTTGGCATGCTTTTGTTGCATTGCATAGCATCTCCATGTTGCATGCATCGTGTTTGGTTTGGGTGTTAAGCCAAACACGAGGAAAGAGGGACGTTTCATACTTGAAGTAATGAAACGTGCCTCAATCCTCAGTCGCCGACCCTCTTGATCATGCATGATAGAGGTTAAGACATTTATGTGTTTTTGTGCATTTCATTCACATTGAATTGTGTGACATGCATCGAAATGCATGATTGATGGCTTGAGAGTTGGACACTACACTCCTTTGAGTTTCAAACATGATGAGGGGTGTAGTTGCACAACATTTTCTTGCAAATGTATTGCCATGCCTCTGTTTGTACTCTGCTACAGCAAAAGGAGCAATCTGCAGGAAGAGATGGCCGATCGGCTATCTGGTGTGCCGATCGGCTAACAACATTTGGCCAATAGCCTCATAAGTGGTCGATGACCCTTATCCTTTGGCCGATGACCATACCATTTGGCCGATGACCTCTTAGAGTGCCCATGAGGTGGTTCAGAAGCATCATAGAAATTTTCACAATTTTCAGAAGTAAAAAACAGTGCAAACAGAGGCAACATGAGGCATGGCAACAGATTTCCGGGAGGATGCGACCGAGCATGCATCTTTTCATCGCCTGCGAGGCCATTTCAGTATTCATGATTAGTTTGTGTAATTTAATCATTTAATTGGTTTTGTAATATTCATTTAGCTTAATGTAGCTATTTATTTCAATTTGGATTGTAATAATTAATTAGCTTGTTAGTTAATTAGTTTTGGTGTTGTAATAACTAGTCTAAGTAGATCATTAGATTAGTTGCATAGCTTAGCTTATTTATTCAGACCCTCCATCGAGAGGACAAATTTTGTAATAAGTGTGCGTGAGTGTGTGAATGTCTTCCAACCCCACGTCTTTCTCCCTTTTACTTAACCGCTTACGATGGTTAGTTCTAGGTCATGTTTCAATTAGCATCCTTATGCTAGCATGTTTGCATTCATTCATTTGTATTGCATGCACCGGGCTCGGCGCATCATACTAACCGCATTGTATTTCAATTCCTACTTGAATACGTGTTCAACAGCATGTTATCAAGTTGCATTTCATATGCCATCTTAGAATAGTCGAGCCTATCTCTAGTTGCATTTTGCATGTGTTGCATTAGCCATCTTAACATAGCTAGGATCATGCATTGATTACTAACTAGCTTTTGTTTTGGCTCAGAGTACTAGGTAAGCTTTTATGCTTTAGCATCTTGCATGAGTGTGAGTGTTGCCATGATAGCATGCTTGCCATGAGGCTAACTGCTTAAGTGATGTAACTGCCTGAATGCCTATGGGTGAAGGTTGGATTACTTGAATTAGAACAATTCATTGAAATGCGAGTTTTAAGCCCACTTGAGGGTGGCAAAATCATGTTTTCTAAGCCCACTTGAGGGTGGCAAATCCACGTCTTAGCCTACTTGCGAGTAGCACCTTCAAACCATTTTCAAACAAACAAACATGAGATATTTTGTTCCAACTTAGGCGATCTAGTCTATACTTGTGTGTTGTGCGCATCACATAGTAATTCTAGACTAAAAACTGGAATAAGAACGCATGTGTTTTCAAAAATAAAATATCATGTTAGTAAAGGCCGATCTTTGATCGGGCGAGCGAGGGTGCTCATTGCATGACCTTCCCCTCTCGTACCCAAGTTCCCGAGCCGAGGCAACTTTGGTGATGATGGACACGTGGCCTTAGGCACGAGTCAGGGTTTCCTAAATTTCCCAAAATAAAACATTTAGGTGGCGACTCTATATCTGGCAAAGCAGTCCATGTTTGGCACTTCTTTATTAAAATCAATTTTCCAAAACGATTTGCCGGATTTGGACTCTTTGGCGATTTATTGGTCTTGCATTGCACTTTGCGAGATTAGATTCAAAACCGTGACATGAGTCTGAACTGTAGTAGCTAATGAACGAAAACGGATTTCGGGCCATTTCACACGCGGAGCCAGGACGTTCAGGCACGTCTACAGTAGGAAATGAGCGGAAAGAAATAAAAATCAAGCTTGAAGGCTTGAAACCCTAAAAAATCGCGGAATAGGTGAAGATGAGAGAGAAAGACATAGAAAAAGTGATTTTTCACGCACACTGGAAAGTCATATACTCAATGTACCATGGGTGTGATGAAATAGACCATAGGCGTGATGTAATAGACCGCAGGCGCGACTCACCAAGTGCACTGGTCGCGGGGGCAACCTTATTACCGTGAGTGGGACCATGCCTATCACGACCCGTGATCGCAGCCCCTTGTGGCCAATGCACTCACCCCTTCTATACAGAGACCTGAGCCCTACTTTTGGTTGTGACCGGTTACGGTCCATTGCAAGTGCAATCTCCAAACCAGCCCATCGTGGACGCGAAGGCCATGGTCGTGAGTGCGACCAGGCTCAATCAGAAAGTATTAGGCTGCTCTCTGAAGCTAGCCCGAGATGTCACAAGGTCCAAACACGTAAGGCAAGGTCAAAGTCACTTGGGATAACCCTGTGTCCTAATTAAAGAGAATAAAATGAGTAGACTCCTGACCCAAGCCACTACATTATCCATACACTATCTCTTGCCTTTGACCCTAGTATATATATCACCCCTTCCTACTTACCCAAAATTGAAGTTCACATTCCTGAAAGTACTCATCTGTGAATGATGGGTGTACCTCAATCTTAGTCAGAACTCAAAAATCTTGTGGTGGCAACGGAGATGCCAGTGACAGAAACTGAGGAGTTGTCAGGATATGATCCTAGCAAAACATAGTGCCAATCGGTCATCCAAAATCGAAGGTTGATCTACCTGGTGCATTCTCTATTAATGTTATCAAGAAAGATATACTTGAGCAAGGATTGGATGACTTAGCTGATTTAGAAAAGGATTTGGATAACCTCCATTTTTTCGAAGAGCAGAATCTAGAAGATGTACAAATCGAATGGTGGAACCCAAACAATTTGACCAATGTCCTTGGGTGGACAAGCACTGAGGATGATTCAGAAATAAAGGAAAATGATGAAGAAACAAGGAAGAAGGAACAAACCAGTAACAAGACAAGGGGAAAGGAAATGATAGGCAAAAATAGTATAACCAAGGAAAGTAATAAGCTAGAAGAGTCCAAAACAGAGAAGACTGAAAAATGAGTGCTAGAAGGAGAAGTTGGGAGGATAGTCCCCGAATCTGAGAACATTGGGCCAACTGATCCAATAGCAGAAGAAGAAAAGCAAAAAGCTAGCCGGGTATGGGCACATATGAGAAAAGGGAGATCTTTGTAGAAATCCAGGCAATATCACTCTTCCAACCAAAAGGAGATGATTGCAATATAGGAATGATACATGTTGAGCCAGATAATTGCCTATCTATAAATGAATGAGAATGTTGGGAAGACAATAATTTACACTTCACCCACACCAATGAAGGTTGGGAAAATAATGCGCCAGATGACACTTGGTATTCTAAAGAAATTGATCATCTAACTAGGGGAGGGCATTTCTTCAGGTCCTCACACCTAGATCAAGGCGAACCATTAAGAAAGAATGCAGAGATAGGGATAGAAAAGGAAAAAGAAGAAGAGGAAATCTAGTCCTTAAACATTTGAAGAAGATCCAAGCTAACATTTCAATCTGGGGATTGCTCATGGCATCACGCGAACACTGACAGTTTCTGCTCGTAGCATTAAGTGAAGCCAAACTGTCCATTGACACTACACCAGACCAGCTAGTGTGATTGATCACACCAACTAGGCCCATTCCATCTATGACTTTCTCAAATAAGGAACTCCTTATAAAAGGATCAGAGCACAACAAACCTTTGTATGTGTCTCTAGAATGCCGAAAAAAGTGGGTCCTTGTGGTTCTAATTAACACTGGGTCAACTATAAATGTATGCCCTTCGCGTACTACTTATGCGATAGGGTTAAAGCCAACTGACTTTGCACTAACAAATCAGTTGATCTGAGTATATGACAACACTAGCTGGGAGGTTATGGGCACCGTTAAAATACAGATTTTAGTGGGACCATCTGAGCACGAAACTGAGTTTCACGTCATGGATGTACCGACAACTTTCAATTTATTATTGGGCAGACCTTGGTTACATAAAATGAAAGTCGTTTATTCCACAATGCATCAGTTGGTCAAATACCCACATGCCAGAGTGATCGTTACTATCTTTAGGAATTCATTTATCCTCCCCCCACCTAAGGTGATAAACCTCAGTATTAGAGATAGATCATGGGAAAGAACGTGTTTTCCTTTTTGGATTCACTTTAGCTAAAGCCCTGTTAGTTCAAACTATCATGGAAGATGAGAACAGGATGTACTTGAGTGCTCAGTCAATCTACTTTATGAGTACATTAGGACATATCCCAAGGATGGGACTTGGAAAGAGTGGTATGAAAGGTATTGCGACAACGGACAAAGCTACCCATAACCCTCATTCATTTGGGTTAGGGTACAGACCCACAAAAGAAGATTGGAAAAGGAAAGGGGATGAGATGAGAGCAAGGGCCAAAGTTAAGAGAGCTGGTAAGCAGTATGAATTGAAGTACAAACCGATCCGATGAACCTTGAATGGTCGCTTTATCAAAGAAGGGGATGATTTTCCCTTTTTTGATTTTCCTAAACCGTGGGTTAACCCCAAGACAAAGGAACGACTCCCAGAATCTGAGGTTTTCTTTGGCCACCAACTGTCTGAGAGTGAGGACGAGGAAGCAAACTTCAGAAATGGAAAGGACCAAGACAGGAGCAGCTATCTGGCCAAAGCGGATGGGGACAAAGTGGAGTTGACACTGGCTGACCGTGAAGCTAGCACTAAGTTACGGAGTTTTGAGGATGCCAGTATTTTTGTGATTGGGGAAGGGTCGTCTATGGATTGCAGTGACCTTATCCAAGATGCATCTAAGGCACCTCATTTGACTTGGCAACTCGACAAGGGTTACATCATGGAATCTGAATCTGATGATGAGTCCGAGTCTGATTCTACTGAGTCTGTAAAGTCGGAGTCAGACTCAGGTTCTTCTAGTAGTTCTTAGTTGGGTGGTCCTGAGGTTGATAACTTAGATGCCACTGTCTTGTCTCAGAGCCAAACCTGTTGAATGAAAATCATGTGGATTATGCTTACTTTTTTTGTGCCTTCAATTTATTACATTGACCAAGATTTTCAAAATTTTGATAAAAACAAAGAGGAGGAAATTCCTTGGGCTTTGAAAATTTTAATTACTTGGGAGGAGGAGATACGTACAAAATCTTTGATTTATGAGATTGTTCCAATTAATATGGGTACTGAGAAGGATCCCCACTTGGTCCAAATTGGTTCCACACTATCTTCAGAGGAGTGTGAGTGACTAGTCACTTTGTTAAAAGAATTTAAAGATGTTTTTTCATGGTCCTATGAAGACATGCTTGGAATCGATCTTGAGATTGTCCATTATAGGATCCTTCTTGATCCCGAGGCCTGACTTGAAGCAGAAACTCTATAGAATCCGGCCAGACTGGGCATTGAAGATTAAAGTGGAGGTCACTAAGTAGATCAATGCAAGATTTTTTATTATGTCAGAATATCTGACGTGGTTGGCAAACATTGTGCCAGTTCCCAAGAAGGATGACAGAATCCGAGTTTATGTTGATTTCTAAATCTAAATAAGGCTAGCTCTAAAGATGATTTCCTACTGCCACACTTTGATGAATTGGTAGATTTCACTACAGGTCATGCTCTACTTTCGTTCATGGATGGGTTTTCAGGGTATAATCAGATCTCTATGGCACTTGAAGACAGAGAGAAGACAACATTCACCACTCAGTGAGGGACTTACTGCTATCGGGTTATGCCGTTCGGGTTAAAAAATGTCGAAGTCACTTGCCAGAGTGCAGCAACCACCATATTGCATGACATGATTCACCAGGAGGTTGAAGTATATGTGGATGACATGATTGTCAAGTCCAAGAATGAGAAGGTCACCATGATGCATTGGGAAGGTTCTTTGAAAGAATTTGGGAGCACAAGTTAAGGCTAAATCCACAAAAATGTACCTTTGGGGTGATTGCGAGAAAGATGCTAGGGTTCTTAATCATGCAATGTGGAATAGAGGTCGACCTGTCCAAAATCAAGGCCATCCTAGAAATTTCCCCACCAATGACTGAAAAAGAAGTGCGAGGTTTCTTAGGAAAATTACAATTTATAAGAAGGCTAATTTATAAATTAGCCTCCACTTGTGAACCATTGTTTAGATTGTTGAAGAAAGGGAATAAATTCTAATGGGATGACCAATGCAATTATGCTTTTGAGCAAATTAAGCAATATCTGCAGAATCCAACCGTGTTATCACCCCTTAAGCCAGGAAAACCATTGATCCTATGCCTGTCAATGACCAAATGTACTATAGGCTGTATGCTAGGGCAAGAATCGAAAAAGAAAGTAGAAAAGGCCATATGTTATCTAAGCAAGAAGATGTTGGAATACGAAACTCGTTACACCCCTTTAGAAAAGGCTTGCCTAGCCTTAGTTTAAGCCACCAGAAAGTTAAGACACTACTTGTTAGCACACCCGGTAATCCTGGTTTCAAGGTTAGATCCTATCAAATATCTCTTTGAGAAACCAACACTTATCGATAGACTAGCTCGATGGCTGTTTTTGCTTTTCGAGTTCGATCTTCGATATGTCACTCGCAAATCTGCCAAAGGGAGAGCCGTAGCAGAGTTCTTGGCAAACCACTTGATCGATGGAGAAGAAGAACAGGAGTACGAATTACCAGATTAGGAGATCCTGCAGTTAGAAGAGGACACTCGGAAATTGTATTTTGACGGAGCTGCCAATCAGTATGGATATGGGATAAGAGTGTTGCTCATAGCATCAGATGACTTGCAAGTACCTTTGGCCTTCAAAGTTCGATTTGAAGTGTCCAACAATCAGGCAGAGTATAAGGCATGAATAGTTAGACCGAAAGCTGCCCTAGAACTAGGGGCAATAAGATTGGATGTGATTGGAGATTCAAAGTTGGTTGTGTCTCAAGCTAACGGGGATTGGAAAGTGAAGGAAGAGAAAATGAAAGTCTATCATCAGACCTTGGATATGCTGGTCTAAAGGTTCGAACGATTGACATTTACACACTTGGTATGGGAGAACAATAGGTTCGTTGATGCTTTGCCAACCTTATCTTTAGTGGTGGACATACCGATTGGGCTGAAGATGCGTCCAATTATCATAGAACAGAGATATACAACGGCATACAAGATGATTGATGTGGCAGAAGAAGCCTAAGATGAAGGTCCTTGGTATTTTGACATTTAGAATTTTCTAGAGAAGGAAGTATGCCTACAAGGGGCAAATACTAAGGACAAAAGAGGGATACGGCATTTGGTAACTCAATTCATCATCTATGGATGCAAGTTGTACATAATGGGTTATCTGGGAATGCATAAGTTATGCGTAGAGGAAGATGAAGCAAAGCGCATCATGGAAGCTAGGGAAATGTGGGGCTCATATGAATGGTATTATGCTAGCAAGGAAAATCCTCAGATAATGATATTATTGGTTGACTATGGAAAGTGATTGTGTCAGTTTTGTCAGGTGATGCAACAAATGTTAGATTCATGCCAATCACATGAATATTCCCCTATCAAAGTTGTACAACATGAATTCGCTGTGGCCTTTTACTGTCTGGGGAATCGATGTGATTGGGGCAATAACGCCAAAGGGTCAAATGGACATGAGTTTATTTTGGTAGCAATCGATTACTTTACCAAGTAGGTGGAGGCACAGTTGTATGCAGTGTTGAAAGCGTCACACGTGGCCAAGTTTATCAGGAACAACATCATCTGTAGTATAGGGTTCCAAATGAGATTGTTTCGGGCAACGGTTTGCGCTTCAAGGGAGAAGTAATTGATCTGCTCGAGAAATATAATGTGGCTTACCACAAATCATCAACCTATACACAGACCAATGGAGTCGTTGAAGTAGTAAATAAGAACATCAAGGACATCCTACAAAAAATGGTAGAAACTTACAAAGACTGGCCAGATAAGCTACCTTTCGCATTGTGGGGCTACAAGACATTGATCCGGACATCTATTGGGGCAAACCCCTACTCTCTGGTTTATAAGATGGAGGCAATACTACCAATTGAGATGGAGGTGCCTTCGCTAAGGATTATGGTAGAATGTCAGATAACGGAGGCTAATTGGAAACAAAATCTCTTTGAAGAGCTAATGTTGTTTAACAAAAGAATATTGACGGCTCTGTACCATGTGCAGGGGTACTAGAGCAGGATTGTTCGAGCGTTTAACAAGAAGGTCAAGCCCAGGAATCTGAATGAGGGAGATCTAGTGTTAAAGGACAATCAAGCTCCAATTTACAATCCTAAGGGCAAGTTCAAACCCAATTGGATTGGCCCTTAAATCATCAAGTCAATTTGGTCAGGAAGAGTGGCTATTCTATTAGATTTGGATAGACTGGAGTTTTGACAACTGATCAATATGGACAAATTGAAGAAATACTACCCTTGAGAGGGTTGCTAGGCCGAAAACCTAGAATGGCAACCCAGGCAAAAACTTAGAGCAAGAAAAAGGAAAATAAATAAAGTGGAGCTTACAAGGTTGAAAACCCGACAGGGCAGCTTTGGAAAAAATTAGAGATCAAAAAGAGAGAGTAAATACTCGAGTGGACCTTAATCGTGAACTATGTAAGGCCTGATTCCCAACCCTCGGATACGTACACAACTTCATTTTGAAGTTTGGCCCTAACCATTTTAAACTTGGTTGTCTTGTCTATGATCGATCGATTTATTTTTACTCAGATTCATATCCAGTTATCTTGACCTTCTTTTCTGTGATGAATATGATTGCAAGGTAGATCCGATTGGTGATACAATAGTGGAAGACGTGCAAAGAGTCCTATCTAAGGAGTTTATTTGAGGTTGTGCAGTTCGAAGGTTGATTTCGAGTATGTTAAGTAACGGTTGTTTACGAAATTGTGTTTTAGTGTTTTTAACAAAATTGACTGAGTTTCTCAAACACCTTTTTGCAAAATGAACCTTTCATTAGACTTGAGAGGAAGCTTTTCAATATCCAGAATCTTTCTTACAAGATTTCAAAACAAAAAATATCCTTAACCCACTACCATAATAATTAAAGCATTTTACATCATAAAGTTAAGGTCAAAGTAATAAACTAGGGGCATAGTCAAGTCAAGTATGTGGTTCTCTCCCTCCAGCATTAGAAGATTTTGTTACAAAGGGTGCGCCCACCTATGCCTCCTCCTCAAGCCAAAGTATGCACTTACTGGAAAGGGCATAACGAATGTCATCAGTAAGAGCCAAGAGCTCCCAAGAGCTCCCTCATCCTCCAGGCAGTTACATACTGAGAACGATGCCTAGCCCAGAGTAGAAATGAAGTTGGATACTCAATCCCCTCAACAGGGTGAGTCTGATCATGTCCAAGTTGTCGCCTGAATCAGAAAAAGAAGTAAAAAGCACAGTGTGTCAGGCCAATCAATTGCACACCTATTTGGTGGAACATACTGTATGTCATTGGAGGCAAGTCTAACTAGGGGCAACACCAAGCAATGCATGTTGTAGACTTATTGCACATCTAGTCATACCACAGGCCCTCTTAAGGAAAATCTACTTTACAGGCTCAGAAGAAGTAGTTCCTAGCTGAGTATCGAGCATAGGGAGCCACTACTTTCAGCTTATCCATCAACCATACTTGGGGAAGGATGAAAAATGAGAGATATTAAAGAATAGAAAGATGTACGTTGAATGGGAAAAAGTGATGAAGGGTGTTAAGAAAAAAATTGAGTGAAAATGGCCAAAGTGATGTAAGAAATATTAAGTAAAGAAGGGTCGGAAAAAGTACCTAAAGAATTAATGGACTCCCTGTAAACCGAAAGGTCTGTTGTCTATGGAATGCCTCTAAGCCCATACAACTCTTTCCTTTCTGAAGTCGTGGGGCCACCTCAATGATCTTGATACTCGTCCTATTACCAACTGGGGCAAGCAAATAGTATGAAAGTAGACACATTCAAAGTACATATTGATGACACCCTCACCAAATAGGATCACTCTTGTCTCCAACAATGGAAAATCGGTGAATCAATCTGAACACGTACAAACCCTTATCGTGAGCCAAGGATCGAGACTCATTTGGGGTTATACCACATATCCAGGCTAAGGCATGAGCATGGCCAAAGTTGGGCTAAGGCATGATTTCTTCATCCCGAGAAAGCTCCATTAATTCCTGAAATTCTTCAATAGTCAAATAGAGCTCCTGTATGCCAAAGTAGAATACATAGGTAATTGGATCCTAGCAACAAACCGCCGCCTGAAGGAAAGGAAGATGGAATGAAGTACAACTTAAAGGAAAAAGGGCATTTAGGCCGAATCCCATGAAATTCACTTTATCGATGCCATCCAAAGAAGTTATCCAATCCTGGAGCCTAACTATAGTTAGAGGCTCCATTTGCAGAAGAAGCTTCCTAGTTTTTCCAATTCTGGGTGAAGAAGCAGTCGCGAGTCATTTTTAAAAAGATAAGGTTATATGAGTGCTTGATAGCTGCATTCCACTTTTTGGCCGAAACCTTCGACCGGCTGGCTACAATTAACTCGGCCGAACAAATTTGTGACCAGTCGACCCCATAATTGCAAAAATAGTGAAGTCCCATAGTCTAGCTTATAGATTTTGTTTCAGGTCTTGTTTTGAGTCTTTTACATCCCAATAGGTGTGTTAAGGTTGTTTTTGTTGTGTTATGCATTTATGGATTTGCATTTTGTATTTCGGCCAATTGTAGGCTTGATATCAAATTCAGAACTCATTGAAATATAACCATTCTCAATTTTAAAATCAAAATAAAACTATTATGAGCTCGAATGTGGTGCCATGCGTGCTTAGACTTCTGAGATGGTCCAAAAAACAAAAGTGTTTATTTCATTACTTCCTGGTCAAAAAGTTTATACAAAAACCTGTCTGAAGACATACATGATTTTCTAACTATAAAGAAAAAGAAATGTACAAAAAAGGAAATACAAGAGAAGAGAATCAGGGTCGGTTCACCCTCTTTGTCCTCTTCGCCGGTGGAACCCCAATGTCGTTCCCATCAGCATCGCTGCCCTCAACCTTAGTAATTGCTTCAACCCTAGCCTCATCTATTCCATGTCCATCTGAGCTATTGCTACTAACACCATCTTCGGAGCGATCATTAGAACCACTACCACCCCCGTTGCCCTCCTCCTCCTCATCATCATCACCATTAGCATCGCTGCCCTTTGAGTGCTCAATATTGATGCTAGCATCCCCCTCACTATCCTCTGAGGTCTCATCAGTGCCAAGATCCTCCTCTCAAGAAGCAATAGGAGTCCTCTCTGAAGAGGAATAACTCTGCACTACTGGGTCACCTCTGTCTCTGCCTCTGCCTCTACTTCTGCCAAAGGCACCCCTACTACGACCTCTATCAGCACCTTTTCCCCGAGCTAGACGATAACCTACTCCCTTCCAGGCTGCCAGATGAGACATCACTAGCAAGGTAACAAGCTAAAATAAAGGGTTGGTAAGAAACAAAATGCCAGATAAGAAGGGTGCATAAATAAAGACAGTTTATTAGAGTATATCTGAATAGAAGTATGAGGATGGACAATATAGAATGAGCCATAATGCGATACCTAAATGTTGTATTCTCCTTTCTCCGCACCATATGGACTGGAGACTCGATCACCTTCGAACATAGCTCATTGTAGGCCGCAGAAGGCTACAAATGGAAATGAGGGTGTGAATTAAGAAATATACGACATGAGCAAAGTAGAGTAAAGAATAATAAAACAGAATAGGGGTTTCTGAGAAGGCTGTGAAAGAGATAAGATATACCTGTCTCATTTCAAGTGTAAGGGTGAGCATCCGATCCCCATGAAGTTCTAGAGGAACCTCTCTAAGAGCACCGCTAGACCTCATGTATGTAACTGAGAATGAGAGTGCTAGAAAGACGGTAGCAAGATCAATGAGAGGAATAACAGCGCCTCTAATGGTAGGAGTATCAGCAGGAATAGGGATAGCAGCATGCTGTGGCACCTTCCAATACTCAGGCCGCAATGGAAGTAATGGGAGGTATGATATGGGACTGCAAGAATGCAGCGTAATCCCCAATCACATGGAATAGGTTGGCATGTTGTCTATGTAACATGGCCTCGAGCTCTACCATGTCAATGATTAGATCAACAGTTCTCATGCAAACAGGTGGTGGAGATGGAATTTCTAGAATGGCATGATCTAGGGTCTGGCCAAAAAAATGCTCCACCAAGTACTAAGCTCGGCTAAAGAGGCTTTCAAATAGTATCCCCGCTCTGGAGGCTACCGATGATGTAGCGTACCGATCCCTTTCGACCTGAGGCGTAGCCACCCAGGGGTGCTAGTCTACATGCATGTTTGAAAGAGTAAGTTACAATTAGAAGCCCAAGTGAAGCGAAGTAAATGGATAAAAATGGATCAGTATGAGTTCTAAGTTCTGAATGTTTACCCGAGCAAGGGTCAAACTATCGAAAAAATAACGGAAGTGGATAAAGCTGCAAGAGTGGCGGTCGTGTGGTTGGAGGGCCTCATCAAAATATAGGGACTGAGATATCGACTAGTCAATCTCACACATAGGAACTGGGGCTAGTTCGGGAAAGTAAAAGTATGCCCATTTTTGGATAGGAAAGAAAAATGGCATCAGACAATAGACAGAAATAAAGTCATGAATGTAAAAAGTGAAAAATACAGTAAAGTGATCTGAAAAAGGGTAGAGAGTACCTCTCACATGTGCCAATACCCTCCAACCAGCCTCGCCTTCCGATGGGAAGATGAGCTTGTATAACTGTACAATGTGGCTAGACTGGCGCCTCCCCAATCATAATCCCTCATCTAAGGGATGTCCACTATTGTACTCAAAAAGTATAATCTAACCATATTCTCCTAGTTCACAAATAGAATAGTGCCAAGGACATACAGAAGAAATCTGTAGGTGTACTGAGTGGTGGCCACTGGGGATGTTAAGGTGTGTGCCATGGAATCTCTGATACAGCCAGCTATAGCAGATGATCCACGGGCTATCCTTCAGGGGAATGGCCCTAAGTAAATTAAGTTGGACAGCATCCTAAGATCCCATATCCAAGTTGAAAGGGATCGGATCACCCCCTACTGGAACATCGGTAATCATGGAGAAGTCGTAGGGGGTCATCATCATCTCTCCTATCGAAAATAAATGGAAGGAGTTGGTGGTGTCCCACCACCCTCTCCATAAGAGCCACAACGATCGACCAAGTGGCTTGCATCTGTGTGATCCCCGAGCAGAACGTGCCGAAGTTGGCTTACTCCACCAAGGCCCGAACTCTGACAAGGAGAACCTGGTACCACTGGTGAAGGAATATGATTGTCCCATAGCCCTTTGTCTGGCAGTCATGGTCGTGTTGCAATAAAGTTTGATTAGTACAATGCAAATATAAGAAAATGTGAATAAACATGTGAGTTTTATGTTAAGACTTACCAATCGGGCATCGTGGGATATGTGCAACTGTTGCTCCCGAAGAAGCACGTCCAGAGCAACCCTTAGCTGAAACTTAGTGAATGCAAGCATGCTACCATGAATAATGCAGTGAACATCAGGCTGGTAGGTAGCTGGACCGAATGGCCAAAGATATGGTAGTGGTAGCTCGGGATCAAACACAGAAGAAAGGATGTCCTTCACTGCCATGTTTGGATCATCCACCTGGACACCTACGTCCTCAGCAAGCATATGTAGGTTGGCCTTGGGGGCTGGAGGAGGCATATCAACCTTTAGAAGGACGGAAGGAGCATTCTCATGAGGGATATCGGCGTCCATTAATAAAAAAATAGGTATGGGTGAACAAAAATAAGGGAAAGGGAGGAAGAAAACCAAAAGTCCACTCGATGGACGTAAAAACCCAAAAAACAAAGATAAATGTGAGGAACCAATGAAAGTGGGTGAGAGGCTGAGCCAAGATGTGTGAAACATGTAATGGAGGGTGAAAAACTCGAAACTTCACCAAATCACAAACTAATAGGTTCAAAGTCTAGAGGAAAGTGGTAGTTTTGAAGAAAAACGGGCATGGGACATTAGGTGATGTAAAGAAAGGAGAAAATCTACAGAGAAGAAGAGTGAAAAGAAGAGAGAAGGTGTTTTCGGATGGTGCAGAGTTGAAATAAACTGTTAGTTTGCTTCTATAAACTCTTCAAGAGGCGAAAAGACAAAACTATCCTTGGAAAACTCGAAACAGCCGACTGACCCATTATTTTTTTGGCCAATTAGTTTGTAGCTGGCGACCTAAATAAGTGACCAGCGGGGGCCTTTTATGCGAGCAAAGTCATACTTTTGTCTAAATGAGCTATGTTTGTGCCTAGAGGGAAGAGTTGGTGCCAATCAAGCTTAGTGTAAAGTTAACATATCAAGTACATGCTCGGAAGACCAAGCCAAGCGAACAAAGGAACTAGAATGATGCATAAGAGGATTTCTATTAAACACAAGAGGATTACAAGAGCTTTTCAAAGCCAAAGACGAAGTCCTAGTCATAACAAAGCAGCAATATTTCACAAGAGGGAGGTTCAAGGACATACAAGTCCTAAACATCCTTATTTTATAAGCGCCGGGTTCTTTATGTACATGAAGATGCATCCCTGGTCCTTCGAGGGGAAAAATGAGAAAATGACGCGTCCGGAGGTAGCCTAAGTTGTAAGAAAGAGGCTCTAGTGCTGCAAGGAGTGTGAATGGTTTCTTGCTACATCGTTAGAATCACCACAATCATTAGAGTTTCCCTTGGCGCTAGAAGCGGTTCCCGTGTATCTTCTTCATTGCTACTTACCACCGGAGAATCTGGAGTGGGCAGTCAGAGTGATTCCAAGTTCTCGTTCTAAAACCAAGAGAGCCATGTTATTAACGAAAGAAGTAAAAACCGACAGTGTCAAGTAAAAAGTAAGCTAAAAATTCAATGTATTTACCCCCAAGAATTTGGTGGGATGAGGGAATAAAGGCCCCATGGGCAAGGAACTTTGGTTGAGCCCATAAGTTGGCGCCGAGCTATTCTTCCGTTGTCAACGGTGGGTTCCTCTGGGACTGCCCACGGCTACTCTTTCCTACGGACAAGCCTTCTTCTACCTCTCCAACCATTGGAAGGAGTTCTTGAGCGTATTACTTCCAAGTTAGGAACTATGGCATCATCGGAGCTTTCATCAGATAAACCAACAAAAGCCTAAGTAATGAGGAGAACCTATGTCTCAAGACACACTAGAAAGGAAAGGAAGAGAGAGGTTGTAAACCATTTAAAAGTGAGAGGAGGCGTACAAAGCCACATAAACAGTAACTTCAGGTGGCTTTGGGTTGTTTGTAGCCGAAGTAGCACCTTTTTGCATTCTATCAGAAATGGAAAAATCAAGACTCACTTGGGGTTTACTTGATTGAACCGGCTGAATTCACATTTGGCCTGCCGATCATGGTATTGGCTAGCAAATATTGGGGAAACTGGTTCAGGTGCATTGATGAGTTTCAGAGCACCAAAACATGGGCAGGAATGCATTTACAGGTTTGGAAAAGAAGTGGGTGTTTGGGTGCGTATATAATCATTCAGAAATGAAGCAAGGCAAGCAGGACAAAAAGTCAAAAGTCATCCACAAGCAAAAGAGTGTTTATATATATATGGGCTACGAACAACGCAAGTTGTTTACAAAAGAAGTTACAAAATGTCCTATAGCAGTTGAGGATATTACATTCAAAGTTCCTACAAGCTATACAAAGAAAGAAGAAGAAAAAAACAAGGAAAAGTGGAGCATAAGCTAAGCAAAGCTAGGCGGCTGGAGCCATCGTCCTAGTGGGCAGCGGGATGCCAGCTCCACCAGGGCCATCATGAACGCCACTAGTCCCATTGTCGAAAATGTTGTTGTTAGCATAAGAGTAGTTAAGGGGTCCATCAGGCACATCATCATCGTCATCATCACTATTAATGATGATCACCTCGGGCAAAGCAACTCTATCCTACAATAAAGAGGAAATGTTAGTCAAAGAGATATGGAAAGTATTGTATAGGAACCATTCGAGAGGAAATAATTAGTTCTTAAGGTAACCAAACCTCTTAGTGGATGTTTGGAATATGTGGAGATACCAAAGCTTGACCGTGTCCTTGTCCTCGTTGACCTCAAATGCCTTGGTTGTGTCGCTCGTGAGGAGCTTGTCCAGGACCGTAATAACGTCCTTGCCAGTAGGCCTAAGTTTATGCAAGCTCATCAGCCCCCGCCTGCCTGCTACTACTAGCACCCCTACGAGGGTGTCCTAACTCATGCCTCCTTGTGTCGGTAACTATATAAGCAAGCTCTGGGCTAATGCCATCCATCATGGTCATGCCAATAGCCTCCACTACCGTGTTCCCGGAGGAGGTATCGCTGTTTGATGGTGTGTTTGGTTCGTTGAATCTAATGGGAGAATTGAAAGGAAATGGGAAGAGGTCATCATTAGCCATGGAAAGTGATTAAAAAGAGTTTCAGAGGACTGGGGAGGTGTTTTCGGACATAAGTGACAGGGAGTTGGATGATCGCACCTTTTTATAAGCTTTCAAGGCTGTGAAATGACTGTTCTGACTTTTTAAAAACTCAATAAAGCTGGCCGACCACTCGTTCATTCGGCCAGCAATTTTCTAGTTGGTGTAACAAGCCCGCGAGGGACCTCAATGGTGTTACAGTTCGGACTCGATTTGTCACGGTTCTTAATCTTGAACCAAAGAGTCCAAATCCGGCAAATCGTTTTGAGAAAAATAGATTTTTTGAAAGAAGTGCCAAACATGGACTGCTTTGCTAGATACAGAGTCGCCACCTAAATATTTTATAATGGGGAAATTTAGGAAACCCTGACTCGGTGCCAAAGACCACGTGTCCGTCATCACCAAAGTTGCCTCGGCTCGGGAACTTGGGTACGATTGGGGAAGGTCAGCTATGAGCACCCCCTCTCGCCCGATCCGAAGATCGGCCTCTACTAACCATGATATCTTGTTTTTGAAAGCACATGCGTTCTTATTCCGATTAATTAGCTAGAATTACTATGTGATGCGCACAGTAAAACAAGTATAGACTAGATCGCCTAATTTGGAACAAAGCATTGCATATCTGTTTGTTTGGAAATATTTTAAGATTTGCTACTCGCAAGTAAGCTAAAACACGGATTTCAACGAGTTATTCCAACTCAAATAATCCAACCTTCACCCACAAGCATTCAGGCAGTTATATCAACTAAGCATTTAGCCACATGGTAAGCATGCTGTCATGTTAACATTCACACTCATGCGAGATGCTAAAGCATAAATACTTACATCGTACTCCGTGCCAAAACAATGAAGCTAGTTAGCAAAACATGCATGACCCTAATCCATGTTAAGTGGCTAATGCATCACATACAAAATGCAATCTAGAATAGGCTCGGCTAATCCTAGGATGGCATGTAGAATGTGACAATTGATACACGTATTCAAATTGAATTTGAAATACAATGCAGTTAGCATGATGCGCCGAGCCCGGTGCATGCAATACAAATGAATGAATGCAAACATGCGGAGCATAAGAATGCTAATTGAGATATGCCCTAAATCTAACCATTGTAAACGGTTAAATAAAAGGGAAGAAAGACGTGAGGTTGGAAGACATACACACCCACGCACACTTATTACAACATTGGCCCTCACTCGAAGGGTCTGAATAAATAATACAAGCCACCTAATTAACTAACTCACGAGCTAATTAAATATTACAAAACCAAATAAATAACTAGCTACAACTAATTATTACACAACTTAATTAATTAACAAATCAATTAACTAATTAATGAATGACAACAAGCAAATAGGGAAAGCGGTAAATGATGCTATTCCAGCTCTGTTTGAAGAAGGGAGGCATGCATGCTCGCTTCGGTTCCTCGCTTTGGAAGGCCTTCCGGTTACTCTTTAGAGGCTCTGTTTGCAGGGTGTCTTCCAGTGCTTGTTGCTACAACTTACCAAAACACTGCAGGGGGAAGCTACCAGTGGCCTGCCGTCCATGAGAGGAGTACTGCCGGCCAAAGATGGTGTGCTGGGACACCAAACTGCAACGAAGCACAAAATAGAGAAAATGGAGGGTCTCCCAAGGGCATGTACGCACCATGGCACTCCAAATCACCTCAAAACATCAAGGGAGAGGCCAAATCGGATCCACGACCATCAATCACGCGTCTCGATGCATGACGGCCAAAGACCCAACTTGTGCAAATTAATATGAAAATGAATGCACAAATAAAGCAAGTAAAGCCTAGAACTCTATCATGAATCATCAAGAGCTTCAGCGACCGAGAATTGAGACACGTTCCATCACTTGAAGTATGAAACGCCCCTCGTTCCTCGTGCTTGGATTAACACTTAATCCAAGCAATGCAACACATAAGCATGGCAAACATGTAATGCGAACAACCTAACAAGGCTAATGACATGCAACAAGCACATAAGCATGATGTGAGGTGACAACCTATGACAAAATGCAATATGAACATATGAACATGCAAGGCATGTAAAGCTAAGCAAGTATGCAACAACATACTACATGTAACAAACATGCGACAACATAGTAAAATGGGCTTACACCAGAGATGGACAACTCTCAACTAGGTCCAAATTAGTAGCCAAAGCGATGAATTAAGCCACACCGCATACCCAAGCATACAAAATGCAAAAGGTTCGACAAAGGGGGCCTAAAAGGGCAACTCTCAAAAGTGCCTAAGAAGTGACAAATGTACTAGTGTAACAACACTATATGCACTGAAATGAGATGATAAATGATGCCAAATCATTTAAACGACACAAGTAAAGCATGCGAAGGTCCTAAGTCATGAAAGCTAGCAAAGAGCAATACAAAGGAGGCATGCAATACATGGCACGAACGCATGAACTAAGCATGGGCAGAGCTTAATTATGCCAAAACAAGGACTTAAACATGCTGGAGTGAAGGCTCGAACACCTAGACATGCAAGCATACAAGCTAAGCCTTAAACTAAGCAATAATGCGCGACATTCAAAGACACTTGAAGCATGAATGAAGTGGGAATGTAGCAATGGTACATGCTCTGAAATGAAGTATTAAATGATGCCAAATCATCTAAATATCTCAAAGATAGCATGCATGAATCACCAAAACACAAAGCTTGCAAAGCCAATTACACTACAGCTATACAAAGCATGCATTATTTGACTATGAAGCATAAAGACAGAGCCAAGGCAATCCCAAAACATGAACATTTCTAGTTCAAAGCATGGCCAAAAGGTGCTCACAGGAAGGACTAAGGCAACATGTGAGGTTGGCTAGTAAGCATGAGTTGTATGGCATGTATATGAAGCATATGAAATCTTACCAAACCAGCCAAAATCAGTGAACAAAACATGCCAAAATATGCCCAAATAATCATGGAAATGTAGCCAATGCATGCCAAAATGAGGGGCTTCTTTGGAGGGCCATGCAAGGGATTATTAAGCACATGCAAGATGGACATTCAACAAGGCCAAACCAACTCTGGAAATGGCTGAAGAGGGTCCCAAAACCCGTTGAAAAGGGCCTGGAACAAGGCCTAGAAGCATGCAAAATGGGGTCTCTTTGGAAGGCCAAAAAGATCACCAAACAAGACAAGGAGAGAGGGGGTCACCCCCCCTCTAATTTTGGCCTTCAAGAACACAACAAGGCCACTGAAAATCCACTGGGTTTCAGTGGCTAATAGGCCAAAACAAGGCCAATGCAAATACTCACATGTATGGCTCTAAACATGAAGAGATAAAGCATGCATGGGGGAAAATGACCCCAAACAAAAATAGGAATTTAACCAAACTTGAAGAGGATGTCAAAAAAAGACTCCTTCCAGTTTATATCAAATCTCGAAAATAATCACAAGTAGGGCTAATCTATCATGCAAAAATGGCCCTAAAAGGAGAGATAAAGCACAAGGGATAGTAGATGGCCTCAAATAGAGAAGAGCCCTTCAACAAAGTTGAAGAGGGGATCAAAATAATACACTTTACAGTTTGGCTCGAAGCCCAGAAGTGCTCACAAATGAGGCTAATATATCATGCAAAATAGGCTTACAAAGAGGGATAAAGCATGCAAGGGGGGGAGGAGGCCTCAAACAGCAAAGAGTTCTTAATCAAACATGTAGAGAAGCTCAAAATATGATCTTTTTCAGTTCATGAAAAAGTCCAAAAATGCTTGCAAGTAAGGATAGCCAATGGAGCAAAGAAAGTGCAAGTTTAAGGGAAATAGGCACTTACCCTTGAAGAGCAGCTTTCCAGCAGCTTTTGGTCCAAGATTCTGAGCTTTCAACCTTTGCAAATGGCCTCCAAGGTGCTGGAATGGAGGATGGAGGTGTATATCTAGGTGTTGTAGTGCAAAAGTGCAAGGAAATCCAACTTCAAAGCCTAAAACACACACAATATAGAGAGAAAGAGAGGTTTTTTCCCTTCAAAAGCTCTGAACCCCTGTCAAAGATGATGGCCTCTTGCTTATATAGAAGGAGGCAATGCAAAGCTTCTTCAAGAAGCTTTGCAAGAGCTGCATCCCTCTATACACGTGTATGGAGGGGAGATAACAAAAATCCAGCTGGCTCAAAAGATCTGCCTGGAAACCAGCTGAGATAGGGGGGTGCCGGCTATCAGTAATGGCCGGCAGTGCCACACTGATGGCCGGCAGGGCTTCATCAGTGGCCAACAGGGGCAAAGCCATGGCCGACAGTGCCATGCCATGGCCGGCAAAGCACCAAGAGGGCCACTCTGAAAGGACCAAAACAGGGTCCTAAAATGAGGTAGAAAGGATACCAGGTCCGGGAAACTCGAACCGGTGCCGTTCCGCCGCAACAGTCGAATGCTGGGCGAGCAATCGAACCAGTTGTTGGGTGTACCTACAAGCACAACCAAGTCTTGAGGACGGTCAAAAATGGGGTGTCTACAGTTGGCCAAAGGAGTAGCAGCAATATGTTAGAAAAAAAAAAAAGGTGTTCAGAGGTATACAGTGGTTGCCCAGAAGAGTACGGTTGTCATCCCTGTCTTGTTCTGAAGTATGATCATTCAATGGCACTAGCGGCGAGGAAGGTTATTCCTTGTTTTTGTTATGTTTTTCATGCATTTGCCTTAGCAGCATAATGCTTCTATTGTTGTAACCACTCCCCACACGTGCGAAGTGTGTATGGTGTGAACCCTTAGTTTATACTATCATTTATGGGTGTATTCACCCCATTTTCACTAGTCCTAAGATTTGGGCGCTTTCTTTTCATTACCCGATGATGAAAATAAGAATATGTTCCTCACAAAATCCTCAATAAGAAAGATGGAATTTGAGCTTTACTCTCAACCATAAGCCTACTTTGGTTAAGTGTTTAGGTCCCGTCTGACAACTAGGACAAAGCTAGACTAAGTAGGAATGAAACGAGAAAAATTTCTTCTGGCCGGTAGACCACTGGGTTGTTTGGCCGGTCAACTGCCGGTCAACTGCCTGACAACCACGGGCGCGACTAGGTTCCTCGTGACCGCGACTTGTGAAACAGTGGGCCCAATTTTCTTGTGTGGGCCACTCTGTGATGCTATTTTCGATCCATTTTTGCACCAAATGCATGTATGCTCGGCCTCCATTGACTAGTGCTTTATCCATTAAGGATAATGCTTCATTTTTAGTGCCCAATTAGCTCCATTATCTTCCCTAAATTTTGCACTTTGTCTTCCACCATTGCTCCGCTTGCATTGCCTATACAAGAGAGCTAAAATCTTAAGTTTTAAGAGATTAATTTGAGAGAAAAAGTGTAGAGAGAATGTTGAATTTGAGAGGAGAATATTAGAGTTTGAGAAAGAAAAGAAAGTGTTAACAACAAGAGAATTGTCTTGCCAAAATAATGAAGTTGTCTTAAGCTTGCATATATCTCATCTTCCATTACACAAACCACTCAAGAAACTTAATGAAACCAAGTTTTAAAGCCTTGATCAAAGAGAGAGCAACCCTTGCCACAACTAAGAAGATCAAAGAGTGATCAACACACTTGTCCAAAACCATCATTCTAGCTCAAATTCCAAGCTTTTGAATTGAGGATTAAGAACACAATTCACAACCTTGACAGTGATCAAAAGGAAGTTTGGAAATCAAGAAGTTCATTCTTTCTTTGGAAGGTGAATTTTCAATTTCTTTCATTTTTCTTGCATTTTTTATCTTATATTTGTTTTCTTGCTTTAATTTTATATTAGTTTTGTTGTAATCTAACTAGAAGTGGTTAGTTGAGCCACCTACATATTCCTTGTCTATTTTTTTTTCTCAGGGTTAGAATACGACAGGTTGTGCTAGGCCTAGTTAGCCGGCTGGCTAACTTCTTTTGGACAGAACAGAGTAGTCTTTTGGTGTTGAGCATAATTATTTCCGGTAGTCTCCAAGGCACATGAACCTTTTATTTTCTTTTCAATGGTAGACATCCCTTGGATGAGCTCGCATAACTATACAACGTAGCTAGACTGGCGCTTCCCCAATCATAATCCATCATCCAAGGGATGTCTACCATTGTACTCAAAAAGTATAATCCAACGGCATTCTCCCAGTTCACAAATAGAATAGTACCAAGGACATACAAAAGAAATCTTTGGGTGTACTGAGCGGTGGCCACTGGGGTGTCAAGGTGTATGCCATGGAATCTCTGACATAGCCAGCTATAACAGATGATCCCTGGGCTATCCTTCAGGGGAATGGCCCTAAGTAAATAAAGCTGGACAGCATCCTAAGATCCCATATCTGAGTCGAAAGGGATCAGATCACCCCCTACTAGAAGACCGATAATCATGGAGAAGTCGTAGGGGGTCATCGTCATCTCCTCTATGGAAAAGAAATGGAAGGAGTTGGTGGTATCCCACCACCTCTCATAAGAGCCACAAAGGTCGACCAAGTGGCTTGCATTTGGATGATCCCTGATCAGAACGTACTGAAGTTGGCCTACTCCACCAAGGCCCGAACTCTGATAAGGAGAACTTGGTACCATCGGTGAAGAAATATGATTGTCCCATAGCCCTTCGTCTGGCGGTCATCGTCGTGTTGCAGGAAAGTTTGATTAGTACAGTGTAGATATGAGAAAATATGAATAAACTTTGTGAGTTTGGTGTTAAGGCTTACCAATCGGGCATCGTGGGATAGGTGCAACTGTCGCTCCCGAAGAAGCACGTCCAGAGAAACCCTTGGCTGAAACTTAGTGAATGTAAGCATGCTACCATGAATAATACGATGAACATCAGGCTGGTAAGTAGCTGGATCGAATGGCCACAGATGTGGTGATGGTAGCTCCGCATCAAACACAGGAGGAAGGATGTCCTCTACCGCCATGTTTAGATCATTCACCACGACACCTACGTCCTCAGCAAGCATATGTACGTCGGCCTTAGGGGCTGGAGGAGGTATATCGACCTCTAGAAGAACAAGAGGAACATCGTCGTGAGGGATATTGACATCCATCAAGAAAGAATAGGTATGGGTGAAAAAAAATAAGGGAAAGGGAGGAAGAAAACCAAAAGTAAAAACCCAAAAAACAAAGATAAATGCGAGGAACCAAAGGGAGTGGGTGAGAGGCTGAGCTATGATGTGTGAAACATGTAATGAAGGGTGAAAAATTCGAAACTTCACCAAATCACAAACTGATAGGTTCAAAGTCTAGAGGAAAGTGGTAGTTTTGAAGAAAAACGGGCATGAGACATTGGGTAATGTGAAGGAGAGAGAAAGAGTGAAAAGAAGAGAGAATGTGTTTTCAGATGGTGCAAAGGTTAAATAAACCGTTAGTTTGCTTCTATAAACTCTTCAACAGGCAAAAAAACAAAACTATCCCTGGAAAACCCAAAACAGCCGACTGACCCATCATTTTTTTGGCCAATTAGTTTTGTAGCTGGCGACCTAAATAAGTGACCAGCAGCGGCCTTTTATACGGGCAAAGTCATACTTTTGTCCAAATGAGCTGTGCTTGTGCCTAGAGGAAAGAGTTGGTGCCAATCAGGCTTAGTATAAAGTTAACATATCAAGTACGTGCTCGGAAGACCAAGACATACGAACAAAGGAACTAGATTGATGCATAAGAGGATTTCTATTAAACACAAGAGGATTACAAGAGCTTTTCAAAGCCAAAGAGGAAGTCCTAGTCATAACAAAGCAACAATATTTCACAACGAGGAGGTTCAAGCACATACAAGTCCTAAACATCCTTATTTCAAAAGCGTCAAGTTCTTTATGTACATGAAGATGCGTCCCTGGTCCCTCGTGGGGTAAAATGAGAAAATGACACATCCAGAGGTAGCCTAAGTTGTAAGAAAGAGGCTCTAGTGCTGCAAGGAGTGTAAACGGTTTCCTGGTGCATCGCCGGAATCACCATGATCATTAGAGTTTCCGTTGGCGCCAAAAGCGGTTCCTATGTATCTTCTTCATTGCTACTCACCATCGGAGAATCTAGAGTGGGCGATCAGAGTGATTCCAAGTTGTCGTTCTAAAACCAAGAGAGCCATGTTATTGATGAAAGAAGTAAAAATCGACAGTGTCAAGTAAGAAGTGAGCTACAAATTCAGTGTATTTACCCCCAAGAAGTTGGTGGGATAAGGAAATAAAGCCCCCATGGGCAAGGAACTTTTGTTGCGCCCATGAGTTGGCGCCGAGCTATTCTTCCGTTGTCAATGGTGGATTCCTCTGGGACCGCACACGGCTCCTCTCTCCTACGTACAAGCCTTCTTCTACCTCTCCAACCACTAGAAGGAGTTCTTGAGCGTATTACTTCCATGTTAGGAACTACGCCATCATCGGAGCTTTCATCAGACAAACCAACAAAGCCCAAGTAATGAGAAGAACCTATGCCTCAAGATACACTAGAAAGGAAAAGGAGAGAGAGGTTGTAAACCATTTAAAAGTGAGAGAAGGCGTACAAAGCCACATAAACAGTAACTTTAGGTGGCTTTGGGTTGTTTGAAGCCGAAGTACCACCTTTCTGCATATTGTCAGAAATGGAAAAATCAAGACTCACTTGGGATTTGCTCGATTGAACTGGCTGAATTCACATTTGGCTTGCCGACCATAGTATTGGCCAACAGGTTTTAGGGAAACTGGTTCAGGTGCATTGATGAGTTTCAGAGTACCAAAACATGGGGCAGGAATGCATTTACAAGGTTTGGAAAAGAATAGGGTGTTTGGGTGCATATATAATCATTCAGAAATGAAGCAAGGCAAGCAGGACAAAAAGTCAGAAGTCATCCACAAGTAAAAAAGTGTTTATACATATATAGGCTACGAATGACACAAGTCGTTTACAAAAGAAGCTACAAAATGTCCCATGGTAGTTAAGGATATTACATTCAAAGTTCCTACAAGCTATACAAAGAAAGAAGAAGAAAAAAAACAAGGAAAAATGGAGCATAAGCTAAGCAAAGCTAGGCGGCTGGAACCATCGTCCCAGTGGGCAGTAGGATACCAACTCCACCAGGGCCATCATCATCGCCGCTAGTCCCACTGTTGAAAATGTTGCTGTCAGCATAAGAGTAGTTAAGGGGTCCATCAGACACATCATCATCGTCATCATCATTACTGATAACTGTGGGGGCCGAATATCGTGAGTCGTAAAGATTCCAGGTAGTCGAACGTTGAAGAATCGAGATTCGAAGTGTTCGGCCATTGCCACGGAAACTCGGACCCAACCTTATTCGGCTAGATAGCCGATTAAGCAAGGGGCCGAGTGAAGATCGGTTATTTACAAAGTATGCCGAATAGTATGATGGATTTGGAACTAATCCCGAGGCCCAAAGAAGAAAAGATATAAATAGAAGAGACATCAGCCAAAAAGAGGTATGTGATATTTGTGGTGTTTAACTTAGAATACAAGTAATCTAGAACGAGAGACTGACTTATCCGTCGGAGTGCTAATTCCAGCACCCCCGACCGGAGTGTTTACTTCCTTTCAGGTGACTATCGATGGATCACGAGCATCCCCCAGGATCGGAAGAGTATTTCCTAAAACCACTTCTCCACAATAACGATCACCTCGGGCAAAGCAACTCTGTCCTGCAACAAAGAGGAAATGTTAGTCCAAAAGATATGGAAAGTATTGTATAAGAACCATTCAAGGGGAAATAATCAGTTCTTAAGGTAGCAAAACGTCTTGGTGGATGTCTGGAATATGTGGAGATACCAAAGCTCAGTTGTGTCCTTATTCTCATTGACCTTGAATGTCCAGGCTGAGTCGCTCGTGAGGAGCTTGTCCAGGACCATAATAATGTCCTTGCTAGTAGGCCCGAGTCTATGCAGGCTCATCGGCCCCCGCCTGCCTGCTACTACTAGCACCCCTGCGAGGGTGTCCTAACTCATGCCTCCTTGCGTGGGTAACGATATAAGTAAGCTCTGGGGTCAATGCCATCTGTCATAGCCATGCCAATAGCCTCTACTACCGTGTTCCCAGAGGAGGTATCGTTATTTGATGGTGTGTTCGGTTCGTTGAATCTAATGGGAGAATTGAGAGGAAATTTGAAAAGGTCATCGTTAGGCATAGAAAGTGATCAGAAGGAGTTTTAGAGGACTGGGGAGGTGTTTTTGGACGGAAGTGAAAGGAAGTTGGATGACCGCGCCCTTTTATAAACTTTCAAAGCTATGAAATGATTGTTCTGACCTTTTAAAAACTCGATAAAGCCGGCCGACCACACCTTCATTCGGCCAGCCAGTTTTCTAGTCGGCCAAAAGAGCAGTAACAATATGTTATAAAAAAGGTCTTCAGAGTTATACGGTGGTTGCCCAGAAGAGTATGGTTGTCATCCTTGTCTTGTTCTGAAGTACGATCATTCAATGGCACTAGTGGCAAGGAAGGTTATTCCTTGTTTTTGTTGTGTTTTTCATGCATTTGCCTTAGCAGCATAATGCTTCTATTGTTGTAACCGCTCCCCACACGTGCGAAGTGTGTGTGGTGTGAACCCTCAGTTAATACTATCCTCTACAGGTGTAGACACCCCATTTTCACTGGTTCTAAGATTTGAGCGCTTTCTTTTGATTACCCGATGATGAAAATAAGAATATATTCCTCACAAAATCCTCAATAAGAAAGATGGAATTTGAGCTTTACTCTCAACCATAAGCCTACTTTAGTCAAGTGTTTAGGTCACATCTGACAACCGAAGCGAAGCTGGACTAAGTAAGAGCGAAACGAGAAAATTTCCTTTGGCCGGTCGACCACCAGGTAGTCCGGTCAGTCAACTGCCTGACAACTACGGGCACGACTAGGTTCCACACGACTGCAACCTATGAAGCAGTGGGCTCAGTTTTATTATGTGGGTCACTCTATGATGCTATTTTCGACCCATTTTTGCACCAAATGCATGTATGCTCATCCTCCATTGACTAGTGCTTTATCCATTAAGGATAATGCTTCATTTTTAGTGCCCCATTAGCTACATTATCTTCCCTGAATGCTGCACTTTGTCTTCCACCATTGCTCCACTTGCATTGCCTATAAAGGATAGCGCAAGTCTTAAGTTTTAGAAGATTAATTTAAGAGAAGTAGTGTAGAGAGAATGTTGAATTTGAGAGGAGAAGATTAGAGTTTGAGAAAGAAACGAAAGTGTTGAAAACAAGAGATTGTCTTGCCAAAATAGTGAAGTTGTCTTAAGCCTCCATATATCTCATCTTCTTTTACACAAACCACTCAAGAAACTCGTTGAAACCAAGTTTTAAAGCCTTGATCAAAGAGAGAGTAACCCTTGCCAAGTCTAAGAATATCAAAGAGTGATCAACACACTTGTCCAAAACCATCATTCTAACTCAAATTCCAAGCTTTTGAATTGAGGATTAAGAACACAATTCACAACCTTGACGGTTATCAAAAGGAAGTTTGGAAATCAAAAAGTTCATTCTTTCTTTGGACGGTGAATTTTCAATTTCTTTCATTTTTCTTGCATTTTATATCTTATATTTGTTTTCTTGCTTTAATTTCATATTAGTTTTGTTGTAATCTAACTAAAAGTGGTTAGTTGAGCCACCTACATATTCCTTGTCTATTTTTTTTCTCAGTGTTACAACACGACAAGTTTTGCTAGGCCTAGTTAGCCGCCGTCTAACTTCTTTTAGATGAAATGGAGTAGTCTTTCAGTGTTGAGCATAATTATTTTCGGTAGTCTCCAAGGCACATGAAGCTTTTATTTTCTTTTTATTTGAGAGTTTTGCGAGGTTTTTTATTTTTTTGTAATATTTTCCTCCTCCTTCTCTCATTTGGTTTGTAATTATTTATTCAAGCGTTGTAATAATTTCCCACCCCGCTTCTTTCTATATCGTTCTTTTACTTGCTTTCTTTAGTTGTACATAAGCATCATATTTTGTCTTTTCATCATATCCATACTTTGCATCCATATTTCATACATCTTGATTCGGCTAAGTTTGCATTTATGGATTTAGTCAATTCTTATGTGATTATGTGCGCTGCCTCATGTTCTTGAGATGATTCACATGTCATATATTAGAAGCCGAATCTTTAGTTGCATTTCATGAGAGAATTACATTAAGATCTTGTATATAGGATCATGCATATTTTGCTAACTTTGTTTTCTAGTTGTTCGCAGGACGTCGTTAAATATGTAAGTTTTTAGGCTTTAGCATCCCGCTTGTGTGTGCTTTTCTTTCTATGCATAAGCATCCTGCCATGTGGCTACTTGTTTACTTGATATAACTGTATTATGTCAATTAATTTGGGATGCTATTGATTTTCATGTTTATAAACTCAATTTCTTTGAGTTGTACATCTTCAAAACTCTTTCAAAATACATGAAATCAAGCTGTTCCAAATGAATAACATAGTCTATACTTATATGCTTCACATAGTAATTTTTAGGATTCGTTAAATAATCAGAACATGAACATATAAAGTTAATAAAACTCATATCATGGTTTAGTAGAGGCCGATCTTTTGATTGGGTGAGTGGGGGTGCTCAATTAATGACCTTCTCATCTCATACCTAAGGTTCCGAGTCAAGCATCTTTGGTTACAACGAACAGTGGCCTTGGCACGAGTCACGGGTTTCTTAATTTTTCCAAAATATTAGGTGGCGACTCTAAGATCTGGTGATGCGGCCCATTTCTGGCAAAGGTTTTGCAATAAAATGGATATTCTATAAAAGTTTCCGAATGTGAACTTTCATCTATGTTTACATTGCACTCGTGAGACTAGATCAAATAGATCAAGGGTTCAAACTGTTTAACACGCATGAGTACCCCCTGGGCATGTTATACCAGGGTTGGCGGTTAACACCACCCTCAGTTAATACCGCCCCCTACAGGGTTGGCGGCTAACACTACCCTCTGTTAATACTGTTCCCTATGGGGTTAGCAGTTAATACTATCCTCAGTTAATACTATCCCCAACGCAGCTTGGCGGTTAACGCCATCTTTTCTCCCTTCGTGTTGCGACATGTTTGGAATGTGCTGTGGAGTTCCTTGTTGCTATGACTATCGGTTATATGTGATTTTGACTGCGGCCATCCTTTTTTTTCTTTCCTTCTCGTGTCACAGCACAGATACGTATTGCATTTCTTTCTTTCATGTATTGCATACTTGTGTGTGGTGTGCATCGTTCTTCATATTTTTTTGTATTTGTTAGTTTGCTTGGTGTCATTTGCATGAGGTCATCCTCTTTCTTTCGCCATCTTTACAGCTTTATCTTTGTTGCACCTCATCACCCTTTGTGGCGTTCACATCATCAAGCTTTTCAAAAATCTGGCAGTGTGGTACACGTAAGCCAAATTAACAAATCAAGGCAGTGCGCACCGCGTAAGCCCAATCTTTTCAAATATATTTCGAGCATGGCATTTCCATTCTGCCCCTGAACTACGTAGTTTGATTCCTTGCAAAGGGATACGTAGCCAACCCTTGGGTTCAACCAAATTTTTATCTACATGTTATTTGTTTGTCCAAGTCTTATAGTCTCGTCAAAAAGGGTCATCTTCGGGCTTTGACATTCACTCACGTGATGAAAATGATGCACCGAGCTCTGTCAAAGAGGGGCAATAATGGACACCTTATTTTTTACTAGCCTTGAGACTTGGGCGCTCCTTTTAAGTTCCCGAAGAGAGGTGTTAGTCTTTACTAGTTATGTGCCAAGAAGCCTAATGATCAAGCTTTAAACCATCTAATGCCTGTTTTGGACAAAATGTTTTTTGACAAAAATTGAAACCTCTTTCAAAATGAGTTTTAGTGGTGCAACTCCAAACGTTACCGCAATGTTCTGAGGCTCATATTTTCAAAATCAAAACATGGTATTCTTTCAAACGAACTAAGCAAAGAATGTAGTGGAAGTGAACGGGAATTATGAAATCCTCTTAAATATATGTTTCTCTCTTCAATTCAAGCTAACTTGCTCTTGTTGATATGGCGATATATCCACTGGCTGGCCGGACACCATATGATGGTCAACTACAAAAGCACTCAGTCGGTTGAATGTTCCGGGTATAGAGCATTTTTGGGATTTGAACTTGTTTTGCTTACCTACCACAAATATCTCATATATTTATGACCTGAACTCTATATATAGAGCTCGGCAGCTCATTTCAAAGGGTTGAAAAACTTGCCTAAGGCATAGCAAAGCTTGGAAGCTTCCCCTCTTTCTTCCGTTGCTTCCTACCTACCACCTTCACCTTTTAACACCAAATCCTCCATTAAAGCTTGATCCTAGGCTTTGGACAAAGCACTTTGGACATTAAAAAACACACTTAAAAGCTCTTAAGGGACCTTAAAAGGAGTTTGTGAACAAAAGAACTCATCAGCTTTAAGAGGTGAATCCTTTGCCTCTTTGATCATCTTCTTCCTACTTTTTCTTTAGTTTTAACTTCATTTTTTAATTATGTGATTGTTGTAAGTCCTCATAGATATGGAGGGAGTAGCTTTAGCCACCCATCCATTGAGTTGATAGCCATTTCTTTACTTTATTGTTTTCCTTAGCTTTGAATTCATAATTGTTATGTATTTTGGATCCTTGTGGATGTGATTGGGAGTAATTTTAGCCATCCATTCACAAGTTCAATAAGTAGAGTAGCTTTTCTTGTTGTTGCACCCCTTATCTTCACCAATTCTATCTCCCAAATGTGTCAATCTATGTGGTTCAACTCCTTATTCAATGACCATGAGTGTTAAGGGTTGTTCCATGGGATTGCTTGGGTGATCCATGGGATTTGATGTTGATAATTGGTGTTTTCCCTTTTTCATTGAGTATTTTGCAAGTAAAACAAGAGATTTTAGGTTAAAGGAAGTTGAAACCCCCCTCTTCAATCATTTGTGAACATAGAAAGGGGAATTATCATCCTTGTTCTATGAATAGATGAGGAGTTTTCAATGAGCTTAATGAATCCCTTGTTTTAGTAAGCAAAAATTCTGCCAAGAAATAATTTGCATTAATCTACGTTCTCCACTTAATAGAATGGATTTGGGTATTAATTTGCCATTATTTACAAAGAGAATATGTAGGTTCTTATTCCTTTCTTGGACTTGAATTTGTTCTTTATTTTGGTTCATTTAATCATTGATTTATTGCAAAATATATGTTGTGTACACATGTTTTGTCATTATTAAGGGCTTTGGCCTACCTGTCTCTTCCCTAAATGATCATTGTCAATGAAGGAAGCAGAAGAGGTGAGCATCCCTCAAAAAGTGCCCTTTTAGCTTCTGTCTTGGAATTCTACATTGACCTATTCCCTAGTAGGAGGAGAAATTCGGTTGGCCACTTCGTGGTGCGGCCGACTTAATTTGTGTCTGGCCGGTCATCCTCCCCCAAGAACAGAGCATACAGTTTCTGGGGAATGCTCCCCTGGGCAACTCTAGAATTCCTGGATGGTTTCTTTTCTTTATTTGGTTTGATTTGTTAGATTTAGTAGTAATTTGGCTGAATCGATTCATTATTGTAATAATCTTTTCCCCACATCTTTTCTTATTCGCATCATTGTAATAATCTTCCAACCCCACTTTTTTCTAACCTTTTATTTACATGCTTTTGATACTACATCATGTTTTCTTCATCATACCTATATATTGCATCCATTTTTCATGCATTTGAGTTTAGTTCATCCACATTTGTGGGATTTATTATCTTCAAAGATGAAGACATGCATAAACCCATGTTTTGAGATGATGATCATGTCACGTCTTAGTATCTGGACTCCTAGATGCACGTTATGTATGTACTACATTAGTAGTTTGAATATAAGATCATGCATATCTACATATCTGTATGTATCTTGAGACTCGCCTTGGAGTATTAGGTGAGCATTTTTTAGCTTTAGCATATTGTATGCGTGTGTTCCTTATCATATTTGTTGCTACATCATGAGGCTAAGTGCTTAAGTGAGATATTTGTTTGAATGCCAGTGGATGGAGGTTATATTGTTTATTTTAGAATGTAGATAATTCTTATGCTGCGGATTTTATCCAAGAAAAGCCCTTTTCAAAATGTATGAAGTCAAAACATAACCAAAATTAATGACACAATCTAGATTTGCATGCCCCAGATAGTAATGGTAGTATTATTACTAATCAGAATATAGATATACAATGATTATAAAAACCACATTATGACTTAGTAAAGGCCAATATTTGATTGGGTGAGTAGGGTGCTCAATTAATGACATTCCCTTCTCATACCTAAGTTCCCAAGCCGAGACACTTTAGTTATGACGGATGGTGGTCTTTGGCATGAGTCACGAGTCCTAATTTCTCCAAAAGATTAGGTGGGGACTCTAAAATCTGGTGATGTAGTCCATTTCTAACAATATTTTGCAATAAAATGAATTTTCTATAAAAGTTGCCGGATTTGGACTTTCATTTTCTGTTCACATTGCACTAGTGATATCAGATTAGAAATCGGAAGTCTGAACTGTCAGGCGCACTTGGTAACCGCAAAAAGGCATCCAACACTATAGTTTGAATTTCTCTTCAGTCTTTGGAATTGATAGCAGATAGCAAACCTCTCAACTCTACACATAGTGATTTCAGAGAATCAATCACACAAAATCAAAGCAATAGATGAACACAAAGACCGATATCACTTTCAACAACTATAAATCTCAAATCTAAAACATCACTATAAATGAACATATATATATATCCATATGTGTATATATATTACCTTGCCTTTTGAACAAATCAAAAATCATAAACACAAGAGAAAGAGAAAGAGAAAGAAAAAGAAAAAGAAAAAGAAAAAGAAATAAAATTATAAAAAATTTCACACTTTTTAGGTAGTTGCAAAGAGATTTTTGTAGAAAATTCAAGAATCAAAAAGTGAAGTTCAAAATAAATTTAAAAAAAAAAAGAAAAAAAAAACTCCAAATCTGTGAAGTTATGTTTCAGATTAAAGGGAAAATCGGAACATCGTTGGATTGCTCGTAACCATTTTTCTAATCTTCGATTTGGTATCAGAGAAAAAGAGAGAGAAGTGATGGTGTGAGGATCTAGGCTTTGAGGGAAATTTGGATCTGGAGAATGACGGCGGCCAAGATTTGGAGAGGAGGCGATAAGGCAATGGCGACGATGACGGTAAAGAAGCGGAGACGACGACGTCGATAAAGAGGCAGAGGCGACGATGACGGTGAGAAGAAAAGAAAGAAAACAGTGGTTTGATTAGGGTTTGTTTGGGAAATAATATATATATATATACATAGGTAGTTTGGTCATTTAGCATAAGTTTATCCTTATGGACAAAGTATTTTAGAGTGTGAACCTTTGGTCATAGAAAATCAAAAATTGGATTTATGGACCGAGTGTCCTGAAATCAATCCCTAACGACTGGGCAAGCTATTATTGGATAGATTTTATATTTTTGTGGGGGGTTTTCAAGTGATGTGACACATCACTAAGGGTTGGTTTAGGGATCCAAAAATAGAAGCCCAAAACATTTATAAAAAAAAAACTAACAATAAAACTAGTAAATTAAATAAATTAAAAAAATTCTATTGACATCTAATTTATTCTTAATAAGATGTACATAGAATTTGTATTAAATAGTCTAAAACAAATTTTTAAAATAAAAAAATTATGAATAACTCAAATAAATTGCACCAAATCACATCTTATTTGGGAGAAAGTATTCAAAAGAAGCCAGTGATTTTTCGTTTCAGTGGAAAAATTATTCCATACTAAAAACTATCCAATGCTCAGTAGGCATCATATTAATCATTTTACTTTGTATCAAATTTTATTTTGATCCGTACATATTAAATTGTACTAGTCAACTCCTTTTGTTTCTAGTTAAGTGTCAACATCACCCTTTCATTACTCTACGATACAAGTCTTTAACATAATTTAGTAATGCGACAAACATAAGACTAAAAAAATGAGGGCAACTGAGGAAAATCACTCTTATTTCCCACTTATACACATTTCATCCCAAAATTTACATCCAGGGTAATTCTACTTACACCATTATTCTAACTCTTTACATCCTTTAATTTAATTTAATTTTTATTATATTTCTATTTCTATCTAAAATTACCAAACATCCCAAATTTTCAAAACTTAATTTCTTATTACATCTCACCCTATCACCACCACCTCTATCAACCCACCACCGTCGCTGCCACTCCTCCACTCCCCCTCCCTTCTACCCAGTCCCTCTCTGTTTCACTTATTTCATCCGACATTGTCTCCACCTCCTCTCGCCGCCGTATTCTTTCTCCATCTTCCTCTTATTCTTCTTCTTCTTTTCAGATATAGGTTTTCTCTATCTTCTTCTTCTTCTTCTGTTTCAGATCTGGGTTTTTGTGATGGAGTAACGAGGGGTGAAGTTGGTTGCGATGGCAGAGATGAGGGACAGGGTCACGATGGTGGTAGAGTGTGGTTGGGTTACGGTGGGGGCCTGTAGAAGAGGTGATCGTGGCAGTGGTGATGTTGCGGATATGGTGGCGCAACGATTTGATGATTGCGGAGTGGTGGTCATCGACAGTGGTGATGAGGGCTTGTAGGGTGGTGGTCACTATTGGCATCAACAATTGCAAGCTATAACAGTTGGAAGTGAAGAACTAAGGTTTGAAAGGTTTGGGTGTAAGAAGAAAAGTGCATGGTAGGGATGAGGGTAGGAATGGAATTGCAAAGATTGTACAAAATTAAAGTTAAAATAAAAAAAAAAATTAGGATGTAAGAAGGTAGTTTTTTGATATAAATAGAATTTCCCTTACATCAAAACGGAACGCAGATTGTGAACGATTAAGGAGATGAATTAGGATTTTATAGAAATTGGAATCACTAAACTCTGTTGTTTTCAGAGTAACACAGTTTTACGTTTATTCCTATTCCTTTCTCATTGATCTCTCTACTGCCTTTTTTAATTTCAAAAGTTTTGTTTTCTTGCCCATTCGTCCAAATTTTTGGCATATATATGTTGTATTATATAACTCTTACACATTTATTACTTGGGAAAAGTGTGTATTGGTGGGAAATTTGAATAATTTTCCTCTCTTGTTCTCATTTCGAAGTCATATGCTTGTCATATGATTAGATTATATTAAACACTTAAAAATTGCGTAACAAAAGGGGGACATTAACACTTGATGAAAAGTGCAGGGGTTGACTGTCGCGATTTCATGTGTAGGGATCAAAGTGAAATTTGGTGCAAAGTACAAAAGTGCAAAGTGTAATTTACCCTTTTATTAAGGTAAATAACAAATACATTCAAGCACATAACAAATGGCCCATTACATTAATCGACTATTAAGTCAAACTAATAGAGTATATGACATAAGCAATAAATTTTCAAAAATACCTATATTAACATTTATGAAGTTAAAAATTTTATTTTCTTTTTTCTTTTCCCTATTCCACCTTCTTTATTCCCTGTTTTTTCAACTAATAACACTACTTTACATAACCATTGTATCACCATCTCTCACTCTCAATTAACACAATCATTGTTTTGTTCTACTACCATTTGGTGTAACATCGAAGAGGGTTGAAGGATATTGTGGTGGTGCAGAGAGAATGATTTGATGGTGGACAGATGAAAATGAGAGTAGTATGATAATTTTATCTTGACATTAGAGAGTATTTGGGTAAAAAAAAAAAATTCCTAGTTCAGTTGTAGAAGAAATTATGACAATGAAATATTTATAATTTCTAGAACATGAAAAGAGAATTCTTATTTTTGACAAATCTTAGAAATATATTTATAATTTATCTTGTGTTGTCTTTCTAACCATCAACATACCAACAATACTCATACACAAATCTCAAGCACAAAAATATTCCAAACAAATATCAATCTCACAATATATTAATTAAATCTAGACTATTTAACAAATTTTTGAGTATTTTGTGTGTGCTAGTTATGTGCGCATAACGTAATGGCTTTCATTATATACACTGGTCACATTTGGTAACATCACTTGACATTGTCCCACAAGTATAAAATAACTTTTAATTACAGTAATGACAATAAAGTATTTGGTGTAATTTATTGAGGCTATATATGATTTTCTTTTCAAAAAATTATAACAGAGTATTTGTGCCGTTTATTTTTACGATTTATGCCGTAAAACTCAAATTAAATCAAATTAAAAAAAAATGAGCTTTAATCCCATCAAATGAGATTGGTTATATAAATTTTTCTTATTCACTCTACTTTATCAACGGCCATCTTGTAAGTCAAATTAAGGGGGATTCATATTTCTATTTACTATATTCACCCACATGAATCTAAGTCTGTTTCTTCTCCTAACACTTCCATTTACCGTTACCGTATCACATCTCTTCACTACTGCTTCGCTTGATTTCCGTTATATATAACCAAACTATCTCAATTTATTCTCTCTTAACTTATTTTCTATCAGTGCTACTCCTACCCATTCATGAATATATTATTTCATAGTTCTGTCTTTTCCAATCTTGCCACATATCCACCTTAGCATCCTTATCTCAGTAACGCTCGTCTTATCTACATGTTGTTTCTTAGTTACCCAACATTTTGTCTCATACAATATCGCTAGTCTAATAGCTGTTCTATAGAACTTTCCTTCTAATCTAGTGGGTACTCGTTTATGACACAGTACCCTAGACACACTCCTCCACTTAAACTATCTTGCCTTAATTCTGTGGATCACATACGCTCCAATCTCTCCAATCTTTGTGATAATCGATCATGAATAACGAAAATGTTCACTCTTAGATAGTTATTAGTTCTTAATTTTCACTTCTCATCTGCTTCCATTGTTACTGTTACTAAATTTATAAGACAAAACTAATTTAAATAAATTTTAAAAATGTTAATTTTTAAAAAGTTGAGAGATGAGTATTTTTAATTTTTGATTATTTACTCAAACTCGCAAGAAGCTTCATCAAATGTGGGATCTGAATAGATGTGATAAACAAACCAAACAATTTGATCTTGAATCGTATTTGGCTCTTTAGAAGTTCATTTGGTTCGGTTCGATAAGTCTAAAATTATATAAAAATATCAAATTATTTGAGCTCGACTTGACAAAAATTTATTTGAGATCGATTTAAAAGTTTAATGAACCAAATTTAAACAAGGTTTGAAAACTCATTAAAATTTTCATATCACACTTGTATAGTTAACTGTTCAGTTGTTTTGGGTTGTTTATCACTCGTAAATGTGCATGAGTTAAGGCCATATTTGATTATCAAACAAAATTGAAATTATAAGTATAGTGAGGTTGAGTGATACATCATATTACTTTAAAAAGAATAATTTTATAATACATACTCTATTTTCTATTTTGGAATATATATCATACTCAATTATAATTTTTGTGATATTTAATTATTACCTACCATATAAGTTATCACATTTTTATGACATTTATAATAATAACAATATTATTTTTAATTTATTATTTTTAAATAACTTTTTTTAAATTAAAATCCGAGATAATAAAATGTTTGATGAATTAAAATTTACCAATGGTCAACCACATGTAATTTTTAGGAGCGATGACTGATGGTAAAACGTTATACTATTATGACCCGTTTTGGAAATAAGGGTTTTGTTCTTGTTCTTCATCAGATGTGCGATTTGGATCTCTATATTACTCCCATTCGAGTGATTTCAATTCCTGAGCTTGTTCCAGACTGCATTATGCACGCAACCGTACACTGCTCTACCCGATTCAATTTTCACATTTTTCTTCCAAATTTCAATTTCTTTGCAGAGCGAAGATGAAATTCGCCAAAAGAAATCTTTTTTCGGCTTTGATTTTGCTCATGTCCTCTTTGATTTAGCTGTCCTTCCCATGGCTTCAATGGAGTTCTAGAGAGAAAAGCTTTCAACCAAGCCGAAATGGCTAAATTGCTCCAGTTTCAATCATCAAATTGAAAGGAAAAAAAAACACTAGCTCCAACAATGAAAGTTTTTGAGATGGATTTGAAAATTGCAATATCTAAACATTGGTGAATTGCAGTTGGTGATTGTTATGTGTGCTGTGACTCCCATTGGTGAAAATTACATAAGGTGTGGTCTATTTACAACTTTGTTTCAGCAATGTTCTCTTTATAATGCATTAGATTCACTTGTTTAAGCATTATTTCAATCACATTTTTCGGCTCGAGTACTATATATGTGCAAACATGACTCGTGTCACTTGTGAATCACTTCAATATAGATAGAATTTAGAGAATGCTTCACAACACTTCTCAGCTAAAATTGCCTGTCATAACAGGGAAAGATCTGTTAGGAAGACCAGCTATGTAGTCAAATATCACCTTTTTTTACATCTCCTTAGCCTTTTCATGAACAACAAGATTACATACCCAGACTTATGAACCCATAATTTACCCAGAAAAATAAATAAATAAATAAATAGTTGAAATTCATTTTACACATGGACTCCACACTTCATCAATTTAATCTCCACCACACAAACACATTCTTGACAAATTATGGGCAGATATGTCTTGGTTCATCGCATTTTTCTTTCATAAATTCTAATGGGCAGAATCTACTTTACCTCTTGTAGTTTGGCCTCAAAGAACTTTACTTCCATATCTTTTAAAAATAGCCAATTAAGCCTCATATGATTTTGACCATTTTGCATTGTATTTTCTTATTCCTAATACTTCTATCCAAATTGACGGAATTTGTGCCATACACACCTAAAGTGAGAGTTTATTTCAAAACAGTCCAATCAATGTCAAAATACAATGCAAAATGACAAATATACTTTCATCTTCATCTTAAAACGTGTGGTGCAATGAAAGTTTACAGCTCACACTAATATGGCATGAACCTTCACCTTGCTCCACCAATAAGGCACTTCACACACACTTCACCAAGCGATGTGGGGTAGGTACATAGACTTGCAACCTTTACCACCACACTCCATCTTGGCCCTAAGCCACAGGAATCTTGGGTCTTATATTGGGTCCCCATGTGGGACCTACTCAAGGATGTCAAGCTCCTCAAGCTCATCCCCTGTGGGACTCATCAAAACACATCTCCATATGGTCCCAAGTACATCTCGCTATGGGTCCTGCCCCATATTTTTGGTTGGTGCTACCATTTGTAATGCCTTGGACCCACGCCGTACAAATTGTCCACTTTGGTCTGGGCCTGCATGATTTTAAAATGCAGTGTACAATGAAGGTTCAAAGATCACACTAATAAGGCACTAGCACACACTTCACCAAGCGATGTTTGGCTCATCTTATCCATTTTGGCCCCACGCCTCAGTAGTCTTGACTCTTTGATTGGGGCACCACAGTGACGCTCTACCTAATCTCTCAATATTGTTGGGGTCTTGCCCTTTGTACTATGCCAGAGCTTGAGCCAAGTTTGTGTTACCAAATTCCATAGGATCATTCATGAAGTGGATTATGAGCATAACTTCAACCTTGTTTTGATCCCTTCTCTGATGGAAATTCTTGGTAGAGCTCTGGAACGCTAGTTCCAGAGCTTGATTTAAACATAGTGTTTGTTTACGATTTTCAAAAATTAATTCCACTCACTTTTGAAAACAAGGCCGAAGGCGGGAAAATTTGGGCTAACCGGTCGTCCCATCAGTCGTCCGGCCGGTTGACCGAATAGTGCAATAATTTTTTATTTTTTTATTACTTTTATTATTTTTATTTTTTATTTTTGCAATTGACACATGTTAATATTTATATATTCAATAAAAAATAATTTCCGAATTTTTTAAAATTTTTTATGAGTTTTAATAGAATTTTGAGTTGTATGTTTGGTTATAAGTTGTAAGTTTTTATGTCAAATATCGTATGTCACATCAAAAATTTCCTACTCAATTCAAAACTCTTTTCAAAACTCATTCACCAAACAAATTTTCCACAGTCAAATCATAATTCCAAAACTCGCAAACTCAAAATACAACTCTATTCTCAAATCATATTTAAAAAACTCTACCAAACACAACCTAAGACTTTCCAAGTTTTCATTTGGAACCTTCATTCAGGGTTAGCAATTCTGCAATTACTCCAAAATTAAAGTCACTGTCTCTCAAAGCATAGAGATGAGAACAATTTGGTGGGACTCCTGAAATGGATGCAAATATGATACCTGATTGTAGCCAAAAAAAAATTGGAAAATTATTTTTATTGTGGTCTCCACAACACCTTGGGTCACAGGCTTTTGCTTTGAATGGGAGGACTGCAGGCCACTGATCCTTTTTCTAAGAAACTTTTAAGTGCTTTTTATTATTTTTGTATTTTTTTGTTCATGTGTGTGTTAATGACAGAAAATGACACACCATGGGAAACACAGTGCATCATTGATTGCGATATATAAACATCAAAACAGTCTGATGACTGAAGATTTACTAAAATCTTTCACTGATGATATAAATGATCTTACTGGGGATTAGATGACATTGATAATAAATGTCAAGAGCATTGTCTCATGACTTCATATTTATTGTTGTGAATAACAAGCTGCTTACCAAATTACGGTCCCTTGATTTTCCATAATATAATATACTTGTTTGTTTTAAAAACACCCCCAGGATTTGAGCATTCAAGAAGCAAGAATTGAAATGGAAAGACATCCCTCCCTCTTTTTCCTTCCATGTTAACGAAGAACCTCTCCTTTTTTTCTTTTTTCTTTTATACTGTTTTTCTTACTTTTCGTTATCTATCTATGCAAGTTATTTGTAGATCAATATTATCAGTCAATCCATATACTGGGATTTCAGAGATCATCTTGTTGGAAGCCTTGGCACTCAGATTGAAGCAACTCAGAGCTGTGTTATTTATAGCCAATTTCGACAACAAGTTAGGGTGTTTTTTTTTCCTCTTAGATCATGATCTATGATTTGCATTATCATTTGTAACACCCGGGGAAAATAATTGAACATATATTTGAGCAGCAGCAGTAATAAACAAGGTTATATCTGGGAAAGTTGAACACATGAAGGATTTCTTCCGCTGTCAGTTCTCTTTCAATACAAATTGTGTTTATTGACATCTTTGAACAAATAAGTTAAAAGAGTAAAAATCATCGGAGGAAGCAAAAAACTTATTAAACATGTAAGTAAAAACCTTATTAAACATGTGAGTGTAAGCCTTATCATGCATAATGTTACTATTGCCTTCTCTTATTCCTACATTCACCGTTTTGCTTTACTTCATAATGTGCTTTACAACCTTCTTTTAGGGATCATCAAGAGCATCTCTCAGACTGAATGTTGATACCAAACGTGAGATATCAGGAGGAAGAATAGCCTCGCAGGTGTTTATCATCCTTGTCATTTTTCTGTCCAAAGCTGCATAATTGAAAATTGTTGGTGAGCTGACTAACAAATTTTTCCTTATACACCTTTTCAAATTAGATTTTAAGACTACCATTTGCTTTGACGAATATTTTTGTTGTTGATGATGACTTCCTTGGGTGCTTGTGTTTTGGATGAAACATCTGATTCTTCTTCAGTCAGCATACTTGATAAACTTTGGCAGAACTGGTCATCATGGTCTGATGGTCAATATAATTGGCTTATACAACACACATGTACATAAATGTATAGCTTATTACCTCTTTGTACGGCTCCAGGTCCCCTACAGATTTCGATATTTCTACAACACAATGTGTAGGTGCCACCTCAATTACCTGAATTTTTCCGCTTACAATGGGTGAGAATCTGATATCATGCTTTTGAAGGGAAGGGTACATGACAATTATTTACCTGTGCTGATAGGTTCAGGCATGACCTTGAACATCTAGTCATCTTCTGTTTTGGATGAATTTTCATCTGATATTGTCAGGAAGTGTTAAATATCAGAGCAGGAACGTGGGATATTATCCCGATTGAAAAATAAATAAATAAATAAATCTAATATTGATTGATCTAGATTATACCTTAGAGTTGTTCATCCTTTCAACTGAGAGACTCACATCCTTTGCAGCAGCCTCAATCTTTTCTATGGTTTCATTGATTGTATGCTTGGATCCTAGCGTTGTTTTCTGCTTTTCATTATCCTAAAATTGGGACAAAGGTTCACTGGATTTTAGAATGAAAAAAAAAAAAAAAAAAAAAAAAAAGAAGAAGCATTTATAATTATTGAACCTGGGTTCAAGATATGTACAACATGCCTTTTCTTGAAATAGTCCTGACAAATCAAGGTCATGTGACATGGCTATTAGCTGGAAAGCATTTATGAAACTTGGAGTATGGGGTATATTTGTCTCAGTCACATTTTCCTGCGAAAGAGATGGTATATTTAGTTGACATTATGAAACTCTCTATGTTGCCACTTTGTTTAGTCATTACCTTATCTGAATTGAAAGCTGCATGAACATCATCCAAGTCTATATCTTCATCACATTCAATTCGCACAGCAGGTTTGTAATTTGTTTGAAACCATTGATCTTCAATAATCTCGGGTGTTGTTATTCGCTGCAGTGACAAAACAAGAAATTGTTTTACTTATTCATTTTAATTCCGCTATTTGTTCTTTTCTATATGTGATGGTTTAGAGCACTACCTTTCGGGGATTTGGTTCAAGTATCCTGGAGATCAGTTTCTTTTGGCTTTCTGTAAACCACTCTGGAAATGTGTATTCTGCTCTTGATATCTTTGCAATGACATTATTACGGAGTCTCAGATATCAAAATTTTCTGATTTTTGAAACTTGGTTGTTATGTAATTTAGATTGGAAGCGTACCTTTCTATACAAGTTCATCAGGCTACGGTCATCAAATGGTAGATAACCAGCAAGTAATTCATAAAGGATTACTCCGCAGGACCAAACATCTGCTGCTGCTCCCTCATAGCCCCTATTCGCAAGCAGCTGTTCACCAAATAATGAAGCATCAGCCATGGGATTGAAGCCAAGTAAGGCATGTTCTGTTCATCATAAAAGGGCTTAGTCTTCTTTCCTATGAAGCATGGATAGGGATACAATACAATATGGATATGACAATACGGCCAAAAAAAAAATGATACGGGGCTAGGTAACATTGAATTTTATTTTTATTTTTTATTTTTTTACTTTTTATGAGTTCAAAGAATAGTAAGAAACAGTTCTATAAGAATTAGATATTAATTTAGTAGCCAATAATCAATTTACTTGTTTTGTTTTTTTGGAGATAAAATCTAAAAAGTAGAGTGCTGTTTTTATCTCAATATTTTCATCCATAAGAAATAAGAAAATATTAAAAAATTGTTCTGGTATTTATTCTAACAATTATACTTTAATAATAAACAAAAATTATTACAATTTTAATTTCATAGTAGTTTGGATACCCGACCTAGAGTGTTCGAAAAGTATCTGATATTTCTCAAAAGTAAAATCTAGTATCGGATATATTTAGGAAGTATTAGATATGTATCAACGATAGCTTCTTTCATTTCTGTTTCCCAACCTAGTTTGCCCTGCATCCTTGTTCCTTGCAAATAAAAAGTTGATGAAGGGGGGGAAGAGTCTTATATAGTATTCCGGCAAGAAAATTGCTTCTTACCTCTGGTGCTACGTAGCTTGGAGAGCCACATGCAGTAGATAGCAGGTCTCCAGGCTGCGAAAATACCAATTATTAGCAAGAAAACCCTTGGAGGACAGAAAAATTAATTTTGTTACCTACCAATTATTAGCAAGAAAACCCTTGGAGGACAGAAAAATTAATTTTGCTACCTTTCGCAACACGCTGAGTCCGAAATCTGATACTTTGAGATTTCCTTGGCTATCCAAAAGCAAGTTCTGTGGCTGTATATGAAATTCCATGTCAATTTCCATTCTCTCCCTTGCGGAGATTTGTGAAACAACATGATAATATAATAAGGAAGATGGTTTCATTCTGACCTTTAGATCTCTGTGGTAAACCCCTCTGCAATGGCAATAATCTACTGCGTCGATTAACTGCTGAAAGTGTTTCCTTGCGTCTCTTTCATTCAACCTATTAATGTAGGACTAGAAATGAAAAGTTCAAGGCAAATTAGAATTCTCGGTTTGATCTCAAAAACTAGATTTCGATTCCATAGTCTGCTATTTGCAACTCACCATCTTGTCGGATAACTGCCCTCCTGATACATATTCCATTACTATGTAAATTTTTGTCTTTGTCCCAATTACCTGTGATTGGAAATCAATGCCCAATTCAATTAAATTCCATAGGAGAGTCGAAGTCTAAATTTTTAGGACAAACAACATACCTCGTGTATCCTAACAATGTTTGGGTGATGTAGAAGTTTCATTGTTCTGATTTCACTCTGTACCTGAAAAACAGAGCTCCATGTATTAGAAAGAATAACAAACATAGAGAACACAAAGAAAAAAAGAAATGGGTTGGGAGTTATTCACCTGGTATGTTAGATTGTTTTCCATGACCATATGCTTGTTGATGATCTTGATCGCCACATACTGACTATTGTCTGTGTTTATTGCCAACTTAACCTTGGCGAAAGTACCTTCTCCGATTGTTCGTCCGATTTGATACTTTCCAATGGTGCTTGCATATCCCATGCTGTTATCTTCTTCTTCTTGAACTACTACACACCTTGTAAATGTTCTTTATATCCACTCTGTTCTAAATTGGTGATGAAATTGGAAGCAATCCACTTCACTTTCGATGATGTTTCTTCCTGGTTCTTGATGGATTCAAGTGCCATCTTTATGAATCTCAAGTCTTAAAAAGTGAGAGCTTATCAGAGTCACATTTTGTTGTGAATTTATTTTATTTTATTTTATTTGAGAGGTTTGAAAAGGTCTATCTGTTTTTTGTGTTTGCATGTGTGTTGAAAGAGGGGGGAGGATGACTTGCTGGCTAGTTGGTGAGTGAGGGGGAGAGAGAGGAGTGGAGGGGCGTGTGGTTTGAATGGAAGGTGGCGGATCCTCTAACAACCATGATGATCTACTCTCTCTGGTTTGGTCACACTCTGTTGTTTGAATCCTCTCTAACAACCCTATATCAAAACCCCAAGGAAGCGGATTTAGTTTTGATAATCAATTTTGGAAGATAATTTTTTAAAAGAGTTTGTAAAATTTGAAAACTTATTTGGTTGTATATTTTGAAAATAATTTTAGGATGATTTCTAATTTTTTTGTAGTTGAATAGATAGGTGTGAGAAAAAAATTGATTGATTAATGCGTAAGATGTAAGAAAAGAAGAGAGGGGAGAAAAAAAATTGATTGACTGATTGATGTGTAAAATATGAGAGGGGAGAGAGAAAACGATTTTGAAAACAATTTTTCAAAATTGTAAACCAAACAAGCTTTTTTGGATTTTTCATTTCAAAAATTGATTTGAAAATATAACCAAACAATTTCCTTTTTTTTTCTTTTTTTGATTGAGCAATATTGTACGTAATTTCATTTCTTAGTTCATTTTTCTCACCTCTAGGCGCAAAACAATATAGATTACGGTAATAAGTATACATGAGACCGACTCACTCGAGAGTTTGAAAAAAAGATAAGACATGAGATTATGAGGGTTTGGGAAGTGAGTTTTTATGTAGTTTTTTTAGTTGTAGGATATTATTGGAGAAAATTTTTTTTTGTGTTTGGAAAGATAGTTAGGTTTTTTTGTAGTTTAATGTGATGTTTGTGAGAGAAAAAGTGAAATGATTATGAGGTTGGATGTGATATTTTGTTTGGATTTACTTTTTCTTTTTGGTTTTGCAAAAACTTTGTCTTTTAGTGAAAAAAATCAAAAAAAAAAACCCAACAAAAAATCTTGCCAAACACCACAATGTGTATCATTTTCTTTTGGTATGTTCTACTTAATACTGCATTTAGATCATGAATTTGAGTATGAATTAAAAAGGAAAAGGAAAAAAATTGAGGAAATGTAATTATATTTCGTTCATATTTCACTTATTTTTTTTATTTTTCTTTTTTATATCACTATCAAAATTCATGATTCATATCTAAATCTATGATTCAAACATAGCCAAAGAAAACAAAAAACTAAAAATACTTGAGCGAAAATATCTATGATACATGAAAGTGGTTTTTATGTATGGTACTTAAAAAAATAGAAATATTTGGCCCAAAGTCCCTCATTAGTTTCTTTTAAAGTAAAAAAATTACTCTAAACTTTTTTAATTTGTAAGTCCCTGGAGAAGAAGCGTCTCTTTTCATTATGGATAAACAAGTTTGATTATACTTTTTTTTATAGACAATCTTATCCTTAGCAATTTGTTTTATATTTTAAATTTTAAAATGATATAACTTCTGATCTATATATTGATTTTTAATAAAATTAGTAGTTTTAGAATCCTTTTGTCAAGATCTATTAAACAAAATCAATGTTGACTATGATTTTTTTTTTTTTTTAAATTGTACATTTTTTTCCTATTGAAATTAATATCAGCAGTAAAATTTTACTCTAATTATCAGAGTAAAAATTGATTATGAAATAGAGTTTACAATAAAATTTTATTGGGAAGCAAAGTAAAATTTTCTGGTTTACGTCAATTGCGACGGTAGTTTTTTTATTTTTTTTTATTGTTTTAAAGAATTCATAGTCAATTTGGATCTTGATAGATCTTGAAGAGAGGATTATAAAAATACTAATTTTATTAAAAACAAACATCTAGATAAAAAGTTATATCATTTAAAAATTTAAAATATTAAATTACTCGCTACAAATATTTTGATAATAATAGTGTATGCTATAGTTTTTAAGAATTATTTTTTGTATTTATCCTTAATGTATTAAAATTTTATTACGAGGAGTCTTTGATCAAATCTCAAAAAAAATAAAAAAAATGGGCCATTAAATTTGAATAAGATGAATTTTTAATCATTAGATGAGTAATGATTAAAGCTATGCAAAAAATCTAGGTGATTTTTCAAAAAAAAGGCAGTTTATGGTTTTAGTTCATTTTGAAATAAAATAATATTGTCCACCTTACTACTTATAAACAAGTTAAAATTTGTAGTTTTTTAACCATTAATGGCAATTAATAAAAACAAAATTAACTACATAAAAAAAGCTTACCATTCTTTCTAATTCTACTTACCATTCAATATGATCTCATTTAACAATAATTGAAATATGATTAAGTCGTAAGTAGAGTATTTATTTATTTATTTATTCACATGATAAATAGAATATGATTGAATAGTAGGTAAAATATCATTAAGTACTTAGTACTCATAAACACAAAATCTAATTACATAGTAAGTAAAGTTTAATTTAGTAAGTAGAAGATTAGTTCTTAGAGCATCTCCAATGGAACTCTCAAAACACTTGCCAAAGTTATAATTTAGCAATAGTAATAAAAAGTGAGTTTCCAATGGCTTGCTATTTTACTTGCCAAAGATAGCATATGCCATATATGTTCTCAAATTTGGCAAGTAAAATAGCAATTGCCAAATATGCCACATCAGCAAATATGAACATATTTGTGGCTCCAAATTCGGTTGAAAAAACAGAATTGAAATAGTAGAAAACCAAGTAATTTTTCAAATTGAATTATATTTAAATTTTTTTCTAATTTTTCAAATATTTTTCATTTTTATATTTGTCTAGTCGGGAATAATATAAATATATAGTTTTTTTTACAAATAGATAAAAAAAAAAGGTCATAAAAGACAAAAAATAAACAAAAATAAAATTACAAAAAAATTTATATTCAAACACCTATAAACTTGGAAAGAAAGTTGGTTCAGAATTATCAAAATAGCAAGTGATCATTAGAGTACCATTGTTATAATTTGACAAAATAATACTATTCATTGTCAAATTATAACAATAACAATGATATTATAGCAACAATCATTGAAGATGCTCATCCTATTCATAAATACTGCTTATCATTTGTTCTGATTCCACTCACTACTCGTGTTAATCTAATTACTAATTAGTATTCTATCATTTTTTACAGTTTTTTATGTACTTATCAATAGTCTACTTATTGTTTGTTTTCAACTTATTTACCATTCCGTGATAAGACAATTTTAATAGTACAATAACTTATTGTGTATAGCACAAATCAGTTCTCATTCTTAAACTAGTTACCATTTTTTCTAAATCTACTTACCTTTTGTTATGAACCTTTTACACACCACCATTTCACTTGTCCCATACCGTTTTTCAATTTTTTTCCCCTCATTTTGTCCTGCTAGAAAGTTACCAAAAAGGACACCACAATTCTCATTTTTCAATTTTTTTTTTTTTGGGTTAAATTCTCATTTTACCCAGCGCCAACCCTCGCAGCTCCCATCCCGATAACCTCGCCTAGCCATCTTCTTCCGCAGGTTCCTCCACTCCCCACTCCCCACTCCCCACTCCTCTCCTCTCATTTTCCAAAAACCACCGGCCACCACCATCGTCTCCTCCGTGAGCCCTTCTGCCTTGGCCACCCACTCCCCAACTTCATCTCACCGCGTCTGCCCAGTGCCCCCTTTACAGCGCCGTCGCAGACCGAGATGAATAGAATAGATCGCGATCGTGATCGTGATTGTGAGAGAGAAAGAGAGAGAGACAGCCACCTCATTCCCCCAAAACATCCAACCACCACCGCCGCCGCCGCCACCTCCGCGGCCCGACAAAGAGAGTAGATCGCGATATTGCGATCACAATTGAGAGAGAGTGAGAAATCGTAGGTGTGTGTGTATAAGAGAGAGAGAGAGAGAGAGAGAGAGAGAGAGAGAGAGATCTAGGTAGGGGGTGGTACTAAAGAGAGGTGACGGCTAAGGGAGAAGGCTCTAGCACCGACAGTGGAAATGGTTGGGATTAAGGTTATGGTTAGTCAAAAATGATGAAGATGAGGATATTCGAGGAATTTAATGGTGTGAATTGAGAAATGGTGTGGTGTGAATAAAGAAATGGTGTGGGATGCGTTAATTGTTGGTGGATAAATAGAGGTGAATAGAGGCTCCCACCCACGTATCACTTTTTGTGATAAGACAGAACTTAAGCAGTTAAATAACTTACTATTAGGTATGAATTGATGTTTAATTAAGTATTAAGGGCTAGTTTGGCATAACATAAATCAGTTAAAAAGTTAAAAAGTCACTATCTTATTTAAGTCACATCATTTTATTTAAATCATATCACCTCTCTAACACATCACATCAAACATAATCCAAATCCACCAATAAGTCAAAAAGTGCATTTTTTTAGGACATCCCAAACTAACCCTAAATCAAATTTAATGAGGTAGTAAGGGAAGTCTCGTTAGTAGTAAGGTCTCGTTTGGATATAGATTAATTTAGTAATTTTTTTAATTATTTGATTAAAATATGAATTAAAAAACATTAAATGTTTGGGATGACTTTTTACGAAAAGATGTGCAAAAAGTAGAGAGAAAAGAGAATCTTTGACTTTTTGGTATGGATTGTTGGCTTTTTGATTTTTTTAATAATTTTTTGACTTTTTGACTAAATAGGTATCTTCCCAAACGAGGCCTAAGTAAGGTTTAATTAACTAATAAGTCAAGTCTAATGAAATTGTAAATAGAATATTACTGAATAGTAAATGAGGTTTAATTGAGTAGGAAATCAAGTCTAATGAGTAGGGAGTTTTAATTGAATAGTAAGCCAAATTTTATGGAGTAATAAGTAGAGTTTCATTGAGTAGTAAGTTGAGTTTAACTGACTAGTAAGTCAAATCTAATGAAATAGTAAATAAAGTTTCATTAAGTGGTAAGTGGGGTTTGATTAAGTAATAAATCAAGTTAATGAAATTGTAAGTTGAGTATCATTGGGTAAGATAGATGATGACTTTTTAGCAATTTTTATAAATTCAAATCTTTTTAAAAATATCTAACAAATCCAAAAAATTATTTAATAATTTGATAGAGTAATAAGTGGGTTCTCATTAAGTAGTAAGTCATATTTAATTGAATAGTAAGTCAAATCTGATTGAGTAATAAGGTGGTGTTTGATAAAATTGAAAATAGAAATTAAGTGCTAAAAATTGAATGCTAAATTTTTTAAGTTGAAAAATTATTTAATAAAAATTTAATTGCTAAACTGAAACAAGTTTTTTTTTATTTTTTATTTTTTATTTTTCTATATGTGTAAAATCAAAATTGAAATTTATTATTTTAAAATTATGTCTTTCAATTTTTGTATTTTTGATGGTGAGTCGGTGGTGGTGGTGGAGGAGGTGACAACGTTAACTATGGCATTGATGACAATGGTGGTGAAGATAGATGGATAGTGGTGGTGGTGTAAGGGTAATGTCGTGGAGATAAAATAAAAATAAAAAAAAGAGAGGAAACAACCATGGTGTAACATCAAGTGGATGATCAAACAATAACTTTGACAAAAGAGTTTAAGAAAATGAAACCCCCACTATTCCATGGAGGAGTTGACCCTTTGAAAGCCGAGGCATAGATTCTTAGAATTGAGAAATTATTTGAAGTCTTCTCGTGCACTGAAGCACAAACAGTTCTGTTAGCCGCACTTACCTTGGAAGATGATGGGTGTTGATCCGAGAAGAAAACAAAAATATTAATTGGGCTCAATTCTTAGAGATATTTATGAAAAATACTTTCCGCAATGTGACCGAGATCAGAAAGTTTCTGAATTTGAAGGGCTAAGGCAAGGCAACTAAACGATGGCTGAATATGAATCTCAGTTTACTGAACTAGCAAGATTTGTGCCCCATATGGTTGATATAGATTATAAGAAAGTAAGAAAATTCGAAGGACTCCAAAAATCGATCCAAGAAAAAGTTAATGTGTTGAAACTAACAAAATATGTTGATGTGCTAGATCGAGCATTGATGTCTGAAGCTAACACGAACCGATCTTCTGAATGAAAAGAAAAGAGACAAAGCACTAATGAGAATATAAAAGTTTTGAAGAATAAGAAATCGAAGTCAGAAATGTCTATTCAAGATGAACTCGCTCAAAAAAATATTTTCGCACATACTTGTTCAGAATGTGCAAAAAAGCACCGAGGAATTTGTTTTCGAATTTCTGGAGCTTGTTATAGATGTGGTAAGATGGGCCATACAGTAAGAAATTGTCTTTAGACTAGACAGAATGTGAATAGACCTACCGCTAGCTTAGCTGGTTCAGTGCCAATGACGAGACCCTCTATGATAAGGGAAAATGTTATTGCACTTGCCCCAGAAAACACTAGGACTGTTATCGCAGGTACCTTTATTGTTGTGAATGAATACTTATGTGTTAATTGACTTTGGGCTTATATGTTTGTACCTTTGCTTGGAATGACTTGTTATATTACTTGATCCTCTTGACTAGATTATCAAGACTATGATTTTGTGATTATGTGACTTGCTTGGATACCCCGAATAGTGAACTTTATATCATGTATAATTGTGTACATGTAGATCTATATGTGAGACTTGTTTCCGGAATTGCTATACTGAATACGACATGATACCTATTGATATGAACCATCATAATATAACTTTGAGAACTAATGAACTTAGAACAAATTGTGAAACTACTAATTGTCTACCTAAACGAACTGATTATGACCTACAAGACTAAATGGACCTTTTATGACAATGATGGGATAGAACATTTATCTAATTTGATTTCGTTTATAGGGGACTATGAATTGTTTACGAACGAATGACCGGTTTATGTTTGCTAAGGGAATTGATAGACCGAGAACTTGAATCTAATTTGAACACTTACCTTACTCTGAAGACCTTATGTGAATTATTAACATCATACTATTTGATTATGAATAGTATTTAAACATGTACCTTCGACTAATTGGGAACATATGTATTATGTTAAAGATTGGTTGCTTCAGTGTTATTGGATTTTGCAATTCATGCTATGGGAATATATGAATTATGTACGACATGTGATTGATTGCTTTGGTATTGCCTTTGCTACCATGGGATTAATATTTGGATCCAATTTATAATCCTGATGACTTCTAAATGACTTTGAATGACTGTGATGGATCACTGAACTGAATTGAACCATGAACTGTTGAATGACTAAGAAATTTATCGAACTTCTGTGACAAAGCTAAATGGGGAAAAAGAGAACAATATAAGACCGAGATATCTAATCTATATCTGATATAAGGTAACGCAAGTTTGGAGGACCAAACTTCTTAAGGTGTAACGCCCCAATTTCTGGGCCGTTAAATACGTACAACAATACGACACAAGTAGGATAGATAACCAAACGTCTTAATATACATATATAACCAGAGTTAATATCATAGATAATTCGTTTATGTTCCATTGCAGGATTACCAAAACATTGCCAAACCAAAAGTCAAAAGGGAAAAAAAACAACTAGTCTAAGTCTTCATATGAACCACAGCTCCAACACTTCATCTTATTTGCCTTCGAAATAACCTTCACCATTGTAAACTGCTTCATCACCTGGCATGACACGCCATGAGCTTGGAATGCCCAGTAAAAACACACACACCCCCATTTCTTCTATCAACCAATCAACCATACACAAAACAAATTGGGTAACATAACATACAATATTACAACAAGGTTCTATGAGTTAGTAGTTAGACTAGACATCTAGAATCCCCCAAAGAGATTCTTCTACCCAACCACAAGAATTGAACACCGGACTATTTAGAACTCCCCTTTTGCTGCTTTGCAGACCTTACCACCTATGCCCACCTCCCGGTTATTTACCAATCAGTGACATTGATGGACCTCAAAAGGGACGGCCAAACAAGTGGGTTCGCTTTGTGACAACCCCGCCATGAATAATATTTTATATTTGGTCAATTAAGGAGATTTGGGATTTTAATTAGTCGTTACCTTAATTTAATTTGGGATTTTTGGAAATTTTGGAGTCTAATTCGTATTTGATTTTAATAAGAATTTAATTTAGAATTAGAAATTGAATGTCCAAATGGCTTAAGGAGGTAAAATTGGTGAGTTGATTCAGTTTAATTTCAAGTATCGGATCATATGAGAGTTTAATTAAATATTCGATTCAATTTAGTGAAATTGAGATTCGATTAATTAGGTCCAAATTGGAGTAAATTAAGTTAGTTAAATTATGAGGATTGAGAATTATGATTATTACGAATTAAATTCATTTATGGGGTGTCCAATTTGAATATGTAATTTATTGACGAAAATTTGGAGTTTGATTAGAAATTGAAGACCTAAATAGTTTGGAAAATCAAAATTGATGATGATAATGAGTTTAATTTAATATTTGGAGCATTTTGGGAGTTTGATTAAAAATCTGATTCAGATTTATAATTTTAAAAATAATTAATTGGGCTCTAAAGGAAGTCAAATTAGACTAATTAAATTATGTGGGATTTGTGATTATTTATGATTAATTTAATTATGTATTAATCAAAATTTATTAAGACTGAGTGTTACTTAATTAAGTTAATTTTAATCATAAATTGGAGGATCTAAAGAAATTTGAGGGTGTATAGGAGTGTGTGTGCAGAGAAATTCTGGGTGTGCAAAGAAAATCTGTGCATGTGAGTGTTGTGTTGGAGGCTTAATTAACTGTGCACGTGTGCAATGTGGTGGCAACAAGAGAGGCATGTGTGTGTGTATATGTTGGTGAGCTCAAGAGGCAAGTGTAATTCTTTTGGCCCAAAACCTCTTTGCTGAGAATCATGTGTGTGTGTATATGTTAAGAAGTTAAAGAGTTGAATTCATTTTTGCTTTGGGCTGGGAAACAGCCGAGAGAGAAAGCTTTTGGGGGGAGAAGGCTCAACACTTAAGAAATTTGAAGGCAAATTGAAGTTCCAGGTAAGAAATCTAAGCCTAATTCTAGCAAGACATTCATGTAAAAATTTAATTTAAGAAATAAATGGGCTCAATTTCATGTAATTAAAAGGAAATTAGTAAGAAGATGTTGAAATTAAGTTAGATTCATGATTATGAAAATTGATTTAGAAAGTAATTATTTTGAGATTAATTTTTTTTTATAATCTTACATGAAATCAAGCTCCATTGCTACATGCATGAGCGAACTCTATGAGTATTTAAGTCTACATTTACATGCATCAAGATTTATTTGAAGATTTGGTCCATGCAATGGAGTTAGGTTCAAATTTATGGAAATTAACCTAGAAATTAATTATTTTGGGTTTGATTTTGCATGTCTTATATGAAATTGAGTATTATTTTTACATGCATGTAATTTGGAGAAATTAAAGAATTAATTCATGAACATGGTTAAGGTTAATCAATATGGAAATAATTATAATTCTTCAATTGAGCTTGGGCTTGGAAACCTTAATATATATGAGATATAAATTTACATGCATCATGGATTTAAAATAATTGATTTCATATTTTGATGTAATTGATTTAAAATTCATCATGTTTAATAAAGATGAGCATCAATTGTGTTATTTAAGTTGAAAATGAAGCCTATCGCACATGCATGTGTAATTCAAAGTGATATGAAAATTAATTTGCATGAGTTTTAAAGATATGAAGTTGGTATGGGTTGTCAAGAAAAATGTGAAATAATTTGGAAATTGAATTATGATTTTGGACAATTAGACTTAATTTTCTTATGGCCTCATATTGTATAAAGATTTCCATAATTTTGTATCAAGAACATTAGTTTTAGACCCTTTGAATGCTAAGTTTGAGCTTCAAATGCAATTCTGAAAATTCCAGAATTCGGCATGTCCGCTCGAGCGGGGAATGCGCTGCTCGAGCGTGAAATGTTGGCTTCCAGAACTTTTGCAGACATTGATATCCACTCGAGCGAAAAGAGTCACGCTCGAGCGTAGAAATGTAGTAACCAGTACTTTTGCAGACCAAATGGGTCCGCTCGAGCGGCCAAAGCAGCGCTCGCTCGAGCGGAGAACCCTGTTCCTAAGATTATGAAAAATGGTTTTGTGTTTTGTTTTCTGTTCTCTTTCATTTCTAAGCACTCTTAGGAATACATTGAGCTTTGTAAATGACCTAAAGGGTAAAGAAAGAAGCCTAAGAGAAATAAATAGATTAAAGAACGGATTGAATTGTTTGTGACCCAGTATGTGTTATGAATTGTGTAGGGTCGAGCATAAGGACGAATCCACCGGCAGAACACTGTGAGTAATATCTTAATAAAGATATGTTCAAGTATGTTGTTTTCCCAAACGTTACTTCTGCACATGCCTTATGGATTTGTATGTTTGAATTAAGAATGAGTATTCTAAATGTCAATCTTTTGCTTAAGACTAAGTGAATATGAATACGATCATGATCATGAGTATGAAACACACATAAAGGCCATCTGACATGAATAATTGGGCCAAAGGCCCTCTAACATGAATAATTGGGCCAAAGGCCGTCTGACATGAATGATAATCTGACATGAATAACTGGGCCAAAGGTCGTCTGACATGAATGATTGAGCCAAAGGCCGTCTGACATGAATGATTGGGCCAAAGGCCATCTAACATGAATGATTGGGCCAAAGGCCGTCTGACACGAATGATAGTTTGACATGAATGATTGGGCCAAAGGCCGCCGTTTGACATGAATGGTTGAACCAAAAGCCGTTTGACACAAACAAATTGGGCCCGAGGCCGTTTGATAAGAGCGAATTGGGCCTGAGGCCGTTTGATATGTTTCGGCCTGAGGCCGTTTGATGTATTAGATAAAAACGTGAATGGGCCTACGGCCGTTAGATATGTCCATTACGCATTTCATTCATATAACTTCTTTATTTTGATATTATTCACTGGGCTATCGCTCACTCTCATTTATATGTGTGTAGGTGAGCAAAGAGATGACAAACCCAACCTCAGTGAAAGATATGAGAGGAAGTCAAGTTTTGTGGAGTCAGCCCGCATGTCTCACGCACGAGACTTTATTTTTGTTCTTGTGTTTACACTTTTGCTTGGCCGATGAATACGTTGGATCATCCATGTATATGAGTTTGTTTTGTTTGGCTGACTGCATGTTTTGGAGTTCTTGGATATATAAGATACTAACTCTGTTTTCATGTGTGAGTTATTATGGACTATTTTATGAAATGTTTCGCTTTATCATGTAAGCACAACTCATTGGACAAAATTTTTAAGTCTGCTTCTGCTTTTGGCCCCATATGTTTATTTTAAAATCTATTTTCTGTCTGAGGCCGTAGGTAATCTAATGATTACTGGCCGGTTATGATCCTAACCTATAGGGGCGGGTTCGGGTCATGACACGCTTACACCCAAATCGTGCCTAGGGCTCGTTTACACCCTGCACATACCATACCAAAGGGCTCGCTTACACCCTGAAACCACCGCATAGAGTCTGAATACATCCATGTCAACCTAGGGGCTCGCTTAGACCACTTGCGCAAGACTTAACTCATTTGGTTTTAATCCCATCATAATTCATCCCATGGACATCTATATTACATATGTCATTCTGAAACACAAGGGTGAACGTCACCCAGTACCAACCCCTTATCATTTCCCATTTATTGGATCTTTTGCCAAGCAAGTTAGTTACATTCGGTAATTCGGTAAGCATGAGACAAACATAAGAGAGGAAATATAACCCATGATAAACATACATAAGTATGGTAAAGCAAGCAAACAACATTAGAAATGCTTTGAAACACTTAGAGACAAATAACACAATAAAACACAATTTTCAGCAATATCCAATTCTGCAGGGCTAACAATAATGCTTTGGTAAAAATACTTCTAGGTGAAATTAGGGCCTGAAATTGCACAGAAACAATAATCAACCTGTCTAGTTTTAGTTCCAATTCTTAGAATTTGCACAGCACCTTCAGAAATTCATTTACAAGCTACATTCGAAAACCTGTCCAGATTTGTCACCCTTTGGGAACACTAGCTTTCCTCTCAATCTACCCGATGATTTTCACCCAAATAAATTCTGGAAAGAGGACTCAAAATTCTAAATTTTGACAGAAGTACCAACACGAGATGATTTTCCTGAAATTTTATAAAATTGAAAGAAGTGGACTGTTTTTCAAAGACTCAGGACCAGATTTTTAAACACAATATCCAAGCCCTAAAATCACACAAGGAGGGGCTAATAAAATTATCACAAGCTCTAAACATACCAAATATCCTAGATTAAGTTCAGATTTGAGAAATAAATGGGTTTGATATTTCTTTTAAATTAAAGAAGTTATAGCAGTGCATAATTTGGCAAATTTATAAGGCAAAGTCACTAAATCAAACCCACACTTTCATACACATCAAAAACCCTATATACTAGTAATATGCAACATAAGAGGGTATCTAGACAATAGGATGAGATGGGTGAAAGAATTGGAGAAGACATGGAAAGGTGTGTTCTTACCTTGACTCAAGAAGGCCCCCTTTTCTTCCTTTTTTTTTTCTTTTTTTTTTTTTCTTCTTCTTCTTCTCTACTTCCCTCTAATCACACTCTCCTTCTCTCACCCTCTCCTTGGCTGCTGGTATGTGTGTGTGTGTGGAATTGAGACAAGGCTCTCAATTTATAGCAAATAAGCTTGGTCTTAGCTTAATGACTAAGGAAGGCATAAATATCTAGATATTTTTTTTATTGTGTTTTTCAACCAATTTTCCACCAAAATATTATTTATAACACCTATGTACATATTCAAATAAATAATAATATTCTATTTAAATAAATAATAAATATTCAAATAAATAATAAATGAAAGAACAACAAAAACAAAAATAGAAATAAAAATAAAATGTATGAATTAATTTATAAACCAGGAGGTAAAAAAATAAAAACCAAGTTTTAGGGTATTTCCAATTATAAAGTGGTGTCTTATGATTTAATTATGATGATATATAGGAAAATCATCCTTTATTGGGACACTTCGCAGACTTTTACAAAATTAGGGGCTAAAATGCTATTAACCTAAGTCTCAGGGTTACACATGTAATTACAAAAAATTAGGATCTCTACATAAGGTGGGGAGATTGTGAAGACCCCAACATGCATATCATGATTACATTTATTTAATTATGTGTTAAGTTTTAATTGTGGTATGTGCCGCGTGATTAATTTGTGCATATATATTTGATTTGAAAAGTATCTGTTATGATTTCTATTCAGAATTCAAAATTGAAGACTTAAATAATATCAGAAATCGAAATTGGCTACATGAATAAACTAGTTGGAATTTGATAAGTTTGATTAAAAATTGATTCAGTTTGATAAATTAAGTTATGTTTAATTAGCCTAATATTCTAATTAATGTATTAAGTCATCTTAGCTATATATATGTTCCCTAAGCTCATTCTTGAGCTCATCTTCTTCATTTTTGAGTGCAAAATTCTGAGAACATTTTAGAGAGAGAGTAACTTCTCATTCTAGAGAGAGAAAGTGTAGAAATTGAAAAAGAACTTCAAGATTATTGCTAGAAGAGCCAAGATTGTGCAAGAATAGGGCTATTTGAAGGCTATAGGTGAGAATTCAATATATATGATCTTTTGCATGTATTTTAGTGGAGAAAGTAATAAGGCTTTACTTGCCTGCATGAATATGTTCAATTCTACCACTTTGAGTTTTTTTTTTATCATCCGTGTTGAAATTGTGAGTTAATTTGTACATACATCTTTGATTCATCATGTTTTGGCCTTTAAATTCATGTTTTAAGAATTATGGAAAAGGGTTTTGTACATACATAGAGCTTTTGAGTTCAATTTTGTTAAAGTCATGAGTTTTGAGAAAAGCGTTTGGAAAATCTTGCATGCATGAACTTTTGAGTTCAATTTTGGTAGATTTAAAGAGATTTTGAGAAAATGGTTTTTAAGAGGTCATGTATACATATTTTCTAAAGCAATTCTACGATTTTGAACAAGCCATGCATGACCTAAGGCTTTGAATTGGCATTTGGAAGCTCAAACTTTCAATTTTGAAAGCCAGAATTTTGTCAGACCGCTCGAGCGATCAAATGGTAGCTTGAGCAAATTTTGCGATCTTCCAGCAACTTTCCAGTCTGGGCAAACCACTCGAGCGACCAAAAGGTTGCTTGAGCGAACTGAGTGTATATTTTTCATCCACTCGAGCGACAAATAGTTGGCTTGAGCACACATCAGACCTATCTAGTACTTTTGCAGACCTCTGTGACCGCTCGAGCGAAGGACCATGTTTCAGTATATTTTGAAAAGATATTTTGTGTTTGTATTTTCATCCACATCTCTTTTTGAGCATTCTTAGGCATGATATATGAATCATTGTAAGAAGTAAGAAACCAACATGAGTAACTGAATTGGAAAAGACAAGAAGAGATATTCAATTCGAGCATGAATTACAATGTGTATGGTTATGTGTAATGTGTAGGTGCAAACGTTGAGGGAGAACATCGAACTAGTCAAGGTGAGTAATGCCTTTGTAAAGATACTTTTGTATAAAATACTCCGAATAAGTACTTTTCAGATGCTAAGTTATGCTTTGAAACTTCAAATCATGTACGATATGATAAGCTTTCTGAAAATGATAATTTGCTAAAGAATGAATGAGTATCCTTTTGAACAACGGATATGATAAATGCGGAAATGTACTTTGAACACCGGTGACTATCGTTTTGTATATGATTCGTCTTGGACGTTCTGTATAAGCCATTGGTCCGTTGTAAATGTTCTGTATCATGTTAGTCTTTGATGATCGTTTTGTATGACTTCGATAGTAATCGTTCTATATGGCATCTACATGTATAAGATGTTCTGAATGAGCTCATTAAGTATAAGTCATCAATGTGATGTTCTGTATAAGTCATCAAATTGATGTTCTGTATGAGCCATCAATGTGATGTTCTGTATAAATCATAAATGTGATGCTCTGTATAAGTCATCAAAGTGATGTTCTATATAAGCCATCAATGTGATGTTTGCATAAGTTATCAATGCGATGTTCTATATAAGACATCAACTGTGATGTTTCGCATAAGTCATTCTATATGAATGTTCCGCATGGCATTTCAATAAGTAAAATAAGGCTTCCAGGCACTTCGCTATGTGTTAAGTTATAAAAGGTTTGATAAACTGTATTTATTATTATGTGTTTTCGAAACAAGCTTTAATTATGTCAAGAACTTTGTATCATTTTGTTAAGTTGTAGAACTCATTCATTTAACCCATTTACGTAGAGATTACTCATTGGGCTTCCAGCTCACTCCGTTTATATATATGTATAGAGGTGGGCATCAGAAAGTTTCGCATTAGAGCCTACTTTGGAGTCAGTCTTTTTGTAAAGCCATCAAAGATGTGCCTTTGCGTCAAGGCCTTAGTTTTTGTTTTTGCCAAGCTCTTAAAGCTTTGGTTTGTATAATTCGTTTGTTTATAGTTTTTGATCTTGGGTTATGTATCTATAAGATAAATGTTTGTAATTATTATGACATGAAGTGAGATGTGCTTTATATGTTTTCGTTCATGCCATTTATGCACAATTCAACAGACAAATGTTATATTTTGCTTCCGCTTCTGGCACCGTATTTTTAAATACATATTCTGTTAATTTTTTCTTTGAGGCTAGGTAATCTGGGATTACTGGCTAGTTACGGCATAAATCTCTAGGGTCGGGTTTGGGTCATGACAATTATATATGAAGTTCTTTAATGGATGAAAATCGTAAAGACCATTCACAAAAATTCAAAAGTTTTAAGTGCCTCTGACTGTTGCTATATGGTGCCTTTTTAGGGGAATGTGTTGAGAAGGGTATTTTGAAAATATAAAAAAAGTAAAAAATAAGTGAGAGTACTTACACTTTTAAAATAGTAGTAGATAGATAGTAGACATGTAATCACATCTAAACGATTAAAAAAAATGTAGCATAGAATTTTGTGAACAATATTCTTTTTTATTTTTTATTTGAGATAATTTGATATTTTTATTTACAATCTCAAAGTCAATCTAGGAAACTAAAAATAAATAAATACGAATATGGATTTAGTTTGTGAAAATGGAATTGAATTTAAATTAAAAAATTTCATGAGTATTTATCAGTAAAGATTATATTTATGAAATTTTAACTTCTGTTGGAAAAAAAAATGATATCTCCATACATTTTATTTTTAATCAAGTGCAATTTTTTTTAACATAATATGTTAACATGACATGAATCGGATACAGGTCTAAAATGATACTACACGATAATGTGAAAATAAAGCAGACGAGATTATATGTTGAGAAGATTTTGACACGAATCAGATATGTCATAACACATATATAACCAATACAACATGATTTTCACCCTTTTTGTGACATATGAAATGGTGATACCAATATATTAGTGACATATAACAAATAAGGACTGGCTTCTCTCCAGTCCGAACTGTTTGGCCCATTGGGCCCACTTTTGAGTACCGTTTTGGTGATTCGAACTGTTCATATTTTAAAATTCATTGAGTACATCATTCATGCAAAAAATAAAGTCGATCGGATAACGGCAACCATGTGTTCGGATCAATTTTGTATGAATCATTTATTTTCTCACTGTTCATTTTTTTTCATACAAAATTAATGCGAACATGTGATTTCTGTTATCCGACCGACTTGATTTTTTGTAGAGATAATATACTTAACGAATTCTAAATTATGAACGGTTTGGATCATCGAAACGGAACCCAAAAGTGAGCCCAGTTGGCTGAACAACACCTCTCCAATTCGATTAAGAACTAAAGAGAAGCCCAGTCCAATAAGTAATGTTAGGATTTTACCATTTTTCTTATCATATTTTATTTATTTTCTGATTTGTCATATCAAATAGTAAATAAAATATAGTAAAAAATATGATAAGTGTAACATTGCTCAACAAAATTTGATTAACATAATAAAACTGCAATGAGAAATATCAATGGTAACCAAATATTAGGAAATAATAAAAGACACAATAATACATTTGTGAATTAAGTAACCGTTTTTAATCCTACCAGAAGCACAAACACTTTTAACAAGGCAATATATCATATCCAACATGGTATCGGACAACAACATGATACAATACTCGTTGGATACTTCCTAAAACTTAGACACATATGAAACATATTACAAATTTGAATAAAATAATTTGGAATCTAATTGTAAGATGAAAAATAAATGCAAATTTATACATTTTTTTTTTTAATTTTTGACTTAATCAAACTAATAGTCCCCCATATGTGAGATAACTCAATCCCATGAGGCATGTGGGTCAAAAATCGATTGACTGAGCAAAACTTCGTATTAGCTTAGTTAAATGACAAAATTAACCCCAAGTATATAACATTTCTTTCATTTATTTTTTTTAAATATTTTTTTGAACTTGTTGAATTTTTTAAACATGTATAAATTAATCTCGTGTCTTATTTTTTTATTTTTTCTTTTAGCAAAATAATAAAGAGAAGTATATTTTTAATCTTCAAAAATAAAATAATATATAGTATCTCTTCTCATTTCTTTTCCTATGGGTAAATTAATCTCATAATATATAATAATCTTCTCTTAACTTTTTTTCTTTTTTTTATTACAAAAGAAAAGTTCTCCGTTGTGCAATGTACATTGTATGCAACCCAACTACAAAATTACGTAAGTTTTCACAAACTAATATAAGTAATCTTTGTAACGCCCCGAAATAATCACCATAAATTAAATACATCAACCCACGTCCACTAAACAATAATAACAATACTCCAACCTTTACACCATAAATCAACAAGGTTTATACGAAAGTTCCACATGCGAATTATACATTCAATAATTTGGAAATACATGAATCTATAGTATGTAGAGCATCATGTCCCAAAAATAATAAACTACCCTCATGGGCTTACAATTTTCAAGGCTTAAACCCGGTTACACAAAATGGCCTCTCGGACCCATACATGAATAGCCCTTGGCTAGCAAAATAAATCACAACAAAATAGAGTCATCTACTCTTCACAAAATATATATCCACGCCCTCAACTCGACGGGAAAATCACATCTTTCTCTGCACCAAATCCCATAGGGGTGAGCATAAAGCCCAGTAGAGAATCCTTAACAAAGTATATACAGTTATGCAAGATTTCAAATATTCAATGCAAATGTCATGCAAAGCCAAATTAAAGAAAATTCCATCTACATGCTCTTTCAAAATATCATCATTTTCAACAACAATATGAAATCTCAACAACTCTGAAATTTACAATTCTCTTTAATAGGGGTGGTAAATACGACTCAGGTAATCCCTAGGTTGGTGTCTGCAAGTAGGCTCAACTAGCGCTACCAAAAACCCCACTTTACCGGTTGCTAACCAGAAAGGAAGTGGTACCTCCTCTACGTGTGTTTTCGGTCTTTCACCTCGGACACTCAGGCCAACTTATCAATTTCATCTACACCTCCTATACGGACTTACCAATGTATTTACCCTCACAACATTTCAATGGTTCTCATTCAAAACATTCTTTTCTCAATGTAAGCATTTCCAAACTCAATTCAAAATGCATAATAATAATCATAATAATAAATTGAGTGGATATGTGATGCAACAATTAATGCCTCATGACATTTCTCCATTTTCCCTCCCTCTAATGTTATTTCACAAAATAACCATGTACACAACCAAAGCTATCAACACATAGCAATATTTTCTCCTCATGCACAATTCTTAACAATTTAGTCTCTTCAAGGCTAGAAATAATGTTTCGAACATCAATTTCCAAGATCTACAATTCTCATGATCCATAGTACACAACAATTTGTCATCTCACAACTATACATGTTCATGCACTTAACAAAAGTTTTAAAATAAATTCTTAATTCTCATATATCAAGAAGATTTCCATTTTGTGAACCATATTATGAAATCTACACTCATTCATTCTTTTAACACAAGAAAAGAAAGGAATCCATAGGCTTTTTTTTTTTTTCCATATTTTCCAAAACCCCCAATTTTTAGGGTTCTTCATCAAAACCAAACATCTCCCCATTTCCTTGGTGAAATCCTACCAAAATCATCTTCCTTAAGTTAATGAAAGTGAAACCCTCAAGGGTTAACAAAAAGGTTGAGAATTAAACCCACTTTTGAAAATCTCTACATTTTGAACCACAAAATCGAAAGCAATGCAATAGCTTCAAGAAAACCCTTATAACACATCATCATTGCAAAACATATATATATAACTCAAAGGAATCCCTACCTTAAGGTTTGATGAAGAAAAGAGATAAAACCCTAGAGCCAAGATGAGAGATTTTTCTATTTCCACCACACAAAATGGAGTCCTAGCTTTGATCTCCAAGATTTGTGAGAGATGATGACTCTAGACCCAATGGATTGCAAGAAATCAAAGATTTTTAGTGTTTGATGAGGGTTTTTAAAGAGAAAGAGGAGCAAAAGTGTTTTTAGAGAGAGAGAGAGAGATGTAGAAACAAATGAGATACATTCAACCCCAAAATAAAGAAAAAATAGGTTTTTCAGACTACCCAGCATCCGCACGTACGGCATGTGCCTCGCACGTGTGAAGCCTACCTCCTGCATGTGCAGCCCGCCCAAGCCGTACCACCTCCAGCACCTGTATATATTGCAGTGTGCTGCCCCAAACCTCCCCTGAATTCTGTACGTGTGGCCTCACCTCCCTACACATGTGACCCAAGGCCCTACACGTGCGGCCCTGTCTCCCCAGTCTAGAATTTTTCTCAACTCAATTCTAGGCACTTCGGGCTTTACCTCGCACTCACCGGAACAAGTGGAAATTAACACCGAACTGTAAACAAAACATGACGCAGCGGAATAAAAATTAATAAGGTCATACCTTCCTGATATAATCTGAACTCTGAAGGATCTCGTGGGTAAATCACGTGCTTCCTGAATCTGGTCAATCAACCCAGCAGTGGGGTGATATTACAATGGTGAATATCACCCACACAAATCACAATGCAAATGGTTTGATCGTTGTTTTTGGGAGAGAGTCAGAGAGAGAGGAGAGTCTGGGAAAAATTGGTTATCGGTAAAAACCCCAGCACATATCTGATATACGTATCTAATTTTAATATATTAGATTAACCATATAATCTGATATATAACCAATATCTATCTATCTATCCATATCTATTGATATGATAGATATAGATATCTTGAATGGTTATCCAAATAAGTTTGAATTAAAATTCAAACTTACATGGATAAGGTTCAAGAGGTTCAGGCTCAAAAAGCTCAAAGGGCCATGCCACATGGGCGCCCAATTTCTAACATCTCCCACTCGCACATGAGTTGGCATGACACTGCCACATCTCTATCTCAATCTCCCAAAAGATGAACAATCTCATACTAGCCAATGCACCGTGCGACTGTTGAGAACACCTGCATATGGGAGCTCTATACTAGAAACTCAAAATGAGCCAGCATAGAGACATCAACCCAAAAGGAACAAAAATAGTGTCTCATATACCCCAGACCCATCTAATTACACTGGTCCAAAAAACATCTCTAATCCCTCAAAAAGAGCATGTTTGACCCTCTCAATTCTTGTAATATATTCACACTCAATCCGCCTCTCATACAGAGCGATGTGAGTTGTCGGCAGTGAATATACAACAGTGGTGTAATACTAGATGATCTTCCCTTTGCCCTCATGCGATTTAGTTTAGGATTGACCGCTTTCCCAGTGATGTCCCTTAAGGCCGAATCATACATGACCGCAGGCAACATACCAAAGTAGCAGAACATCAACCCCTTACCTTATGACATAGTCAAAAGTCACAGAAGGGTACATAAATGAAAGTCATATCAATAATGACATGTAAGACTCACACGGTGAGAAAACAGGGATCCATTCTCTCACCTTATTACTCGGTCGCCAAGCACATGTAGTATGAATACATGTTACGGTGGAGTAACTCTTCCAAAAGAGTGACGTCATACTCGATACACCGTACAGATATTAGTCTAGTCGCTTTCTAGCGCCTAACCCGAATTCTCTATTTGCTCGCCTTCTAGGCGCCAAATGAGATCTCGCATCTGGCTAATCATAACAGGCACAACATGGAAAGTGGGTACTAACATCCATGTTTGGTCCTTAACACGACCTCATCTTGGTTGTAACCAAGGCGACATACATAGTGGATAATTTTAAGCCTCTCTTGGCTCCAAAATAAAAATAAACCACTAGTCTCATCCTTGCTCGCTCCCAAGCACCAAGGGCGATTGCTCGTGTGAGTGAGCCAATCTTGCCTGCTGACATCATCATCTGCTAATCATTATGACACAAACCATAATAGTGTCAACATCCCATCATCTCAAAATAAGTGATCGATTTAAAAAAAATGACCACAGCTTGCGCAATTCTAGATTCCAAACATAAGCCTTATCAGCACCTCTTGCGATAAGTATATATAACAGAATCCACCATGTGCGCCTCACATGAAGTGATTCAAGATCACTACCTCTTGCGCAATAACCTCTCTAAAGATATTTTGGTGACCAATTTGCGTTCATTCTTGATGCGCCCAACTAGCGCATTGAATCTTACAATGAGCAAATTAATATATTACTAGCAAAGTATTTTATCCACAATCTAATGAGCAAGGTCAATGTCTAAACAACTTAGTTGACCATTTACCAAAGATAACACTTATCATGCCGAATACGCCCACATAGCGTACTTTAGGCTCCCACGACAAAAAAAAGATCAAGGAATATAGGTCATCTGTTTCTCGCAAAGACAATCCGAGGATACACTCAGTAGCTAAGGCTCTGGCTTTTACCGATAGATAAGTCAATGGGTTTGCAATTTTGCATCTAGAATCATTCTAGGATATTCCTCATGTAAGTCATCGAAGGACAAAATAGGAATTCTCCCAAAACAATCCCTAAGGATCGTACATCCGAGCATATAAATTACATCACCCATGTCCATCATATCTAAAATAGAGGACTGCCCACCCTAGATGGCGACAACCTTATAAATTCCTGGCTCATAATGACTAAGTAAGGAAAAACTTCTTTTGGACCATTGATCATGCCTCAGTGGTCTTCATCGATCATCGTTGGCCTATCATGGCTTGACGAAATCTAAGAACCACTATTTGGATAACTGTTTTAGGCTGTAAAAGATTTATTGGAACTAGCAACCTTTTTGCGCTCCTAACTTTTCACCATAAAAGCAGGAGGTAAATCCCTACGGATCTACTTATCCAATTCTCCAACAAGAAAGATGGGTCACAATGTCCACAAATCAATGTCCCAAACTTACGTCAATCATAGCCTAAGTCAAAATAACCTCACTCCCCAGGAAGAAGTCTTCTCATGGTCTACACCTTCCTCAATGGTGCAACTTTTCGGTATCTAGTGAGCCTTATGCCTCAACAATGACTATCCAAATTACGCATAACTTTAGAACAGTTTCGCGTCATAATGGAAAGTCAACCAAATTATAGAAATGGTTAATCCTCAAAGACTTTTGTCTTAAACTACGCAACATTAATCCACTTTCTAAAAACAGGGGACTAGAGCCTTTGGCATTATCCTAGGCTCTTTATCATCTTGCGGAGCACTCATGAATGTTTCCTTCTCAATCACCCAGTGATGACGTGGAAAATTTTCACATTTGCTACCACGCAACTAAGAATGTAGAGTATTCTACTCTAATGGAGTAATCCATTAGTAGGCACATCGCTCCCACTGTCCCTAGGATATTGGAAATTTCTTTCCATTCTCAACTAGGCTACATAAAAGCGCTATGCTTAGAACTCTCTATCTTATAGAGTTCCAAAACTCTATACACGTCACCTTTACTAAGAAAACTTTATGTGACTTAGTTACACTACCACAAAGCTGCTTACGTATATGCACGCGACCCGGAGGGTTTACATGACCGCATGCAATAATGCGCCACACAACCCTATGTGTTTACAAGACAGCATACAATAATGCGCTATAGAACCCTAGGTCTTAACTTCGCAATCTTATGAGAAGTAAAATAAAGATAAGCTGCTTAACAGTTACAGATCGCCCATAGATGGCTCTCTACCCATTACTCAAAATGGAGTGTAAAAACTGATATGGAGGGCACTGAGTTAGGGATATAGGCAATAAACTAGTGCAATTCCCAATTGGGAAACATTTGCGCCATTATCCACCTAACATTAACAATATTTAATTCCTTATCTCTACTACACCATTGTGTTGTTGAGTACTAGGAATAATCAATTTTCTAAGCATCCATTTCTCTTCACAGAGTTTTCTAAAATAACTCAAATTGATACTCGCCACCTTGGTCAAAACTAAAAGCACAAAAGCTCTTATCTAATTGATCTCGACCTCATATGTGCAATGTCAAAAATCATCCCAAAACTTCTGACTTATGGGAGATCAAATAGTCTTGACTCAGATGCGTATCGTAATCTATAAATGTGTCGAGATTGAGGCTTAGCTATCATACCCTTACACATATCTAGTCACAAAAAAACATAGTGGACTAAATACGCCAATACAAATGACCTTCTACGGCTTTCCTACTTACTTGTGCGCACCCATTACGAACAAAGTTACACATTCATATGAGAGTAGGATGTCATAAGCGAGTGGGCCCGAGAAGGCCTACTCAAACCATCGTGTCATCATCTCATTAATGTGATTAAGTATAATAAACCACCGGTTCATGACCAATGTCATAAACTAATTCCAATCATCTTAATGTGTGAGTTCTCAAAGATAAGTTTAAAAGGTTTAGGCCCAACTAGGTAATGACTCAGGACTAATTCATATTCACTAGATCATAAAAGGATGTCATGGAGATATCAAGTGCGCCTAAGTCGCAAATTTAACTAGTAAGTGCTAATCCCCTACACCTTCAAGTCAATTTTATTCTCCATACACTTTAATGCATCTAGTTGAAAGATGACGATACTCCTCTTGCCATATCTATTTCTTGCTTCATAGTTACTTGCAATTAATTCTACTATCCATAAGAAGGAGAGAATAAGCTATCAACTATGACAGCTCCTGAAGTAACTTAAGCGCGAATTAGGCTAAAGAGTCTAATTCAACACAATGCTCTCACGAGCCATGCGTCAAATTCTTAGAGTCATAACAACCTTGTCCGCCTTGACCTTTTCATTACTATGCTGCAACGTTTGCGCTTAGTGGTAAACGTTATTCAAAACAAAACGTTAGCCTAGTAAAGGAATGATACAAAGAAGCACCTCATCATGTCTCACACTCAATTGTGGAAATAGTAAGTGTCCAGACTTAGACAAGTTGGCAATGCTAATAGATTTTGCTGCCACTAAGCGCTAATCTTTTCACTTAGTGTTAATAGATTTTGCAGCTTCTAAGCGCTAATCTTTTCACGTAGCGTGATATTTCAACGCACACTATTATAGTGCATGAAATTTTGCTCCATCCACTCCCAATAATTGGGTAGAGAGCAAAACACTGCTCATACTAGCTACTCGTCTTACACTTAATGACTAATTTATTTAAGCTCGCATTTCTTGGATGACGTGACTCTTGAATGTTACTTCATCCAATGATGCAACATTATTAAAAGTCAAATTACAAAGTCAATCCGCTTAGCTCAATAGTCAAGATCATATACAGATCTATTGAGGGCTTAATAATTTTATAACTCCAAAATTCGCTAACCAAAACTACGTAGCATGCCGCTAACCATAGCGCACACATTAGTTTTTATTGTGCCAAATAAGGCAACAAAACCACGGCGACTTTGAGTCATGTTTCCTTACTTTGGCTCAATTAAGGTCTGACCTAAAGTCTCCAAGACTTTTGCTCATCTAAAGAATGGGATTATATTGTTCACATTTGAACATTTCTACTAAATCTAGGTCAACTAAATTAACTTCCATAAGCTAAGTCAATTTTGAGAGAAATTCGCATTGGGATTAATTTGATTAACATAATATAATTTTGCCGCAAAAATCTAAATTAAATAGTGACAATATTACACAAGTCGCAAGATCGAAAATCCGCTATGCTCGTAATCATCTCTTGCGCCACAGGTGACAATTATCCAAAATTTAATTTAATTTATGCGCAAAATATTGGTTTTCGGGAGTTAATCTACAAAGATTTCTCTCAACCGAATAACCTCCCACTGACTATGGCATATACAAAGCATGATAAATTCCATACAATAGCATGTTAATGTAAATTTACAAATAACTCATGCTATATTCATTTAATAATGGAATTCTAATAAATAAATAAATAAATAATCATGCTCCTCTAATTTCAACATATTAAAAATCCAAAAAATATGTTGTATTCAATATTCAAATTATGCCATAATTAAAGTGTACATCATTTTGAAATTTTCTGGAATTTTTTGAAATTTTCTGGAATTTTAAATAACTAATAAACACACATAAAATTAGAAATAAAAAAAAATCCAGAAACTGATAAACTGAGACAATATTACTAGTAGATAGTAAAACATTTCAGAAGTCCACAATAAAAAATTCAACCCCAGAAAATTATTTATGCAATACCAGAATCATTTTAAAGCATAAAAAATGAATTATTAACACATAAAAAATATTTTTTATTTTTGTAAAATTTTCAAAATTTTACAAAAGATACAAAATTTAATTCTGAGTCTGATGGTACCAACCATGCTTAAAACAAAGCTATAACGAATAAATTATGGCCAATTAACGCAATTCAGAATTAAAAAAAACAAACAGAGCCTTAGAGCCAAGCCAGCGCGGAAAAACGGCTCGGCTCGGCTCGCCGCTCATCGCAGCGCAGCTCTGCGCGAGGCGGCTCAACGCGGCACGGCGCGGCACATGGCGCGGGCGTGGCTGCGCACGTGGCGCGGCTCGAAACGGCGCGGCTAACGCGCGCGCGTGGAAGGGAGGGGACGGCTCGCGCGTGGGAATCGCGCCTAGCGCGTGACAGCGCGTGAGGGCGCATGGTGGCGCGTGGCGCTGCTGGGCGGCGTCATACAGTGCGTGAATCACACGCGCCGCCTTCCCAGGTGTTTTCTGGTCCGATTTTTTGTATTGTCGGACTCCATTTTCCAAAATAAAATCATTTACGGTCTTAAAAATGACACTAATGATCATAAAAAAATGAAATATTTTGGATCTCTTCCTCTTTTATAAATATACACATGATAAAAGACAGCACGAAAATACCCATACAAGGCTCTGATACCAATGTAAACAAAACATGACGCAGCGGAATAAAAATTAATAAGGTCATACCTTCCTGATATAATCTGAACTCTGAAGGATCTCGTGGGTAAATCATGTGCTTCCTGAATCTGGTCAATCAACCCAGCAGTGGGGTGATATTACAATGGTGAATATCACCCACACAAATCACAGTGCAAATGGTTTGATCGTTGTTTTTGGGAGAGAGTCAGAGAGAGAGGAGAGTCTGGGAAAAATTGGTTATCGGTAAAAACCCCAGCACATATCTGATATACGTATCTAATTTTAATATATTAGATTAACCATATAATATGATATATAACCAATATCTATTTATCTATCCATAACTATTGATATGATAGATATAGATATCTTGAATGGTTATCCAAATAAGTTTGAATTAAAATTCAAACTTACATGGATAAGGTTCAAGAGGTTCAGGCTCAAAAAGCTCAAAGGGCCATGTCACATGGGCGCCCAATTTCTAAACAAGAATAAGAATTTGTTTTGAGAACAACTTCTAGACACTTCAAACCCAATGAAAACAAAAGTAGAACGGAGTGAATAATACACCCGGTCGTCACAATCTTACAAAAATGCGTAAGTTGAATACAAATTGAGTAAGTCTTCAGTTTTCAAGAACTTACGCGAAATTGTGTTCAACTTATGCATTTTTATTTGATCACTTATATAAGTTTTTAAAAATTTACATAATTTTTTAGTAGGATTGCATAACCAGAGCATTTCCCTTTTCAAATAAAATAAAATCAAGTATACTTCAAATTTAATATTGCTATTGTAAACTACTCAAAATGGAAAAATGATATTTATAGAAGTTATCATTCTCCATAATTTCCTAACCAAATATGAGATTTCCTAGAATATTCATTTTTAGACACATATAATTTCATGACAAAATAAACATGGGATACACATAATTTCCAACCAAATAATCTAGATATTATTTATTTCAAGACTAATAGTCCGTTGAATTATAATCTCTTCCTTAATAGTCCATCCAAACAAATATGACATTTTTGCACTATTTTCTCAGTTGTTGTTCAATGTCTTTTCACAACTTGGTTGTTGTGATTGTCTGAAAAGTTTGGGAAATTGTAATATACAACCCTTTAAAAAGGGTGTACCATATGCACTACTAGTTATTTCATTTTCTTCTTTAATTATGATCAATTGTCTTCTTTAGTTATGACATGGTTTTAGTTATGACTCATGAGTTATTTAGTTATGTCTTATGTTGTGTTTAGTTATGACATTTTTTCTTTTCTTTTTTTAGTTATGACTAAAAAAACTGAAATGATGTCATTTTTTTTAGTTATGAGATACATATGGTGCACACCATACCATATTGTTTCCCATGAAGTTTTGGTGGGTAGATGTGAAAAAGAGAAATTGTGTTATTCTATTTTATTGTTATTTTATTATTTTTATCAACTCAAACTTTGAGAAATTTAAAAACCTCAAAATTTATTGATTCATGATTATATTTAAATTTAAAATAGTAAATAACAATCCTAATCAAACAATCAAGACAAATCAACATAGTGATTTAACGTGGAAAAAATCACAATTGGAGCACCTCCATTTGTGATAAAAAAAATCAAGGGCCAAATCCACAAAACAATCCACTGAGAAAATAAAAAGGAATTACACATGAGTACTCTCAATTACCTAGCAAATCCATACCCGAATTGAACCACACCCAATGTACCTCTTCCAACACCGTATTCACCACGGAACTGCTTTGCCCAATGTTAAATCCACAACACCGATGTCAAATCTATGATGACGAGCCACTTCGGAATCTACCATTTAGGTTGAAGTTTCCCGGAATCCACCAAAGCTTCAGATTCACTCTTTATGTGAATAAAGAACAAACTCAACCATTGATGTTTGACACTTTGTAGTTCGTTGATCAATCGATCACCTTCTATATATCAAGGAAACTCATATAAAAACACCCTCCAATGTAGAACGCTTTGTATTTTTCTCCTCTCTGAGAATCTAGACGACAAATGGAGCACTTCATAGAAAACAGAGCCACGAAAACCGCTTAAGCGCACACTTCACTGCTCAAGCAGTGTGAGTAAAAGCGGTGCAAAACATATAGGCCAACGCTTGAGCACAACATCCACCGCTCAAGCGGTAAAACAAGTTTTCTAGAAGTTCTTACTGCAAGGTGAAATACTGGAAGCTCCACTTCACTGCTCGAGCGCACAAATGACTGCCCAAGCAATCAAATAACTTTGGCTTCGGGGGCGCTACCCCTGAACACCGTTTGGACACTGCCCTCGAACCCACCATGGGGCGTCCTCGTACATAATTAGCGAAGTGGCAAACAAGGAATGCTCCAGATACGGAATGTCAACACAAACTTTTTTACACAAGCACAATTCGGGTTAGATTCACATCTAAACACTCACAGCTTCACTGAAACAAAAAAGCGAATAAAATTACAACTTAAAGGAATTTTGTCAAATGGGATTCCCAATAACAAAAACCAAAAAATCTCCCCCTCTGGCGATTCCGTGACAAAACACACCTAACAAAGAAAATCTTAATCACCCCAACCCATTACAAAAGACAACTTTCTCAAGGTCATGATCTGCATTACAGCTTGTTGCGAATACTTGCTTCATTACAGCTTGTTGCATTTGCATGATCATTAAGTTACATTTGGCTCTGTGCATATCGCTTTGCATTTTGCCCCCCTTTGCCTGCGGGCACGCCTGCGGGCATATCTCTGTTCCTCTTGTATGATTGTCTAAGTCTTCGGCCTTGTCAAAAATGGGTCGTCTCTAGGCTTTGACATTCACTCCCGTCACCTGTGACTTCCGAGTTCTGTCAAAGAGGGGCAACTGTAGACACCCCATTTTTGACCGACCTTCAGACTCAGATGTCACCGATTGAGCCCTCGGTGATGTTACATATTGTGCTCGTTCAGAAGTCTCAGAGTCTCGGCCGTGAGCCTTGCCTCCGGACTTCCGGGCTCTTTCTATACTTTGCCTCGGTTTGCGAACCAAGCTCGGTTTTCTCTGTTTCTTTTCCTGAGGGGAGGGAGAGGTCCCGTAGACCATCTCTTAGTGGCCGCGGGCTACATTTCGTGGCCGTAGGCCATTTTGCCCATTTCGGAGCCCGGTTCCCGGTTTTCGGAGCCGTCAGGCCGTGTGCCTCGGTTCGGGACCGCCTAACCATCTCCGATTGCCCTGGTTTTTGGCATGCATCTCATTTATTCCCTTTCGAGGGACACTGGGGCCTGAGAGACCCACTTCGTGGTTGAATGCCACTTTCGTTGCTTAACGGCCTATTTTCGGGATCCTGAACTGCGCGTTCTGGCCCCCGAACCTTCATTTTGCATCGGTTTTTGTTCATTTTTGGCAGGTACCTCTGTTTTATCACCAGGAAGGTCACAAAAGGGTGGGAGGCCAGCAATTGTCTCAACAACCAGTTATATTCCTCCGGCGCCCTCCGACGCCCGTTTTTCTCACTTCCGAGCCAATGTTGACCACCCTAGGGCCACTTTCTTCAAACCCAAACCACATATTTGTGTTGTAGACACCTGGGAGGACACAAATATCATATGGCCGGCCAGAAATTCAACTTGACCCTTGGAAAAGTGGGTTGTTCTCTCTCCTGGTTCACAGTTGCCAATTTTCAACCACAAGGTTGTGTTCAGGACACATGGGAGGACACTAATCTAGCATGGCCGGCCACTAATTCAATTGACCCTTTTTGACCCTTGGCCGGCCGGCCATGGGGGAGGGCCTGCCGGCCACCTGCAACCCAGAAAGCTGGCCGGCCTTGTTCCATTCTGTGGGTGTATTACAGCTGTATATCTGTTTTCCCCCAAAAATATCTGTATCCGGGGGAAACTTTTGGAGGAAAACTTGATGCAATTTCCCTCCACTTTTTCCCTCCTTTTCCTCCCCCTCTCTTGTCTATAAAACCAGCCTCCCAGGCATGTTTTTAGGGTTGGAAAATTGCTCTCAAGCATATACACACTCTATCTCCCTCTATCTCTCTCATTCTCTCAAGTTTGGCCCCATTTTCTTCATCACTATCAAGCACCACCACCACCACTCCATTTCCAGCACCTTGAGAGGATTTCCAGCAGCTAAGAGGCAACAAACTCAAACCAAGAAGCAACAAAAGCATTGGTCTCCAAGGGTAAGCCATTTTCCCTCTTTTGTAGCTCATTTTTGTAACAATTTCTTAGCCTATTTGCTTACTGTTTTGGGCTCCGACCCTAAATGAAACTAGGCTTTTTTTGAGCTATTCTACATGTTTGTTTAAGGGCTTAACCCTGTTTGAGCCCCCAATTTGGCACTTGTTTCAATACCCTCTTGTATGCCATTATTTTGCATAGTATTTCTAGCATATGTGTGATCTATTTTTGAGCATGATGTAAACTGTGGTTAGGCTTATTTTGAGCCCCTCTACAACATTGTAGAAGGGCTCAACCTTGTTTGGGACCTCCATGTATGACATGCTTCATTGCCCCTCTTTGGTCCCTATTCTTGCATGCTTTGTTAGCTCATTTTAGCTTCTGTTTTAGGCCATGATCAGAACTGAAAATGGCCATATTTTGACCTTATTGGCATGTTTCATTAAGGGTATTTGGCTGTTTAGTGAATGCTTTGTATACCTCATGTTATAGCCTCTTGTTGGCCTACTTCTTGCATGGCATTTTTAGTATGTTTGTATATTGTTTTAGGGGTTGTCACCTACTGAAAAACAGCATGTTTTTAGGCCCTCTTCAGTGTTGTAGAAGGGTCTTTTTCCATTTGGGCTTTGCATCTATCACTTGCTTCATTGCTTCCCTTGCGGAGCCATTTTCGTATGCCATTTTTGCCCTACTTGTGATTGCTGTTTGGCCTTGTTTTGTACTGTAAAAACGTGAGTTTTGGGGCTGTCTTGCTTCTGATTTTTCACATCATGTTCAAATTATGCATGTATTGTATAGCTACAAGTCATTTTGGATGCCTAGTTTTGCATTTCGGGAGAGATTCCTTGCATCGGGTTTCATTTCGCCGGGTTTCGGGGCTGTTTTGCCCCTCTTTTTGCCACTGATTTTGCATCTTTGCATGTCATATTCCGTGTCTTTGCCATGTCTCATTAGAGTGGCATTTCGGTGCCTGAGGGTTCGTTCTCGGTTTGCGTGCCCGCGGGCACGCATTTCGAGGTGTCTTGTTTTCATCTGATGGCCTCCTATGTGAGTGTGGCTGAGGTTCTCTCATGTTGGTGTAAGCCCATTATTGCATTGCGTATGCCATTTCATCCGTAGCATTGTGTATGCCCAGTTATGTATTACCTCGTATAGCGTGTATGCCATTCCATGACATTGTGTATGTTAGGATCGCATATTAGTTGCATTTCACGCATGTCATGCATATTGCATCGTGTTCAGGATAGGAGTTAGCCCGGGCACGGGAAACGAGGCGCGTTTCGTACTCCGAGTGACGGAACGTGTCTCAATTCCCAAGTCACCGACACTCCGGATTATCCGTGATGGAGTTAGGTTTTATTGTAGCATTCATATGCATTCATCCTATATTGAGTTGTGCAATTCGGCTCCTCGGCCATCATGCATCGATATGCGTGATTGGTGGCACGAGGATCGAGGCATGCATATATCTGTGAAATACATTGCTATGCCCCTTTCCTGCTCTCTGTTGCAGCATATCAAGAATCAGCGGTCTTCCGAAGCTTGGCGCGCTTTTCGAGAAACATTGCGAAACAGAGGCTAATTGGGGCATTCCAGTGGATTTCCGCGCAAGGCAGCCCAAACATACATCGTTCAGCAGAAGCAAGGCAGTCCCTGGCTTGCATGCCAGTTTACAGTTTTCTTAGTTAATTTGTTAATTAATTAGGGATTTGTATATTATTCGGACTGTAATATTTGGTCTGTAATATTCTTTCATTTGGGACTGTATATTTATTTGGACCCTCTGCGCGAGGGCAATATTGTAATAAGTGTGGGTGAGTGTGATGTATGCCTTCCAACCCCACGTCTTTCTTCCCTTTTATTTATCCGCTTATGATGATTAGATTAGGGCATATTTCAATTAGCATACAGTATGACAGCATGTTTGCATCATTCATCTGTTTTGCATGCACCGGGCTCGGCGCATCATACTAACTGCATCTGTATTTCAATTCCAAATTGAATACTTGATAGCTGTTGCATCCCATATGCCATGTTTAGAATAGCCGAGCCTGCTATAGTTGCATTCTGCATGTGTTGCATTAGGCATTTCTGTATACTTAGGATCATGCATGATTTCTAATGTAGTTTCTGTTTTGGCTTGGAGTACTCGGTGAGTTTTTATGCTTTAGCATCCTTGCATGCGTGTGAGTGTTGCCATGAATAGCATGCTTACCATGAGGCTAATTGCTTATGTGATATAACTGCTTGAATGCCTGTGGGTGAAGGTTGGGTTATTTGAATTGGGATAATTCATCAAATGTTTGTTTTAAGCCCACTAGATAGTGGCAAAATCATTGTTTTCTAAGCCCACCCGAGGGTGGCGAATCCATGTCTTAGCCTACCTGCGGGTAGCACCATCAAACCATTTTCAAACAAACAAACAAACATGAAATGTTTTGTTCCAATTCAGGCGACTCAGTCTATACTTGTATGCTGTGCGCATCACATAGTAACCTAGGCTAATAACCGAAATAAGATCACACAATGTTTTCAAAACTAGATATCACGGTTAGTAGAGGCCGATCTTTGACCGGGCGAGCGGGGGTGCTCACGAAGTGACCTTCCCCAATCGTACCTAAGTTCCCGAGCCGAGGCAACTTTGGTGATGACGGACACGTGGCCTTTGGCACCGAGTCAGGGTTTCCTAAATTTCCCAAAAATAAAATATTTAGGTGGCGACTCTGTATCTGGCAAAGCAGTCCATGTTTGGCACTTCTTTCAAAAAAATCTGTTTTCAAAACGATTTGCCGGATTTGGACTCTTTGGTTCAAGATTTAGAACCGTGACATTTGAGTCCTTCGAACTGTAGTAGACCCAATATCGAACCAGAACGGGGGGGAGTCGCACCCTCGCCCGGGATGCGTTCGGGGACGTCTACAGTTTCTGGCGACTCTGCTGGGGATTTAGAGAACTTGACTCGAACTCATGATATCTGGTTTTGACTACACTTGAGTGTTTCTTTGCATTGCATTTGCATTGGTGCGCCTAGGACACCGTGTTTGCCATCTGCTATTCCTGAGCGGTTTGCCGGAGGCTTGTCTTGTCAAGGCATGTCCATAAGGCTGACCGGTTACGGGCTCTGCCAGTATGGGAACACAAACCCCGGTTTTACCGGGGCACCCTTTTTGACCATTCGACCTAGTGCATATTCGGATCCATAGTGACCATTCCAAATTAGGACAGGTTGCTTACCCGGTTATAGGTTGTTTGAAGCTGCTGCGTGCGTAGTGAAACCCTAGTTCCTGACAAAATAGGACAGGGAAACCCAACCCCAACATAGGGGTGTTTTGGCTCTCACTTATCTGCTATGTGCTTTTAGAGTGTGTCTCTACAGGGGATGCATGTATCAGTCTATGAGTTTGGGCATCAGGCCTGCGGGCACCAGTTCAGTATTTGAGAATCAGTTTTACCCGAGGGTATTAGATTTGAGGCAGAATTTTGGGGGCAGAATTCAGTAGAGGGCACAGTCATCCTGTTATGCTCATATCCGTTTTGGTGAAATCAGGCTGAGATGTTGCATGTTTTCTCTTTTGCTAGGTAGTCCTGGAACCATAGCTTCAGAAGGCTCCGATATCCCCCGGGTACATTGGACTAGTGCTGGTAGACTTTGTTAGGTCAGAAATTCAATTCAAGGGCAACCAGCATTCTTTCGCTGAGGCAAGGCAAAGAAAGGCCAGTCAGGGCTCACCGGTTCATCTGATCCGTCAGTCACCAGTCACATCACCTTTGTTCAGAATCAGCAGCCCGTGATGGCACAGGGTTCGGAAGAATTTGTGGCCGTGATAGCAGCGTTGAATCAGGGAACCGCCATGCAGGCTGAGACCAGTATTGAAACGCAGAGCCCATCTGGGGCATCTGCCTTACATCCAGCTTTGGGACCCCAGCCGAACTTTGACCCACTTCCGCCAGTTGAAGATTTGCAATGTCCGAATCCTCGAGAAAGTTTGACCCAAGCCCGAGTTTTCGGACCCCTGGTGCAGCCTAATGAGAGGCGTTATCCCCTTGATGCTAATGACCTCGATCTGACCGCAATGAAAATTGCAAACCTTGAAAAGCAATTCAAGAAGGCGCAGGGCCTTAACTCCATTCCCGACATTGAGGATGGGCACACTGAGTCTGCCGTCCGGCTCCCAGACAGATTCAAAATGCCACATATTGACCGTTTCGACGGGTCTGGGGATCCAATGGTACATATTCGACTTTTCTTGGATGTCCTAAAGCCGATGGGTCTGACTAAGCCACAGAAACTCTCTCCGTATGGAAGAACCCTGTCCGGTGTAGCAGCCACTTGGTACGCTAAGTTGGAGGACAAAGTGAAGCAAAACTGGGAAGAATTGGCTGAGGCCTTTGTCGATCAGTACTCCTACAATACCCAAGTTGAAATGACCATCCAAGAGCTTGAAGCAACCCGCCAAAACCCAAAAGAGCCTTTTGTGAAATTTGTTGCAAGGTGGAGAGCAAAGGTAGCACAGATGATAGATCGCCGCCCTTCTGAGAGGGATCAAGTGCAGATGATGGTGCGGAACCTCGAGCATGATATGTTACAGAAATTGATAGTCGCTCCGTTATTCACTTTCAAAAGTCTGCATGAACTGGGGGTTCAGGTCGAGAATGCGTTCAACAGCGGGATCATTCCCAGAACAAGTGAACCGACAAGGAAGGTGATTTCAAGGAGTACCAATGTCGGAAGAAGCACTATTCCCGAACCCACTGAAATCGATACAGTCACCACAGCTAACCCTTTTGCCAATCCAAGCCTGCAAATAGCCGACCTAGCCCGAGCTCAGGGCAGAACTTTCACCCCCCTCTATATGAGCTTGACTGGCGCACTAAAAGTCTTGATGGAAAAAGGGCATCTCAAACCCCTCGATCCTCAACCTCTTCCCAACCCACTCCCAGCCAGACATAACCCTGCCAAATACTGTATGTACCATCAGCAGCGCGGCCATGGCACCGACCGTTGCTACCGCCTTCGTCATGAGGTCCAAAATCTCATCGACAATCGGATGATAGCTCTACCTTCAGGCCCCAATGACCAAACATCTCCTGCCTACCTCAATCTCATCCATACACTGCCATCCACCTATGACCCCAGCATATACATCACCCCGGCCCATCTACCCAAGCCTGAGGTGTTTATCCCAGAAAGCACGGACTTATGCATGATGGGTGCACCTGAACCCCAATCGTCTCAACCCCGAGAACCCACTACTTCTGAGTTGATGGGAATGATAAAAGATCTTCAAAGAACTGTGACCGATCTGGCCTCCGGGACATTGGCTCCATCATCGACCACACCACATGCTGGGAATTTCATGTCAAAAGGCTCCCCAGTCTTGGGGCGGGCTACATTTGAGGAAGGCCAATCCCTTGGCAAAGTGGAGGCGAGTGGAAAGAACAAGATAGGGGCGGGCATGGACCCCCATGAACATCTTCTGTTGGCTGTTGAGGCTTTGAAAGCCGAAGGACTGGACAAAGAGCAAGTCCTCACAGTTGTTGCAAAAACTGTGGATGACACTTTTCCTACTCAAGTTGGGGGCAGTTTGAACCAAAGGGAAAACCGGGAGAAGGGCCGTTATACCAGAGGCAATCCTGTTAGCTCTAACCCTCCACTCAGAAGAGATCAGCAAACCAGGCCAGCACTTGCCAATCCCTTTACTGGTGCGTCCAGCAAAAGTCCACAAACCCAGAAGTACCAACCCCGAGGTCAGAGGGTCTTCCATGCCCTCTATATGCCTTTGTCCAAAGCTCTCCATATCCTCGTTGGACAAGGCCATCTCAAACCCCTTGAGCCTCGGCCTCTCCCGAACCCTCTTCCGGCTACGCATGATGCTACCCAGTACTGCGCATACCATCAGCAAACTGGCCATACTACCAACAACTGCTTTCGTCTTCGCCATGAAGTACAGGATCTATTTGACAACGGGGCCATCCTCCCGCCGAGCTCAGCAAAGTCTATCGGCACTGGGTCAGTGAACTTGGGGGACAATGTTATATGAACGGGGGATGAACCACCTGCAGGCGGCGCTCGATTAACTCCAGACGTGGGAATGGCATGCACTGTTTTGAGCAATGTACAAGTGCCGTTAATTTTGCATTCTGACCTGGGTATTGGGTCAGTTTTGTTGTTTTGTTTTGAGCCTGTCTTTTGTTTTGAGTCAGTCTCTTTTGTCTTGGGTCTGTCTTGTTGTATCGAGTCAGTCCTGTTGTATAGGAGTCGGGTGATTCCAGGGGTGTTACCTCGGGCGTCACCATTTTGTTTTGCGTTGGTCTTTTCGTTTTGAGTCTGTTTCTGCCAGGGAGCTAGTTGTGCCAGCAGATTTTGAATGAAACGGCAGTGATTTTCCCGCTCTCGCGTTTGCTTCTGCCTTGTGCCAGTTGTGCCGGAAGTTCTGAATAAGACGACAGTATTTGACTAAGAACTCTGTCTTTTCTGTGCCTTGAAGTCATTGTACCGACCTAAGCTTTTCAAAACTTTTTGAACACTGTGGTGAAAACGAAGAGGGAGGAATTCCTCGGGATTTGCAAAACTTTGATCATTTGAGAGAAAGTGAGGCGTGCTGAGCCCTTAATGAATGAAATCATGCTTGTTAGCGTAAGTACTGAGAAGGACCCCGGCTTGATCCAGACTGGTTTCACACTATCTTTAGCGCGAGCGATTTGTCGCTTTCTTAAAAAATTTCAAAAACAAAATGTTTTGCGCGATCCTACGAAGACCTGTGTGGAATCGCTCTTGAGATTGTGCAGCCTAGGATCACTCTCAGCCTCGAGACTCAACCCCTTCGCTTCCAAACCTTGAACTTGAATTCAGAATGTTCAACGGTCAACTACAATGTGAGGCCTGTGTGGCCAGATTTGAAGCAGCCCTCGAACAAGAGGCACCAAAGTCAGATCAAGAAGATCATACCTCATCAGAAGAAGCTTGCAAAGCTAAATCAGAAGCACCCCTCGAACTAGGGGCAAAAATGTCCGATGTGCTCGAAGAGCCGAAGATGGATCCTTCTGCGAATCAATACAGCAGTCATTTTCCTGGATTCAGATGACTTCAGGATCTCAAAACCATTTGGCATGGACCTGTTACACTTTTACCCTTTGAGAGGCTCGCTGGGCCGAAAACCCGGAAAGGGCAACCCAGGCAAAAGTTAGAGCAAGAAAAGATATACACAAAAAGCAAAAGAAAAAAAAGAAGAAAAAAGAAAAAAGAAGAAAAAAAAAGAAGAAAAGAGAAGAAAAAAAAGAAAAAAGAGAAGAAAAGAAATGAAAAAGAAAGAAGAACAAAGCTCGCAAGGTTGAAAACCTACAACGGACGCCTTGGCAAAAGTTAGAGCATAAAAAGAAAGGTTAAATACCCGAGTGTACCTTAACCCCGAACTACGTCAGGCTTGATTCCCATCTTTGGGATACGTAGGCAACTTCATTCTGAAGTCCAGCCGTAAAACAATTCAAATTCGATTGTGTCCATGCGATGGTTCTGGTCATCTTTGTCTTCTCTGTATCTGAGAGTCTGGTTGTGTTCATCGCTCTGAGGACTGACTACAATGCGTTGCGGTGCCATTCAAACAAGGGGCAACTTTCCGTTGCCATGTGCTGCGGTGCCATCCAAACAAGGAGCAACTTTTCGTTGCCATTCAATGTGCCGCGGTGCCGTGCAAACAAGGGGCAACTTTCCGTTGCCATGCAGTTCTCTTCAAGCACGAGGCAGTTTTCCTTTGGATCCGAGGTTGTGCATCTCGAGAGTGGGTTCTATGCTCGTTGAGCAGTGGCCGATTGCAAAAACAGCTTTTGAGAATTTTTACTGAGGTTGACTATTTTCTCGAAAATCATTCTATCTTTTCCAAAACTGGACCCTTTTCATGGACCCCAAAAAGGAAAATTTTCAGTGCTCATAGCCTAACTTGCATGATTCTAAATCAAAAATCGAACAAGCATGTTGATCTAACTCTCATTTTGGTCAAAACTGTTTTAGTGGAAAGCAAAAACAAAAAATGGTCGAAATAATGAACTAGGGGCACATTTGAGTTCGGTGTTCTGTCTTTTCCCCATTGCCAACATACTCTCCAGAAAGGGCACACCCTACTCGCCAAGAAGGGCACTCTACCTGCCAAGAAGGGCGCAATTGAAGTTAACGACAAAGGACTAAAAGCTCTCGTATCCTCCAAGCAACGAGGTGTCGAGCCAAGTGCGAAGCACGAACTGGAATGAGGCAAGATATTCCACTCCATCATCTGGAAAGATCTTATCACGTCCAAACTCCCCAGCAAAGAATCATCAACCGATGCTAGCTGCAGATTTGCTACACACCCAGTTGTAGCGCAACCCTTCTATGGGAGGAATTCACTAGCTGCGTGCAGAAGAAGAAGAATCTAGCAGAATGCTAGGGGCACGAGCCCACAACTCGCTATTTATCTATCAACCACCAAGGGGAGGGATGAAAAATGAGAGATTGAAGAATAGAGAGATGTGCGATGAGAGAAAAAGTGAGAAAAGGGCTTTTTTAGAAAAACAGAGCTTGAGGGCCGAGTGATATGAGAACCACAAATGAGAAAGGGTGAGAAACACTACCCGGTGAAACAGGCTCCCTGTGCACGTCTGAGCGTCGTGTCTTTTTTTATTTATTTATCTCAATTCTTGTTTTGAGTCGTTTTAAGTGTTACTCGATGTGTCTAGGTTGTGTGCCTTTTGTTTCCGTGTTGAGTCGTTTTGCTGTGTCCAGTCGTAGGCTCAATACCTGATCGAAAACTCATCTCTCAATTTCAAAAATAAAATCGTTTTGTGCTCCGAGTGCCGTGCCGTGCCGTTCTCCACATTTGTGCAAAACAGAATTGGTTCTTTCATAAAGCCGCAGGGTTCAACCCAGGTCATGTCAGAACAGTAAAACAAGGACCTATCTGAAGCTATTTAGGTTCCGGACTGCAAAGCAAAAGAAAAGAGGAAAATTTGGAGCATCTTAGCATGTTTCAACTTTAGCAAAATCCGAGACTGCATTCCAGGTGCACCTTCTCAGGCCTCGCCATTTCTCTGAAGTATGAGTGTGTCTCGACCCCAAGTGTAAGCCTACTTCAAGTCAGAATGGCAGTCCAAGCAGCACCAGAGGGTTTCACATGCAGCTGTTATCTCTCGCCAATTCGAATAGGGTGTGCCCTTTTGAGCTGAGTATGTTGTGAAGTCCTCTAAGAAGCAAATCAGGGGCACCAGAGTATATATTTGATGATCCTCTATTGCATAGAATGTGAACTTTCATATACACTGCCGTTGCATGCGTGCCGCGCATCGTTATGATTCATGCATAAAATATGCCTGCTTTCAATATTGCATAGAATGTGCTTCCATACTTGCATAGAAGATGCATTGTATCGCACTGTCTTGTGCATTTCAAATCACTCGCGCTGTTTAGCGTATCGCACTGTCTTGTGCATTTCAAATCACTCGCGCTGTTTAGCGCATCGCACTGTTTTGTGCAGTTTATCATTCGCGCTATCTTGCGCACCTCAATCGCACCATTTTGTGCAGTTTATCATTCGCGCTATCTTGCGCACCTCAATCGCACCGTTCTGTGCAGTTTATCATTCGCGCTATCTTGCGCACCTCAATCGCACTGTCTTGTGCAGTTTACATTCGCGCCATTTTGTGCATCGCACTGTTTTGTGCAGTTTATCATTCGCGCTGTCTTGCGCACCTCAATCGCACTGTTCTGTGCAGTTTATCATTCGCGCTATCTTGCGCACCTCAATCGCACTGTCTTGTGCAGTTTACATTCGCGCTATCTTGCGCACCTCAATCGCACTGTTCTGTGCAGTTTATCATTCGCGCTATCTTGCGCACCTCAATCGCACTGTTCTGTGCAGTTTATCATTCGCGCTATCTTGCGCACCTCAATCGCACTGTTTTGTGCAGTTTACATTCGCGCTATCTTGCGCACCTCAATCGCACTGTCTTGTGCAGTTTACTTTCGCGCCATTTTGCGCGTCGTACTGTCTTGTGCAGTTTACATTCGTGCCATTTTGCGCGTCGCACTGTTTTGTGCAGTTTACATTCGCGCTATCTTGCGCACCTCAATCGCACTGTCTTGTGCAGTTTACATTCGCGCCATTTTGCGCATCGCACTGTTTTGTGCAGTTTATCATTCCGCGCTATCTTGCGCACCTCAATCGCACTATTCTGTGCAGTTTATCACTCGCGCTATCTTGCGCACCTCAATCGCACTGTTTTGTGCAGTTTATCATTCGCGTTATTTTGCGCACCTCAATCGCATTGTCCTGTGCTTTGCATATCACATCGCACTATCTTGTGCATTTCAAATCAATCGCGCTGTTTAGCGTAACACACTATTTTGTGCATTGTATCATTCGCGCCATCTCGCGCGTCCTACCTGCACTTGTTTGTGCAGAACATTTCACTCGCGCTATTTTGCGCATCGCACTATTTTGTGCACATTACTTGCATTGTGCATGCATTTTATCGTGCTATCTTGCGCATCTCACCTGCACTTGTTAGTGCGTCGCATCGCGCTATCTCGCGCACCTTACCTGTATCACACTGCTTTATGCATTCACCCGCCGGCACCGCGTGTGTCAAACTTTCGGAATCACATTGAATATATGTTGTTAGCATATGGTGCTTGTTGAATTTCTCTCTTTTGCAGGCACGATATTGTATGTACGGTTCATTTGAGGCTGGTGCGACCAGACGAATCGCGCAGGTAGCGTATCTTCTCCGTGTGAGACGCAACGAGAATTGAATAATTCTCCGCATTCCTAACTGCATGAAATGTAGTTGTTGCTTTGCATTCTCGCTTAAAACTGTTACATCTATTTGCGAATACTTGCTTCATTACAGCTTGTTGCATTTGCATGATCATTAAGTTACATTTGGCTCTGTGCATATCGCTTTCCATTTTGCCCCCCTTTGCCTGCGGGCACGCCTGCGGGCATATCTCTGTTCCTCTTGTATGATTGTCTAAGTCTTCGGCCTTGTCAAAAATGGGTTGTCTCTGGGCTTTGACATTCACTCCCGTCACCTGTGACTTCCGAGTTCTGTCAAAGAGGGGCAACTGTAGACACCCGATTTTTGACCGACCTTAAGACTCAGACGTCACCGATTGAGCGCTCAGTGATGTTACATATTGTGCTCGTTCAGAAGTCTCAGAGTCTCGGCCGTGAGCCTTGCCTCCGGACTTCCGGGCTCTTTCTATACTTTGCCTCGGTTTGCGAACCAGGCTCGGTTTTCTCTGTTTCTTTTCCTGAGGGGAGGGAGAGGTCCCGTAGACCATCTCTCAGTGGCCATGGGCTACATTTCGTGGCCGTAGGCCATTTTGTCCATTTCGGAGCCCGGTTCCCGGTTTTCGGAGCCGTCAGGCCGTGTGCCTCGGTTCGGGACCGCCTAACCATCTCCGATTGCCCCGGTTTTTGGCATGCATCTCATTTATTCCCTTTCGAGGGACACTGGGGCCTGAGAGACCCACTTCGTGGTCGAATGCCACTTTCGTTGCTTAACGGCCTATTTTCGGGATCCCGAACTGCGCGTTCTGGCCCCCGAACCTTCATTTTGCATCGGTTTTCGTTCATTTTTGGCAGGTACCTCTGTTTTATCACCAGGAAGGTCACAAAAGGGTGGGAGGCCAGCAATTACCTCAACAACCAGTTATATTCCTCCGGCGCCCTCCGACGCCCGTTTTTTCTCACTTCCGAGCCAATGTTGACCACCCTAGGGCCACTTTCTTCAAACCCAAACCACATATTTGTGTTGTAGACACCTGGGAGGACACAAATATCATATGGCCGGCCAGAAATTCAACTTGACCCTTGGAAAAGTGGGTTGTTCTCTCTCCTGGCTCACAGTTGCCAATTTTCAACCACAGGGTTGTGTTCAGGACACATGGGAGGACACTAATCTAGCATGGCCGGCCACTAATTCAATTGACCCTTTTTGACCCTTGGCCAGCCGGCCATGGGGGAGGGCCGGCCGGCCACCTGCAACCCAGAAAGCTGGCCGGCCTTGTTCCATTCTGTGGGTGTATTACAGCTATATATCTGTTTTTCCCCCAAAAATATCTGTATCCGGGGGAAACTTTTGGAGGAAAACTTGATGCAATTTCCCTCCACTTTTTCCCTCCTTTTCCTCCCCCTCTCTTGTCTATAAAACCAGCCTCCCAGGCATGTTTTTAGGGTTGGAAAATTGCTCTCAAGCATATACACACTCTATCTCCCTCTATCTCTCTCATTCTCTCAAGTTTGGCCCCATTTTCTTCATCACTATCAAGCACCACCACCACCACTCCATTTCCAGCACCTTGAGAGGATTTCCAGCAGCTAAGAGGCAGCAAACTCAAACCAAGAAGCAACAAAAGCATTGGTCTCCAAGGGTAAGCCATTTTCCCTCTTTTGTAGCTCATTTTTGTAACAATTTCTTAGCCTATTTGCTTACTGTTTTTGGCTCCGACCCTAACTGAAACTAGGCTTTTTTTGAGCTATTCTACATGTTTGTTTAAGGGCTTAACCCTGTTTGAGCCCCCCATTTGGCACTTGTTTCAATACCCTCTTGTATGCCATTATTTTGCATAGTATTTCTAGCATATGTGTGATCTGTTTTTGAGCATGATGTAAACTTTGGTTAGGCTTATTTTGAGCCCCTCTACAACATTGTAGAAGGGCTCAACCTTGTTTGAGACCTCCATGTATGACTTGCTTCATTGCCCCTCTTTGGTCCCTATTCTTGCATGCTTTGTTAGCTCATTTTAGCTTCTGTTTTAGGCCATGATCAGAACTGAAAATGGCCATATTTTGACCTTATTGGCATGTTTCATTAAGGGTCGTTGGCTTTTTAGTGAATGCTTTGTATACCTCATGTTATAGCCTCTTGTTGGCCTACTTCTTGCATGGCATTTTTAGTATGTTTGTATATTGTTTTAGGGGTTGTCACCTACTGAAAAACAGCATGTTTTTAGGCCCTCTTCAGTGTTGTAGAAGGGTCTTTTTCCATTTGGGCTTTGCATCTATCACTTGCTTCATTGCTTCCCTTGCGGAGCCATTTTCGTATGCCATTTTTTTCCTACTTGTGATTGCTGTTTGGCCTTGTTTTGTACTGTAAAAATGTGAGTTTTGGGGCTGTCTTGCTTCTGCTTTTTCACGTCATGTTCAAATTATGCATGTATTGTATAGCTACAAGTCATTTTGGATGCCTAGTTTTGCATTTCGGGAGAGATTCCTTGCATCGGGTTTCATTTCGCCGGGTTTCGGGGCTGTTTTGCCCCTCTTTTTGCTACTGATTTTGCATGTTTTCTTGTCATATTCCGTGTCTTTGCCATGTCTCATTAGAGTGGCATTTCGGTGCCTGAGGGTTCGTTCTCGGTTTGCGTGCCCGCGGGCACGCATTTCGAGGTGTCTTGTTTTCATTTGATGGCCTCCTATGTGAGTGTGGCTGAGGCTCTCTCATGTTGGTGTAAGCCCATTATCGCATTGCGTATGCCATTTCATCCGTAGCATTGTGTATGCCCGGTTATGTATTACCTCGTATAGCGTGTATGCCATTCCATGACATTGTGTATGTTAGGATCGCATATTAGTTGCATTTCACGCATGTCATGCATATTGCATCGTGTTCGGGATAGGAGTTAGCCCGGGCACGGGAAACGAGGCGCGTTTCGTACTCCGAGTGACGGAACGTGTCTCAATTCCCAAGTCACCGACACTCCGGATTATCCGTGATGGAGTTAGGTTTTATTGTAGCATTCATATGCATTCATCCTATATTGAGTTGTGCAATTCGGCTCCTCGGCCATCATACATCGATATGCGTGATTGGTGGCACGAGGATCGAGGCATGCATATATCTGTGAAATACATTGCTATGCCCCTTTCCTGCTCTCTGTTGTAGCATATCAAGAATCAGCGGTCTTCCGAAGCTTGGCGCGCTTTTTGAGAAACATTGCGAAACAGAGGCTAATTGGGGCATTCCAGTGGATTTCCGCGCAAGGCAGCCCAAACATACATCGTTCAGCAGAAGCAAGGCAGTCCCTGGCTTGCATGCCAGTTTACAGTTTTCTTAGTTAATTTGTTAATTAATTAGGGATTTGTATATTATTCGGACTCTAATATTTGGTCTGTAATATTCTTTCATTTGGGACTGTATATTTATTTGGACCCTCTGCGCGAGGGCAATATTGTAATAAGTGTGGGTGAGTGTGATGTATGCCTTCCAACCCCACGTCTTTCTTCCCTTTTATTTATCCGCTTATGATGATTAGATTAGGGCATATTTCAATTAGCATACAGTATGACAGCATGTTTGCATCATTCATCTGTTTTGCATGCACCGGGCTCGGCGCATCATACTAACTGCATCTGTATTTCAATTCCAAATTGAATACTTGATAGCTGTTGCATCCCATATGCCATGTTTAGAATAGCCGAGCCTGCTATAGTTGCATTCTGCATGTGTTGCATTAGGCATTTCTGTATACTTAGGATCATGCATGATTTCTAATGTAGTTTCTGTTTTGGCTTGGAGTACTCGGTGAGTTTTTATGCTTTAGCATCCTTGCATGCGTGTGAGTGTTGCCATGAATAGCATGCTTACCATGAGGCTAATTGCTTATGTGATATAACTGCTTGAATGCCTGTGGGTGAAGGTTGGGTTATTTGAATTGGGATAATTCATCAAATGTTTGCTTTAAGCCCACTAGATAGTGGCAAAATCATTGTTTTCTAAGCCCACCCGAGGGTGGCGAATCCATGTCTTAGCCTACCTGCGGGTAGCACCATCAAACCATTTTCAAACAAACAAACAAACATGAAATGTTTTGTTCCAATTCAGGCGACTCAGTCTATACTTGTATGCTGTGCGCATCACATAGTAACCTAAGCTAATAACCGGAATAAGAACACACAATGTTTTCAAAACTAGATATCACGGTTAGTAGAGGCCGGTCTTTGACCGGGCGAGCGGGGGTGCTCACGAAGTGACCTTCCCCAATCGTACCTAAGTTCCCGAGCCGAGGCAACTTTGGTGATGACGGACACGTGGCCTTTGGCACCGAGTCAGGGTTTCCTAAATTTCCCAAAAATAAAATATTTAGGTGGCGACTCTGTATCTGGCAAAGTAGTCCATGTTTGGCACTTCTTTCAAAAAAATCTGTTTTCAAAACGATTTGCCGGATTTGGACTCTTTGGTTCAAGATTTAGAACCGTGACATTTGAGTCCTTCGAACTGTAGTAGACCCAATATCGAACCAGAACGGGGGGGAGTCGCACCCTCGCCCGGGATGCGTTCGGGGACGTCTACAGCATCACCCAAGATATGCTAACATTGGTCAATTTCTCAAGAGAAACGCAAAAAACACTGCTAGAAGTCCATAAAGAACTTTGATCACTCATGTGAAAGAATCTAGTATTTGCGAATCCAAAAGTGTGTACAAAATGAGACATACTAATCAAAGTACACACAATCCAAAATGAGTGATAACCATAGATAGCACACACTTTGTTAACAAGTAATCGATATTTTCATCAATTCCAATATGTATCAAAAGACTCCTCAAAATTTCAAGGTTGCAAAACCATACTAAGAAAATATTTTTGGATTTTATTTTTTTTAATTATATATATGTATGGAAAACAAGAAATAATCGAACAAACCCATACAAAAGACCCGAAAAAATAAACAAAAAAGAAACAAAAACAAAACAAACAAACAAAAACAAAAAAACGAATAAACAAATTAACCCAAGTCAAGCTGTCTCACCAAACCGCTTTAGTATGAACAATGTTTTGAGAATTCTGGTTCTTGGGTGGTGTCTTCATGTTTTGGTTCCCTTCTCCTTCAATGGGAACCCGTCTCGACTTGGTCTCCATCCTCCTACTCCAAGGTCTAGGCAAACGCAACCTCTCTTCATGTTTGGTCTCAAGCAATTCAAAACAATGAAGTCTAATGTGACCCTTAAGCCCACGGTGATGACAAATAGGAATGGATTTACACTTGGCTACACAGCTATGAGACAAAGAAAAAGATAAAGTGATATTACCCCTAGCCAAGAAATCTTGAGTGCTCTCATCCTTGGAAGTTGAGGCTTTGGATAGTGAGACATGTCCGTTGATGACGTCAACTCCTCCTTTATCATTGGTCATGCATTGAGTACAAGAAGTTGTATCCACACTTTGGACATTTAAAGCTTGGACACTTTTCAGTTCCAACTCCAAGGAGATAATTTTTGCATTAAGCTCTTTCCCAGATTTGAACAAGTCTCCAACTCTCTCTATTTCACATGTGGAGAGTTTAGGGATCAAGGACTCTATTTCATTTGAGAGAACCCTAACTTCCACTTGGGTTTCCATGAGCTCTTGCTCTAGTTTCTCTTCCCTTCTCTACTAAGCCTGAGCTTAATGGACAATTTGATATTCATCATTGTCAAGGTGAAACTCCGCTTATACAACATCTCATATGCTTCATTAAGAGTTACTCCATCTATTTCTTCTTTCGCACTAGATGATTCACTACTACCATCTAAGGACACTGAAATGAGGTTTTCATTCTCACGTGTCTGAAAATGAATTTCCATCTGAAGAGTCAACATTCGATGCATGAGGGATGGAGGTACCACAAGATTCACCATCAGAACTTTCATCCTCATAGATAGACTTCAACAAATCCTATGCTTCTTTGGCCATCTCATAATGAGAAATATGGGCTCGCTCACCTTTTGAGATAGCACCTTGTATTACCTCTAATGCTCTTGAGTTGTATCCAAAGTGTTGCAACTAAAGATCACTCCATTGCTCTTGAGGCTTTAGATTTCTCAAGTTTGTTGCCAAGTCTAGTTTATGTGGCAACTCGAACCTTTCTTCTATGATCCTTCATTGGCTTGCATTGAATGCTAATAAGTACACCCTCATTCGAGCACTCTAGTACGGGTATTTAGATCCGTCAAAGTAAGGAGCATTGGAAACGTTATGGCCATGTGCATACTCATCTTGCCTCTTGACACAATCCATTCATCTCTCGGCTACAAAAGCTGCCATAAAGGCAAGAAATTGCCTATTCCATTTTTTTCCTTGAGCCTGTCACTCTCATTCTTATCAGAATCTGACTCATCATCCCAAATGACAGAAAATTCTTTCTTCTTCCTCAACCGGTTAGGGCATTCTTGAGCAAAATGTCCAAAGCCTTGATATTCATAGCATTGGACGCTTTGAGGATTCCCCTGTATTTGTCCTTTCTTCTTCTCTGTTATAGAATCAATTTTGAACTTATCTTTGCCTTTGGATTTATGAGTTGATTCCATAAAATTAGGCTCCTTTTTCAGAAAAGATTTTTTGAAACATTTTATAAAGGCATCCGTCATCTCGGAATCAAACTCACAATCCTCGTCAGAATCTTTTCTAACGCTACGAGCACTATTAAAAGCCAAAACATCCTTTTCTTTCTTTTTGAAATTCAAATGAGACTCATAGGTTTGGAGATTTCCAACTAAATGATCCAGCTTTAGGTTATCAACATCGTGAGTCTCCTTAATAGATGTAACTTTTGATTGGAACTGATCGGGCAATGTAACACTTCGTACTCCTTGGACTAGTAGGATTTCTTTTGACTCTTTTAATATTGTACTTGAAGCTTCTTTGATTAATTTTAGAGTATTGATTGGGGTGATATCATAATGGTAAAGTAGGATTGAACCAAAAACATTGATTTGGATAACTATCCTATGAGCAATCTTCACTCTTATACCTTTTTCTCTCTCCACACTTTGAATCTGGATGTGAGGCTAGAACCATTGGAAATCTTATTTCTGGGGCTTCGATTTGGACATAAAACGACCTAAAATGGAGTCTGGACAAGGGAGTTATGTCCATTTGAAATTTGAGTACCTGTGTTGGAAGCAAGTTAGCTCGAGCGAACTTTTGATCGCTCAAGTGATCTGTGCAGGATTTTGAGATTTTGGGAGCTTAATTTCAGCGCTCAAGCGCAGCTTTGACCACTCGAGCGGTCTGTTCGAAATCAAGCACTTTAAAGTCACTTTTTGGCCCAAACTTTTCGTTCATTCTTCCTCTCTTCTCTTTCTCTGCTCCATACCCGCAACCTTAGACCTCCAAACCTTGATTTCTTATATTTTTCACCAAGAATCCACCATAGATCTTGCATTAAATATGAAGAACAAGTGAGGATCAACATTTTGACCGATTGGATTTTAAATTTTTCAAAGAAATTTTCTCGATCTAGCTTCTTTACTTTTATCTTTGAGGTAGGATTACTTTTAATCTTGTATCTCTTTATTTTGAGGATGTTTATGTGGTGCTATTATGACATTGATGCTCTAATTCAATGTTTAAGTTTACAAAATTAGGTTTTGTTTCAAAAATGAAAATTTCTCTACATTTTCTTAAGATTTCTATTAATGGCTATGGATTATGAAGATTTTAGTTGGGAAATAACATTTAACATGATTTAGGGGTAAAAGCCCCAAATTTATGAAAACCCTAGTTGTAAAATTTGGGAAAAGATGAAATTGATTCTTAATTCTTTAAAATTGATGAATGACTTATGATATTTTGAATATGTATTGATTGAGACTTGTGAAATTGGAACCTCCTGAGATTTTTCTTGAATTATAAATAATGTTCCTCATTACTCCATTAAATTACTTGAGTGGTATACATTACCCTTTACCTAAACAATGTATGAATACTTGGAATTCGTAGAAAGGTTTAAGGGGGTGGTAAATAGCATGTGAGTCCAGGTAGGGAGTCAATTTTTTAAAAGAGTTATGTGTTGTTGGTACCCACGTGGGGGAAAGTTTAGGTGCCCAATTATCCTATCTTGAGTTTATCACCGAACGAATGTGGGAAAGTGTTTTTGGGTGTCCACAGGTCCTGCCGTATTATAGTCAGTAAAATTGGAAAAATGGATGATTTTTGGAGCTCATTCCCTACCGTATTAATAGCCGGCAAATGTGGGGATATTTTGGATATAAACCTATGTATATGTATGTATTGGGACTCTCTTTAGGGACTTCATGGCGTATTTACCCCCCTCCCTCCCGGCGGGTGTTGAATTGTGAAATTGTGGAAGCTATGAATTTATGTATTTTTTCTTAAATTAATACTATGAGTAGAATTAAAAATGTTTTGGTTGTGATAATACTGGGCATTTAGCTCATTCCTATCTATCCATTTTAGGAATCGGTGATGTGCAACCACCCCTATGAGAATGAGGGGGACTCTTTTGTTTTGTTGAGGCACGAAGGCTCATAGACGTGTTATGTGGAAGCTCCGAGCATATGTGTTTTGGGACCGCATGTCCATTTTGTTGTAACAAGGCTTTGCCTTGATGTTTTTACCCCATTAAGGCATTATTGTTTTTATCCTTTAGCTTCTTGAACTATGTTAATGCTGTTATAACTAAGACAAAAATTTGGAAATTTATAATATTTGATATGTAGTTCAATGGAAAAGTGGGCTTTTGGGATTAATGCCATTACGATTATGACAAGATTTTGGTTTAACAGTGTTTTAAGTAATGTGTTAAATTAAATTATTTAGGGGTGTTACAAATTGGTATCAGAGCCAAGCAGGTTAGAATACCTTGAGCTCATGGGATGTGGCTTTTACCACAATGGGTTTATCATGCTTGGAAGCGACATTAGTTTACCTTATATGCTTTATGTGTTTGTATGTGTAGACACCCCATTTTTGACCGTCCTCAAGACTTGGACGTCACTGATTGAACACTCAGTGATCACCCTTGTTCGTGTTCGTTTTGAGTTCCCGGAGGCCTCGGCTGCGCGCCTCGCCTCAGGATCTCTTAACTCGTTCGTTTAGTGTTTGGTTTTGCACCAAACACTTGTGTTTTTTCCTTGGAAGGCAGGGAATGGCTTTTTGGCCACCCCCACACCCCACCGGCCTTCCCTCTGCCTCACCGGCCATCCATTGTTGCCACCGGCCATGGTTTATTGATACCAATGGCCGGTCGGCACTTAGTGTGGCCGGCCGGCACTTTTTTTGGCTGGTGACCTATTTTGCCTGCCGGTGGCCCTTCTGCACCCCCTAAGGCATGGTGCATGCCAGCTGTGCCAGCTGGGAGGCACAGACCCCACTCCCCATGCACGGGGATGACCACTTTGAGCCTTTGACCCCCTTTTCCTTCTAGAAGGATGAACCCTTTGGCCAAGCTTCTTGGGGAAGCTTGGCCAGCTGTTTTAGCTTCCTCTAGAAGCCTTGACTCCTTTGCACCCTTTGCCCCTTTTCATTTAGCTTCTTGGAGAAGCTTCAAGCCATTTCCTATGTCTATATAAGGACCCTTCTTCCTCCTTTGTCTAGGGTTAGAAGTTTTGAACAAAAAACCAGAGGTTAGATACATACACATCTGTCATATACTCTCTCTCTCTATATATATATTCTCCTCTCCCTCATCCTTTGTGTGTGTTTTGTGGCCTAAAAGTGCATTTTTGCCTTAGTTTTGCACTAACACACATACTACCACACCTTACTTCGACTTTGAGGGACTTAGAGGGTTTGTTCTTGAGTTTTTGGACTTGTTTTGATCAGAAGAGAGTGGCTGGACCTGCTATTCTTGAGGTGTTCTTCAAGGGTAACTACTTTACTTTAGTTTCCCCAATCTTGCATTGGCTTTTGACCTGTCTTGTATATTGATTTGAGCTTTGTGTATAACTAAAAAAAGTCTTATATTTGCATGCTTTAAATACTTCATTAAGGTCACTTTGTGGTTTGGGGTCGAACTCACCCTCTTAGGCCTTATTTGGCCCTTTTGGTGCTTCTATTGTTAGGCTTCACTTGCTTGAGTGTTTTGTTCTTTTCACCATTGAAATCCAGTGGATTTTTAGTGGTGAAGAAGAGGGTTTGAGGTCTTGTATAGGGGAGGGACACCCCTCTCCCCTTTGTCCCTCTTTTATCCTTGTTTTGGCTTAAAGAGCAACATGCATGCTTGGTTTGTTTTTGGCTCCACATCAGATGTTTTTGGTGCTATTTAGGTCACATGTTGTCTCTGTTTTTGGTCAGATTTGTGGCCCTTTGCATGCTTTATATACTTGCTTTGTATTCCCTTGTTTGTGCCTAGAAGTGCATCATGACTTTTGACTACCATGCTCTCATATCTTGGCTTTACTTTGTGAAGTTCCTTGCCATATTTTGTCATGCTTAAGATCTGTTAGCCACTGATTTGGTCTTGTTTAGCATGTTTGATATAGTTGCTTCACATTTTGGCTTGTGAGCCCCAAGGATGTGAGTCCTAAACATGTATTGGTTAGGCTATTTCAATGATTTGGAATCATTCAACATGCTATTTCAGTCCCTATACCATGGTTACATGTCTCCATTTATCATCTCTTTCATGTCTTGAAACGTTGTGATTCCATGCCTTGAAATGTGCATTGTGTATGCCTATGTGTTTGGGTCATTTGGGATGCCATGTATGGGTTCTAAGGCTTATTCTCACATGCTATAACACTGTTTTTTTTTTTTTGTTGATCTAAATGCCCACGCTTATCTTCCTTTAGGCATGTTTGAGTTGGCTTTTGTGCCTTAGCTTCGAGCCCCTTTGACTTGCATGTTTGTTGTACATTTCGTCCATCATTTGGGACACTTTTGGCCACTGTTTTGGGGTGGGCTGAGGTTTTCCCCTTTATGGTTTAAGCCCACCATTGCATGCTTGTCACATGTTTGTTGCATGTTTGACTCATAATGTGTTGTCACATGCTATTTCTTTTGCATGCTTGCCATGATATGTCGCATCGCATTTGGCATGCCTTGCATTTTTATCTTATGTTGCATCTTTTGAGATATGTTTGCATAACATGCATTACATTGCTTGGTTTGGGGTGTCAAGCCAAGTGTGGGGATTGAGAGCGTTCATAATTTAAGTGATGTAACACGTCTCAACCCTCGGTCGCCAATCCCCTTGACCTCAACATGATAGGGTCTTGGTCTTCATTTGTGTGTTGCATGCATCTTCATTGAATTGCAACCTTGGCCTCTTAGGCCATCATGCATCAAAATGTGCAATTGATGGCCCGAGGACCGAGGGCCATGCTCCCTTGAGTCCATTGCATGATGGGGAGTGTGGCCATGCTTACATTTGCTTGAAATTCCATGCCATACACTGTCTGTCCTTTGTTGCTGTCAAAAACCAGATTCTGCAGGGAGTTTTGGCCGGTCGGCTAAATACAGTGCCGGCCAGCCATTTATTTTGGCCGATAGTAAAAAAAGGTGGCCGGTGGTCTCCCCCTTTGGCCGGTGGCATTTGTGTCTGGCCGGTGGCACTCCTCAGCACCCATAGATCATATTCCAAGACTTTGGCAGTTTTCAGAAGAAGCAGGGCAGTGTAAACAGAGGCAGCAGTGGTATGGTACGGGCTTTCCGGGCGAGGCAGACTCAAGCATGCATCATCCGCACATTCCAAGGCAGGGCTGCGGCCACCTTCCTTTTTTTCTTTCTTTCCCATTTAATTTGTTAGATTAATTAGAAGCTTGTAATATTTAGTTTAGTATTATTTATTTATTCGGACTGTATTATTCTTTCGGACCCTCCGAGTGAGGGCAATTGTGTAATAAGTGTGCGTGAGTGTGTGTATGTCTTCCAACCCCACGTCTTTCTCCCCTTTTATTTACTGGCTTTTGATGGTTAGTTTAGGGCATATCTAAATTAGCATACCTTATGCTATGCATGCGTGCATTCATACATTTGTCTTGCATGCACCGGGCTCGGCGCATCATTCTAACTGCATTTGTATTTCAATTCCAAATTGAATACGTGTTAGTTGTAGCATTTCACATGTCATTGTAGATTAGCCGAGCCTATCTTAGTTGCATTTTGCATGTGTTGCATTAGCCATCTTAACATGAACTAGGATCATGCATATGATTACTAACTAGTTTCCGTTTTGGCTTGGAGTACTAGGTGAGCTTTTACGCTTTAGCATCCTTGCATGTGTGTAAGTGTTGCCATGACAGCATGATTACCATGAGGCTAGTTGCTTATGTGATATAACTGCTTGAATGCCTGTGGATGGAGGTTGAATCACCTAAATTGGAATAATGCATTAAAACTGTGAGTTTTGAGCCCACTAGATAGTGGCAAAACCATCTTTTCTAAAGTCCACTTGAGGGTGGTAAAATCTGCATTTTAGCCTACTTGCGAGTAGCAAATCATTTTCAAAACAAACATGTAATGTTTTGTTCCAATCTAGGCGATTTGGTCTATACTTGTTTGCTGTGCGCATAACATAGTAATTCTAGGCTAATAACCGGAATAAGAACACATAATGTTTTCAAAACAAGATATCACGGTTAGTAGAGGCCGATCTTCGTATCGGGCGAGAGGGGGTGCTCATAGCTGACCTTCCCCAATCGTACCCAAGTTCCCGAGCCGAGGCAACTTTGGTGATGACGGACACGTGGCCTTTGGCACCGAGTCAGGGTTTCCTAAATTTCCCAAAATAAAATATTTAGGTGGCGACTCTGTATCTGGCAAAGCAGTCCATGTTTGGCACTTCTTTCAAAAAATCTATTTTCTCAAAACGATTTGCCAGATTTGGACTCTTTGGTTCAGATTAAGAACCGTGACAATTTGAGTCCGAACTGTAATAGACTCACAAACGAATGGAACGGGGGACTCATCCCTCCCGGGGCGTTCGGGGACGTCTACAGTGTGACTATGTGGGTATGGGGTTAAGCTTCTAGGATATAACTTGCGCCTATTACATTCATCAAAATTCTTTTGAAAAGGCACCTGATCAATGTTTTTTCCACTTTGAAGTCTTTGAGCACCGTGGGAAGAGTTGATATCTTAGAAGAGTGATCTGTATGTGCTCTGTGTGACTATGTGCTTATGTCGTTTGCCTTATGTAAAGTAGACACATGTATAGGCATATATATAAACTGCATGTGGCATATGAGATCTTGCGTGGGGTATTTAAGTGTGGTTTAAATCTTACATCTATTTTCTTGTAGAATGTAAGGACGAGAGTGACCCCAAATGGGGGGAAACTTCTGGCACTTGAATTATTGGCACCACTTTATTGGTAAGATATATTGTTTTGGGATATCATGAAAATGCGATTGTGAGATTTGTGTGGAACCTTAATTTACCGACTTTGAAAGTTCGTGAGAAGTAATTCTGACCAAAGGATAGTAAAGATTTTGTTGTAGGGTGAACGGTTTGTTATTATGAAGTGTTTTGAAAATAAAATGAGATAGAAGTTAAACCTATTGAGCGTGGTATGGCCCAATTGAGACTTGAGTGATGATTAGAATATACTACGGACAGATGTTGGACATGTAGATGTCGGAACTAGTGAACTAAACTAAATCTTTTTAAAAGATGGAGTTAGTTGTGTTTAAGTTGGTTGTCGAGTGGAATAAGAAGTAGCGGACATAATTAGAGTACCAAGAATTTTATTCCCTTATAAATATATCTATTTTGAACGTAAATTTTGGAATTAATATGTGAAACCATTGAGATTCACAAGAGTTAACGATAAGTGTTCTGAAATTTACTAATGTACTTAGAATTTGGGATTTTTTTTTTTTTTTTTTAAAGTCTTATTGGACATGTTGAAATGAATTGACATCAAACTCAATTGTCATCTTAACTATAGGTAGAAATTTCAAAGGTAGGAGCCGTAGGTGAGCCTTTTGAGTTGTCTTTAGTTAGGAGTGTAAAAATTGTCCGTGGCCCATGGGCGGCCCTAAGCTTGCCCACTGCTCGAGGTAGGCTCGGCTCGATTAGGCCTGAGCCCAGCCTGGGACCCTAGGCCTAGGCCTACGTGATAACCCAACCCGTATTATGCCTAATTATGCATGTGATTATGTGTTTGATATGAATTTGCAAATTTAAGCATGTGAACTATGTGATTTTGAAATTATATCTATTGAATGTAGGAATATCTGTTGTAATTACAACTTTGAACTGAAATTGAAAGCCTTAGAGGTGCCAGAAACCAAAATTGACTTCATATCTATGTTTAACATGATTTTTAAAGCCTACGGTAAAATTTTATAAAATTATAAGGGCACCATGCTAAGGATTGTTGCCAACCGCGTAAGGGCAATGACAACTCTAGTAAAAGGTTTTTTCAGGCCTATGTAACTGAGATGGAGACTCTTATGATGAAGTCTCTGAATTAACTCTATGCTATTAAGCAAAAATAATTGCAGTCTATTTTTTGATTTTGTAACAATGAATAGTAAAGCACTACATATAGTTTTGTACTTGAGTTATTGGTTTTTAATAATATCATCCTCTTTATTCTTATTTTGTGATATGGAATGATATGATTGTGACTTGTGTAGTCATAATTATTCTAAATTTTCTATTTCATAAATTTGATTTGGAATTTTATGATTCAAGCACATCATAGTCAATAAATGATGGATGTTATATACTGATTTATATCAGAACTGTGGAGGTGTATTAATATTTTCATGTAGTAATATCTTAATAAGAAAATTAATTTTTATAAGAGCACTTAAAATGTGGGGGTGCTTGGAGGATTTTACCAAAATAACAGTTCTGATAATAGGTCCGCAAAGAATCTCAATTTTTTCTATAGGACAAAGTTGGAGTAAAAACAAAAATGGTTTTATTAACTCCTAATGAACACCTCTATGTTTATTATTTGATTTGAAAATGGAAGTGACATAGAGTAACGGTAAGTCTCGATATAATCAAAAACTTAATACCGTAGGACATTTGCTTTCAGTTGTGAATATTGTGTAACGATAATATAGTGGATCCACAAACTACTCAATGATATATAATTGAGAAGGTTAAACGAAAAATAGCGGCCGGTAAACAAAAGGTTTGGCCAGAGAGCAAATGAGAGAAAGTTCATCGAGGGGAATATGATTAGAGCCTATTAATTTCGAATCGCCATAATGGCAACCCAACCTAGTTGACTGAAGATCTCAGGATATAGGTTCAAAGAAACAACCGAATTATGGATGATTCACCGGAAATCACTAAGGGAGTCTATCTCCTATCCATTCCTATGATGAATAATATCTACAACATGTGTTGTATGTAGGGGACTTAGGGTAAGCTATACTTTTAATGATCACTTATATCTCGAAAAACCTATAGGGTTATCTTTCAAGAGGAGTATTTAAGAAACTCGAAATAAGGATTACCTATATGAGTGTGAAGGGGCCGCTTCTATGAGAATTGATGAGGCTAAAATCTCTAAAGCACTCATGAAACACCAGGACATGCCCAAAGTCAAAACGGGCACAATCGTGAGAACTAAGCTGTGTCTGGAGATATTTTGTGTGAATTTTATTGTCTTGACTTACGCAAACGGTTGAACAGTTCAAGGTATCACGTCCACTGATTAGTTAGTAAGTCCGATAGTCTTTCACTAAAAAAGGTTCAAAACCAAAAGCTACCTATCCCCATTTAGGATATTTCCAATTGAATTCTCTTTGTGTCTGCATTACGTCTTGCATATTTTTCCGTCATTTCATTCATGTGGAGGATTGTTGAAGAAATGGTTTGGAAACCATTAATAGGTGAATGAGAAATTGACTCCAAAGTGCACCATTTGAGTATGGTTTTAAGATAAAATTTATTTAATTTCAAATTAAATTTATTTGTTATTCATTTGTGTCAAAATTGAATCAGATTCGATTCAAAATTCGAATAAGTTTGAAAGAATACTCATAAATGTTCTTTGCACTTATTTTATGGAAGAGTTGTGTCTTTTCATAGAAAAAATACGTGTCTTTTCATTGAAAAGTCACCATGACATTTCGAAAAGTCACCATGACATTTCGAAAAGTCACCAATTCACCTATATAAATAGAACCTCATTGCATTCATTTTGCATAGAATTCATCTTGTGTTTCTTTTCTTCTACACTCTATCATTTCTGTAAGAGAATTCTGCACAATAAGGTTCGCCAGACTTGCCGTGGTAGTGCTGCTTCTGCAAGGTTCGATCATTGTATCTTGGGAGACGAACGTCCAATAAAAACTCATGAGCACCGTAGCGAGAGACGGATTTGTCTTAAGAAAATTGTGTCCAACACAAGCCTCAGTCACATTTGGTTTTGTTTCCAAATTTTATAATATGTTTGTAAATTTTCTACACCTCTGTAAGTATTTTTGATTCTCTACATATGGTTTGGTTTGATTTTACCCAAATAATTTATGTTATGTTCAACTTGTATTTTTTTTTATTATATAATTTGGTAATAGATTTGATGCAATGATTACGTGTTTCACACCATACATATAAGAGATTATTCCCACAAAACTTGTATCTATTTAACTTTCAATTCTATAAATCACATGCTATAGATTCAATTCTTGGAGAATATGAATGTGTAATTGCATGTGATTCATATTTTGTAAACCTCATATGTGTTATGTGAATGAAATATAGAATTTGGGTATCATAGTTAGGTATTGAGGCACTACAATTATTTATCGCTTCTACATATTAATTGTGACAATAATGGGAATTGATCAATGAATGTGAATCAATTTAGAAGCATTGAGTTTTATTATTTTGGAGTGTTACATTCATTTTTTTTTATAAAATTTGTATTTTTAAAATTCTATTTACAAGATATTTTAAGTGAAATCATGAGTAATATAATATTTTAATGAAAAAAGTTCATGAAATTTTATTGTGTTCGTTATTATGTACGATGGAATTTCTTTAAATTTCACCGAAAGAGATTTTGAATGCATTTTGACTCCAAAACAACACACCGATCTAGCCATGGTTCGGACTCTTCTTAGTCAAGCTTCATCGGTGTCGATTTCGAAGCCTTTGCGACTATCTGCGCTTCAAAGGCTCAGATGGCTCGCCCGTGACTTGGGAAGAACTAGTCCGTGATCTCTGCGCAAAACGCGTGCAAAGTCCTCTTATCTATCATCTTCTCCAATACAGCAGATTCTGATTCGTGCGAGTTGATGCACGAGTCACTCACGATTCTCTCAATGTTTCCGCTTTCCAAATTGGGGTACGCATTCGTATCTTCAAATTCGGAGTGAATCGCATACCTTGTGTCTCTTCTCTTTGGTTCATCCATTGAAGTTCGAGTTAACTTTGCTGCGCTAATCAAGATCATCATTGTCAGGGGGAGATTGCCAGAAATCCAACTGCAAACCAGCAATGGCGATGGAATTTTCAAAGGAATCGTCGAAATCCTCAACTGTCCTCTAACATATCCTCGAGCATTAAAAGTTAAAAAAGTTATTTCGGACAATGTATGTAAAAGTTGTCCTTATCCTTTGAAAATTTCAAATTCTAGGGACCTTATCTATCATGTCAATTTTTTCTTACTTTTCCCAATATAATTTTTAATAGGATTGATTGTAGTCTAGAAGCCCTTTAAATAAAAAGGGAAAAATTGGATAAAAAATGAAAAGAAAAAAAAAATTACTAAAGACAAATAAAACTAAAAATAAAAATGAAAAAGAGGGGCTATAGTGTCCTAAGAAATAATTGGCCTTGATACCATTTCATTAAAAATTTATTTTAAAAATAGCATTTTTTAAATTTGTTTCCTAAATTACTTGGAAGTGTGATCAATCAAAATGTCTTTTTCTTTTCTTTTCTTTTCTTTTTCTTTTTTTAATAATTTGTTGAGTAATCATGCTTTCTAATTTCTTATTTTATTTAAACTTAAATTTGTCAAAATTAAATTGCGTAAGTGTAATGCCCTGACTTTTATTACTCAGATACTGTTACATTTTTTCTTTAAGTCAGTCCATTTCAATAATAATAAACATCAAAGGCATTTAGGAAGGAATAAATTACAATATCCTCTCTCATGTATATGTAATGAAATACAATACATGCATGTAGGCGTTACGTCATCAATTACAAAGTAACGAAACATATAAAAGGGATTAACCCTTTTTACAACACATTAGCATTCCGCCTACATTAAGGCCTCATGGCCAATAGTTAATAGACTTCAAGTCTCGAGCAACTCTTCACTTCATACCAGACAAATGATTAGTAACGTGAGATAAACACAAAGATCCAGTAAGAATATCAATAATCCTAAACAATAGCAACATATAGATAGTTATGATCATGAATGTTCCACGTATATACATATAGGTAATGTGACATTTCATACTTGAAAATATACCTTTATAAGTACAATTTTTCAAAAGATCTTTAATGTAACAACAAACAAAGACCAGTACTTACCTTTCAAAACTTTTCATTTGCATTTAAAGAAATCTCAACCATTCATCACATTATCACAATCTCCTAAGATCGATCTAAACAATATACGCGTCCTACATTCCAACTCATTATGGCTATAAGGACAATTACTATATAGTATGACCTTAAGAACAAGAATAAAATGAACGTTCACAAATATATGTATATATATGCAACAATAGACACGTTAACACGCATTATCATATTTTACCGGTCACAAGTACGGAAAGCCAATAATGCATCACTTCTCATCACAACACAAGTATGAAGATAAACTACGCGTAATTAACACATAACGGACCTCGGTTTCATTAAGCCATAACCACCACAACCCACTTTACCGGGCACGAGACGGAGGGGAGATGAACCCATCTCAAAGCTCCAAACTTTACTGGTCCTCAAGCCGAAGAGGAAAGGAACCCGTTCACACTTTACTGGGTGTGTACCGACGGGAAGATGAACCCATGTCAAAGCGCCAAACTTTACTGGGCGCAAATCCAAAGGGGAGAGGAACCCATATGTATCAATGCACACTTTCATTCAACTCAACAATTGATATATTATTCCAAATTTCACAAATTATTCAACGTCAATATCATCCTTTACCGATGGCCAATGACACAGTCTCATAAACAACAAGTACCAAGTCCATGAATTCAATTTCTTCCTCTTGATTTATATTTTATCAACATTTATACGTTACATAACTTTCATCTTTCAACTCCAATTAATTCTACTTCCAAGTTACACTATTTTCAAAACTCATAATTAAAGTCCATTCCATTACTATCATCCTATCTTTATGATTCAATTCAAAATATTCAAATTTGGTTCAACAAGTAGTAATTCGTCACGAATACAATTATTCACTTTTTATTTATTTATTTATTTTTTTAAAAAAGTCAACTCCTCTTACTTCTCATTTAACAAAAGTATATAAATGTTTTATTGATTTCCAAAATTTATTTTCCCTTATGTCCAAGCTCCCAATACCCAAAACAAATTGTCACATCTTTCTCATTAATTATCAAAACTCAACTAGTAAATTTATTTTCATAATCCAACACATATGTAACAAAAATTAATCCTATCTCTGAAACAAATAAATAACCAAAGGATTTGGGACTTTTCATCACAACCCTCATAAACGAGATTAACCAATCCAAAAATCCTTCAATACACATAACATTTACCAACACCTTTTTTATTTCTTTGAAATTCTGATTTTTCGACAATTGTTATAACTTAACAATTATAAAACCATAAATAACAATTAATACAAATTAAATTCATGGTGACTTTCTCGTAACATTCACCAATTTTTCCCTCTTTCTCATAACTCATAAACAATTAATTGGGCCTTTTTACTCTAATCATTTTAAACATGTTCCTCAAACATTACAATCTCATATATTCATAACAAAACACAAGATTTAACTCTAGATCATAAAATCCTAACCCTCATCACATGTTTTTGAAAAATACCCAACAAATCAAGTTTTTAATGCAATAAAAACTACCACATGTCTATTTATAATGAGGTATTGAAAAGGAGTATAGAAATTCATACCTCAAAGAGAGAAGTGGAGAAAACTCTAAAATTCAACTTCGCTAGAATTTGATCTCCATGGGTCAAAACGTAACCCTCGAGACGCTCATCATTTTTGTATAAGGAACTAGTATTAAAATATCGCTTGATCTTTGTAGCTCGAAAAGAATGTCAAATTGGGTGAGAGTTTAGAGCGAAGAGAGAGGAAAGAGAAGCTAGAAAGAGAGAGAGAGAGAGAGAGAGAGAGAGAGAGAGAGAGATGAGAAATGGTCAAAAAGAGATAGAGGGATCTGATTTGAGCGAAAAGAGTACAGAAATTGACGTTTGGACAAGCAAAATCTGCTCATGTGGATTTTAAAAACACTCGTGCGGATCAACTCAATGGAGAATGGCTTTCTCACGAAATCCGCTCATGCGGAATTCAGATTCCGCTCGTGAGGATTTGACCTAGACAACCTTTGCTAAGTGACTTCAAACAAGCATATGTCCCTCGTCTGGAAACGGAATATGGTCAATTTAGTATTTAAATGGAAGCCCCAGAAATAAGCTTTCCAACGGTTCTAACCTCACATCAAGATTCAAAACGTGGAGAAAGAAAAAGGCAAAAGAATAAACACTACTCAAAACAAATATTCGAATTTGGGATTTTTTTTGGGCCTAATCTTGCCCAACCAACATGTTAACTCATCAATCAAGACTCTAAACAATGAAGAGAAAGTCCCAAGTATAATAACTAAATGGTCAAATGCAACCCACAACTTTTTAGAAGTCCCCAAAAAAAAATAAAAAATTGTAAGTATAAGGTAACGGTTATCACTTAACATAAACAAGTTGGGTTTAAGACCCAGGACACTACAGTAAGAATAAAAGAAAATTTTGTAACAAATTACTTGATCGTAATTATTGATAAAGTTATTAGGTGAGGTTTTAATGTCAAGTCTATCATACATTTTTTTATGTATATTATGAAAATTGACGATGACAACATTTTCATATTTTTTTCATATTATTTTTGTTAAGTTAACATAGAAAATATATATATGTTCTATCATATTTTTATATTCAACTATGTTGACAAAAAAATATATAGTTAATAATGATATTAATCACCTTTTTTTTTTTTTTTTGGTTAGTAGCAATCGTAATTTAAATTTTTACAATAATTATGTTCGATTAAGAGTTACATGGATCCGTCCACAAAGTTAGCATAACACAAATAATCAATTGTATTGTTTTCTTTAATTTATTTTATTTTTAAAATTTTCAAATACAAAAATATCAATTTCATTTTTGTGGTATAATTTTTAAAAATTCAAAAAACAATTAAAATATATTTCTTAAAAAATAGTAGTGTGTTTAGTTTTTTCAAATAAACAACAATGTGAATTAAACATGAACTCAAAGATTGTGGCAAGTTGAAATAGGATTTAGTTGGATAAACTCAAAGATTATGTTAGAGTGTGTTACATCAATTCATTATCTTTGACTGTTTGTTGGGTGTTATTTTCATTTCACATGATGCATCTGCTTCCTCGTACTTTTGATCTCGGTTTGAATGAGACACAAATCCTTAGTTTGATCTGTTGAAGTAACTGATAATATTAAACATGAAACACTAGCTTGATTCAATATTTCCTATTAGAACTATGAAATTTAAGTCGGTTATAAAGCTGAAAATCTCCAAAAAAAAAAAAAACAAAAAAAACTGAGTAGGATCGGGTGACTAGAAATGTATTAAATACTTACAATAATCATTTTAAGCATAAATTAAAAATGCATCTTCTGAAGGTTTATTTAAAATAGGAATTATCCCTTATATTTTTGAAAATTATTTTGCTCCTTCAAATTATAATCGCATAACAAATTATTCATTTTATTAATAAATTATCAAGTCAATTAATAATTTTTATTCATATCAAAAATATATTTTAGTTAACAATTTAAGTAATTTTATCATTGATAAGAGAGCAGTTAGGAATTTTTTTCATTAATTTTAGTAAATAAAAAATTATGACCAAAAAGTATTTGTAATTTCTAAAATTATAACAACCAATACATACATTAAAAAAACTTTTAGACATATATTTATAATTTATCTTGATTTTAAATAAAAAAATCTCGTCCTACAAATGCCACGAGTATTTTTTGTTATTATTATCTTTATTTTAAGGAAAATTCACCCATAAATCTTATTTTCTGAAAAGTTGAACCATTTAGTCCTAAAAGTTTTCTTATGCACCGTTTAGTCCCACTACCTACATCAGTAATATCAACAACATCATCAACATCATCAAAACATTATCCATCAAACATCAAACATCAGACATAAAACATTATTCTTCAACATTAAACATTATTCATCATCACCAAACATTAAACATTAAACATTAAACATCATCATCAACATTAAACATTAAACATCATCAAACATTAAACATTAAACATTATTCATCATCAGCATTAAACATTAACATCAACAACATCATCAACATCATCAAAACATTATCCATCAAACATCAGACATAAAACATTATTCTTCAACATTAAACATTATTCATCATCATCAAACATTAAACATTAAACATCATCATCAACATTAAACATTAAACATTAACATCATCAAACATTAAACATTAAACATTATTCATCATCAACATTAAACATTAAACATCATGGCAAGGGATCTGATCTGAAATTCTCATCATCAACCCGTCGCTATAGCCATATCTCATCATCAACCCGTCGCTATGGCCAGATCTGAAATTCTCAGATTGAAGGGCTTTGAAGCTTCAGTACATCTCTCGGTGGTAAATCCGCCATCGCCGTCGTGATATGGCAAGGGATCGATCTCTGATCTAACAGATCTGTGGACAACGATCTCGAAAGACGCGAAGCAAATGATGCATGGCGGTGATTTCCGATGGCGGAGGAAGCACAGAGGTTACGCGGCAGTCACGGTGGCGGAGGAGGAGGAGGCGACGACGTGGGAGGCATCAGAAGAGGAGGTGAAGAGAGAGAGATGTTGATCATGGCGTTGATGTTGCAGACGTTGATGTTCATTTTTCTCTCCGATCCGATGTTCTCAATGTGAAATCAACATATATATATAGATTAATGAATCTGATGTTTTGAATCTGATGTTTTGATGTTTGAATCTGATGAATCTGATAGAGATCATCAAAAACTCAAAATCCGTTTGATGTTGTTGAAGTTGTAGTTGATGTGGATGATGTTCAATGGTCATTAACATTAGGATAGGACCTAACGGTTCATAAGAAAATTCATAGGACCAAATGGGTTACAAGATACAAATTTGGGATTTATTAGTGCATCCCCCTTATTTTAAATAGAATGGTACGAGTACTTTGACACTTTCATTGATAAACAACCGGTGTTAACAAGTGTGTTAAAATGTATTTAAATTGAAAAATGTTTGAGGGCCACAAAAAATGTGGTTCAAATGGCTCAAAACTGTCAAAATGACGTTGTTTTGCGTCGTTTTACGCCCAAAACGACGTCGTTTTGGCAGTTTTGAACCATTTGAGCCACACTTTTTGTGGCCCTCTACCATTGCTCATTTAAATTTGTATCATTTTGTCTCAATTTTAATAAATTTATTATTTTAACATATTTATTAAATTAGACACATTTATTATTTTAATATTCTTTTAGCTTTTGAATTTGTATATGATATTTTAATAATTAATGTTTTGCATTTTCATGCATAAAGGCAATCAATATTTTGGATACCATAACGAGTTTTCAAATCTCATTTTGTGTTTGGTAACGTTTATGTTTTCAATTTATATTTACAAAAATTTTATAAACTGGTTTTTGTTTATTTTTTGTTTATTTTTAGAAAAACATAAACTACAAACGCGTTTGGTAATTGACAAAATATTTAAAAAAAATTAAAAATATAAAAAAGAGTGAGAAAGGGCAAGTGGTAGCAAGTGGCGGCGGAAGACGGTGGTGGAAAGTGGTGACGATGAGTGGTGGGTAGCTGGTGGTGGTAAGTGGTAGCGGGCGGGTGGTGGTGGTGGTGGTGGTGGTGGTGGTGGTGGTGGATGGGTGGGTGACGGTGGCGGGTGATGGGTGGTAGCGAGTGGGTGATGGTAGTGGTGGTGGTGGCGGCGAGTGGTGGGTGGTGGTGGCAGGTGAGGGGCGGATGGCGGGTGGTGGTGGGTGAGTAGGTGATGGTAGCGGATGGTGGGTGGTAGCAAGTGGGTGGTGGTGGCGGGTGATGGGTGGTGGTGGTAGGTGGGTGGCGGATGGTGGGTGGTGGTGGGTGGTGATGGTGGGTGGGTGGGTAACGGTGGCGGCTGGTAGTGAGTGGGTGGCGGTGGTGGTGGTGGCGGAGTGGGTGGGTGACGGTGGCGGGTGGTAGGTGGTAGCGAGTGGGTGTTGGCGGTGGTGGTGGTGGTGAGTGGTGGGTGGTGGTGGCAAGTGGGTGGCTGGTGGGTGGTGGGTGATGGTGGTAGTGGTGGTGGTGGTGAGGGGTGGTGGGTGGCGGGTGGTGGTGGCTGGTGGGTGGCGGGTGGCTGGTGGTGGTGGTGGGTGGCAGGTGGGTGGTGAGTGGTGGTGGCAGGTAGGTGGCGGGTGGTGGTGGCGAGTGGTGGATGGTAGTGGCGGGTGGCGGGTGGTGGGTGGTGGAGGTGGATGACAGGTGGGTGATGGGTGGTGGTGGTAGCGGCGAGGGGTGGGTGGTGGGAGCGAGTGGGTGGCAGGTGGGTGGTGGCTGGTGGGTAGTGGTGGCAGGTAGTGGTGGCAGGTGGTGGTGGGGGGTGGGTGGTGGGTGGTGGTGGCGGCGGCGGCGGAAGACGGTGGTGGAAAATGGTGGCGGGTGGTGGCTAGTGTTGGGTGGTAAAAAAAAAAAAAAACTCAGAACTCAAAACGGATGTTTTCATTTTTTGGCCAAATTTATAAACTGAGACCACTGATTTATAAATCAAAAATTTTACCAAACAAGTTTTTATTTGAGTTTTTAAAATTTTTGTAAATATAAACAGAAAACTGAAAACGTAAGTGTCACCAAACAACACCTCTGTTTTTCAAGATTCGTTTACACTGTTTAGTTTAGGAAAAATATTTTTTAAGTTTTCAATTAATATTTTTTTTATTTTTAGTGATTTTTTAAATATTTTAATAAAAAAAAATTTTGGCTTTTTAGAAACACTTAAAATGTACAAAATTTTTCATTTTTTTTAATTCACTAAAGACAAAAAAAATTAGTATATTTCATATTTTTTTCTTCTATTTATTAAATTATTTTTAGATTTCTTCAGTTATATTTGAATTTTAAGCACATTTAGATTAGGTGTATTTAAAACATAAAATAAAAAACTAAAATAAAAAAATAACAAAATACAAAATACACAAAAAATTATTTTCAAATACTCAAAACCAAAGTAATTAAATTTAATTGTTACAAAACATAAATGAATAATTGTAATTTTTTTGTAAAAACAAATGGCCCAAGTGACTTTATCTGCAATTTTTGGCCTACCAAAGACCATGTTTACTGCTTTTAGAACATTATGAGTGACTTACCTCAAAATAAAAAATAGAAAATAAAAAATAAAAACATTATGAGTGATTTGAGGGGCCATGAAGAGTTCAGTAATAATGTTACAAATTTAGAAAAAAAGTACTCAGAAAAATATAATCATGAATCTGTTGGCTTTTTGGCTTTTCGAATGATAGTTTTGTAAATGCGAGCGTGCCAGCAAGGATCAATCAGTCCTTACAGAAATTATAATTGCCAACCAATTTATCAGACGATTGTGTTTTTTAGTTCTTTCAGCCTCAATGAAGAGGACTTTTACTGGTGGCTTGACTTAGGAGAAATTAAGAAAGATAACAAGCAATATGAAGAACAATCGCAGTATTTCATTAAAAATGAACACTTACAATAGTCCAAACTCAGCCTCGAAGAGGTTTACAGCAACAGTCTACTTGAATCTACTTGAAACTACTCCTAGGAATCGAAGTGCAGTGCAGATATTTAAAGGACAAGTATTTAAAGTGCAGGTATTTAAAGTGCAGGTATTTAAAGTGCAGGAAATGTAAAACTGGGAAAGAAAATATAAAGTAAATGACTGGTTTGTATGATCTGAGTCTGGGGCCTTTTTCTGGGGACTTCCTTGCTATTTATACTTGCCAAGGATGACCTTCGAACTGCACTTCAAACCGTCGAACTGCTCCTCCATGATTGCTGATCATGCTGCCTTAGAAGTAGTTCCACTACGCCATCACTTGCAGTTAAACTTCCCTCTTATATTTGAATTTGAATATGAGTAACCGTTGAGGCCACGTCATCTTTCGTTTCTTTATTGATCTGGTGCTACTCGGATCACGTGAGAACGAATTGTCATCGCCACGTGTACGATCAGGATTGAAGACATGAATCATCTTCCCATAATACCCTTATTCTGCCACGTGTCGAATTGTTACTGGCTTTTACAAAATATATAGCCAACATTACCCCCCGCACTAATATACCCAATACTTGGTGATATTAGTGGATTAAAAACTTTTCCCGCGTTTTTGGAATGTGCACGGAATCCACTTTCAGGAAACATAACCGTCACCCATTTGGTGATCATTAGCATTAACTCTCAAATTATTGAATATTTCAATATCTTTAGCATCCGAACGGATTATGGCTCAATCAACTTCTCACTCTACTGATCAAGCATACGAAGAGCCATTGAGTAATGCTGTTTCCCCTCGAAAGAATCTTCACGCATTCATTAGCCATCTTTATCCGCCCTTCCATATTCAGGTCGTGGAGGCTTTTGCGAATTATCAAGCTTTGGACTATGCGCACATTGCCATTAACCCTTCGATTCACAACTCCGTAAATACAAGAAGTTCTTTCTCTAGCATCCCTTTGTACTTTGAACAAACTACCCTCAAATCTTTGCTTCCATAAGTTACAAATATGGATTTGGGAAGTTCTTCTTCACACACCTCTGCATGGGATGAAGCTATAACTTCTTCATCGTCTGGGACTTCTAGTTGGACAAACTGGTCGACCTCTGAGACTTATGATGTAAGGGAGCGCATCAACCATCATTTTGTTGAGTTTACTGATCCCTTGGAGTTTCCTTCCTTCGCTCGAAGTTCAGTAGTCTACCCTTACGTGCCCATTGATCTTCGACGTAGTTTAGAAGAAAATCTGCTCGTGGCCTGGTATACCTCATCCATGCCTACAAAGATAATGCATCCCACCCGGCGCCCAGAAGAAGCACAAGGATACAGTCCTTCATTCTTAGCCAAGAAGGCGAAGATTTGTTCTTCTGATTGGCTTGATTACATTAATGCCTTTGTTCCTTCCACTCCCACGCCATCTCTTACAATAGAGGCATCCACACCTTCTTCTTCATCTTCTGAATTTGAAGCCTCTACTCCTTCTTCTCCTCCCGCTCTTTCCTGGATAGAGAAACTAAGGCTTGCTCTTCCAATGGACACAGTCTTTTCACCTTACAACCCTCCATTATCCCCTTCTCCAACTGAGCGGAAACAAGCTCAACTTCTGCTAGCGGCTTTCTCTCACTTGCCTTTCAATGTTCTTGAGGATGATACCCCTCTCAAGAACTTTCAATGGGCTTGTGATATTTTGACCAGGGGCCATATCCTTAACCCCATCGCCCAAGCAGAACTTCACCTATTTCTGGACCAACTTCCAGTGCTTCTCCACTGGCATCGAAATTCTCTGGTTGCTACGCAATCTTTGGATCAACTCTCATCCCTACGAATTCATGCTCAATACGAAGCAGAGAACTTCCTCGAAGAGTTCGATGACTTCAGAAATAAAGAATCTGCGTATTGGGACGATTTGGTTATAGATGAGTTGGAACAAACACTGAGGGAGGAAGCTTTCGAAATAAAAGCTGAAGAGCTCTATTATGAAGTAAGAGCACATCAACTTATGCAGCCAACATTAGAGGAGATAGAGGAAATAATAAAGAAAGAACAAAAATTCATTGATCATTGTTGGATGAAATTCCATGACCTTGTTATTTATTCTATTCCTTATTTTTATGAGCTAGAATTCGTACCCAGATAGGGTCACTTGATGTAACTGTTTTGGCTTTAGTACAAACAAAGTCTTTTTACATTTGTCATTGTTTGATTTTGTTCCTTTTTGTCTTTAAAAGCCAACCCATAGCTTCGAATTAAACAATCTCATCCTTCGAATCTGGATTTAATTGTCTAATGAAACGCTAAAAGAGCCAACATGTCGGTTTATGGGGTGTTGTTGACAATTCTGGCTGTTATTACCTGGAATCAATGCTCTGAACTTATTAACATTACCCTTCAGAACTAACTATAACCAATATATGATCATGGTTAATGTAACCAATCAATTTCAAATTAACTAGTTTGCCTCGAAGAGTAATCCACATTGTTCTGGTTCAAAAGCAATTCCTCTTTTTATATGTAATAAAACCAAATATTGGTTTCAATGCGTCGAACAGTGCTCCTCATCCCTCAAAGGATTCGAAGACTTGCTTTGAAGGTCATTACTTTGATAAACGGGCCCTAAAACCCCTTGAAGTAGACCAATACTCGAACAGTCCAGTATATTCGAACATGAGTACGCTTCGAAGCTGGCTTCCGTACTTCGAAGCCATAGTTGTTTGAATTTTAGCGCCAAAATTCGGCTTCGAAGCCAAATATCTTGCTTCGAAGCTGGCATCAGCGTCCGGAATGTGCTCTTCCCTCCAGAAATTATCAATGTTAGAAGGAACTCCTCGTATTCGTACGTTTTTAGTACTTAGCGGCTTATGAAATGTATTTCCGGACACAAAGGCTTTTGAAACCCTTCTGCTCACTTACGCATACAAACCCTCATCTATCTCTCACTTTTCCTTACTCCCTTCTGTACTTTCCGAAAAAGCATACTATCAATGGCCTCTTCCTCATCAAAAATCCCATCCATAGAGCGTGTGAGCTCATCTGTGGCCTTGAAAAGGCTTATTGATGCTGAATGTAAGAAGTACAAGGCCGGGGAAAAAAGTGCTATCGATGGGCGTATCTTTGTCCCTCGTCACCATGTGCAGCAAGAGTATGTGCTTGGGCCCATATTCAAGGAGGTCCTTGCTGAACTTCCTGCCCTGTACCCTCGTCTGGAGGATCAACGTCTTCTCTATGAAGGTAGCCTCGACTGGAAGGGCTGGAGAATCAATCGCCCTCACCGATGTTGGCCCACGATGAGGCCAGAGTAGCAAGAATGGTACGACCGAGTTGTCCCTGCTAGGGCACTGGACCTACAAGAGCTCTGTCTTCTCGATGCTCTTCGACTATCTAGGGTAACTATCTCAGAAGACCCTTTTCTAGTTCCTGCTGCTTTATGTTTTTGGAATCCCATTTTCAATTTCTTTCAGTTTAAATGTGGGATGATGGCCCCCACTGTCCTTGACATTTGTTATCTTCTAGGAGTATCCCCCATTGGTGCTCCTATTACACCAGATTTTCCTGATTTGACAGTCCCTTTCTCCCTCCCCTCTCTTAACTCATCTTATAGCGATTTTGTCAAAGCTGAGAATAAGAAAGAGGGTTTGGTAACTGATAGGGAATTCTTCTCCTTTTTGTTATATTGGCTGTGCAAATTTCTCTTCTGCACTTCTTCTCAAAGAATCATGCCGGAATTTGCCCCTCTCGCTAAAGCTTTTATCTTGCAAAAACGGGTAGCCTTGGCTCCGTATGTCTTAGGCCATGTATATAGAGTCTGTTCTCTCTGTTGTGAAAAACCCTTAGATGCTAACCAAGGGGGGCCATTCTGGATCCTTCAGCTTTGGCTTTTCGCGTACTTTACCGATTTGCAATCCAAATGCCTCAAATTTGCTGGGTCACATTCTTTTACCCATGGCATAAGATTAGCCAATGCCTCACTTTACCCCTCCACTTTTGCCTTTTATTTCTCTTTCTTTCATCAGCTACCAGCCGCTCCTCCTCTTCATTATTTCCGTCCCTTCGAAGCCAGTATTGGCCCGACTTGGTTGAATAATTTCCTAAGTGACAAGCTCTGTATCTCGCCTGCTCACAAGGAGATATGGGCTTCTTTCCTGCTTCCCAGAGAACTATTCATTGGGACCATCAATCCTAGAGCTTATAAATGCATAGCTGAGCCTTATTGTCCTGCCCAATTTGCTAGACAATTTGGCCTCACACAAGGAGTTCCAATTCCGCTCTGCAGCAACACTAATCTGAGCCTTACCAAGAGGGATTTGAAGGTTCGGAAGTCAAGGCTGGAAGAGGCAACCTTCAAGTTTATGGGCGACTTGGCTAATTTTGAGTTCATCCCCTTCTCTCCTCAAGGTACTGTCTTGAAGAGATACCAAGATTGGTGGGTGAGCAACATGGAAGTCTATCTGGCCATCTCACTTCATAACTCACTAAGGATGCTGGATGTGCCTAAGCCCAAGGGAGTTGAGATTGCCATTTCTTCCACTGTTTCAGCTGCAGTTCCTGCTATAACTCGATCCACTTCTGCTGCTTCAATTCCTGCTAGAATCACCCGAGGTATATACCTTTGTCTTCCTTTTCCTTTGGTCTTCTATACAACACTGGTTGTCTTATCTTTAATTCTTCTTCTATGAAGGTGACCAACAGCAAAAGAAGAGGAAACTGCTTGATCCTGAAAAGAAAACAACTGCAGCACAAGAAGAAGAAGAAAAGGAAGAAGACCAAGAACACGAACCACCCTTGATGAGGAGGAAAAGAGTAGCAGATTTGGTCCAAGAGGAGACAGCTACTAAAGAATCAAAAGAGGAGCTTATTTTTGGGGCATCTGAGCCTCAAGCTAAAGGGGTTGAGAGGACAATTGAGGAGCAAACAAAGCCAATTCAAAGAAAAAAGAGAAGAAAAATTACTGTCTCTCTTTCTGACTTCGATGTCTCTCCTTCTGATTTTGATGAAGATTCTGATTTCGAGACAATTGCCCAAGCAATAAGAAAGAGAAGGAAAGTGACCGCTTCAACTGTTACCTTGGTTAAAGACCCCATTCATGAAGCAGCTGCCAAGGCAGTGGAGCAGGAACATTCCAAGGCAATAATTGTCTTCGAGAGGGCTGAGAGGAGACGGCAGCAACAAGTTTTAAGAGAAGAAGCTGCTGCTGCTGATGTATTGCACAAGGAAATGGCAAGAAGGCAACAAACTGCCGAACATTACTTCCTCCGCAGCTCTCCCATAAGTGCTAGTGCTTCTGAGACAAGTAATTTCCTTCACACTTCCATTGCTTTTCTTTTGTTAACTTTGACGCTGGATTATGACATTGCTTTTCGTCTCTTCTTCTTGCAGCAACACCCACTGCATTCATCTTTCCAGTGAGGCCTCCCTCAATTTCAATTGAGGTCGATCAAATGCAGAATGTGAGGGTTGTTCAAATCGCACTCCCACTTTCAAGGCCTACATTTGATGTGCCTTCTTTGAGCCCCATCATTCCTCCATCTCTTTTCCTTGGTCTAGAACCATATCTTCCTTTTTTGGCTTTTAACCCGCCTCAGTATGCTTCTTCGAGCCTTGCTCTTCCTTCTTCCAAGGATATTCCAGCTGTTACTCCAATCCTAGTGGCAGTTGATTCTCCCACAGAGGGTACTGGTAGTTCTCCAGTTCATAATTTATCACCTATGTCCACTTCCAGCCCCTCTTCACTAGATTCATTGGTGGCTAAAACCATAGAGGCTGCCAAAGATGCTCCATCCATTTCTCCCATCCCCATGCAGCCCTCTGTGTCTTCCACCACAATACTTTCTATGCCCTTCATGTCTAGGGATGAGGTAGACATCTTCGAAGGAAGACTCGCTAGTCTTTTCAATGTACCTTCTACCTCTCCAACATTTAGTGCTGAAGCTGAGCCATTAGTCTTGGCTAACTCCTTGCTGGAGATTTTCGAGAGTCCTTCTCCCAGCAGCAAGCCTCCTGCACCTTCAATAGATCTAGACACATGTTTGGAACTGCTAACTTCTTTTTCGAGGATTCCCTTCGAGGCTCTACAAAGGCCTATCATTAGAAATGGGTTCCTTCAGTGTTGCAATATTGCTGAACAGTCCGGCATGAATGTCTCAAATCATCTATCTCAGGCTGCAGCTACTATTGATTTTTATCTCAACATCTATCATGCTGCTAAGACTGCGGATGAGAAGCTGGTTAGAGACCAGAGTTTTGTTTCTCAAGTGCATACTAAAGTAGCAGATCTCAAGGAACAACACTCTTCTGTCTCCCAGTTTCGAATCCAACTGCTGGAGAAAAAAGCTCAACTTGAAGAGGAGTTGGCTGCAGTAAACCAAGCCTTGGTTCGAACTGATACCAAATTGCAACTTACCAACCAAGAGCTGGCTGACCGAAAAGAAGACATGGCTGCAGCTATTCAACTGTTTCCAGCACTTAGCCATAGGAAGTCCACTGTACAAAAACAATTAAGACATTGTAATGATTTTTGGGCCAATCTGTGGCACAATGTATTTAATTCTTTATAAAAGAACAAATTTTGTCTATCATTTGAGTAGTCTTATGTTTTCATAGTTGATGCTTTATGTTATTCCTTGTGTTTCCCAAATGGTTGGAAAATAAGGTTTTAAATATCTGCCATTAATCTTTTTGGGATGTACATAACCATTCAAATTTCTTAAATGATATGCCCCAAAAGGCAGAACTCTATGAATTTGGTATGGTCCTTCCCAATTAGGTGACCATTTGCCAAACTTATGGCTTTTAATCCCTATTGGGAGTATTGTTTTCCATACCAAATCACCTTCATCAAAGCCAATGTGTTTGACCTTTTTATTATAATTCTTGGCTGCTTTCTTCTTCTGGAAAAGAATGCTATTTAATGCCAAAATTCTGGCTTCATCTATGCCTTCTAATTCCAAGCACATGCTTTGATGGTATTGCTCAGGATTTAACTGATCTTGGCATCTTACCCTTAAAGATTTAACATTGATTTCCACAGGTAAAACTGCATCATGCCCATATACCAAGGCATAAGGAGTAACCCCTGTGCTTGACCTAGGAGAGGTTCTGTAAGCCCATAACACATCCAACAACAGGTTATGCCAATCCCTAGGATTATCCTCCACGACCTTTTGTATTCCTTTTTTTAAGGACTTATTGGATGATTCAGCCTGACCATTAGCTTGTGCATAATAGGGTGTGGAATTAACAAGGCTAATTCCAAACTCTGCCACAAAAGACTTCACCATTTTCCCATCGAACACAGTCCCATTATCAACTGTTATGGTTTGTGGAATGCCAAATCTATGGATCAGATCTTTAATGAACCCAATAACCTCTGTTTGGTCTACAGCCTTGTATGGCTTAGCTTCGACCCACTTAGTGAAGTAATCGGTAGCCACTAAAATGAAACAATGATGTTTCGAAGAGGGTGGGTGTATTTTTCCCATCATATCCATGGCCCATCCTCTGAATGGCCAGGGTTTCACTACTGCATGTAGGTCAGTTATGGGTACATGCCTTATTGTGCCATGCTTTTGGCATGCCTGGCAGCCCTTTGCATATTCTATGCAGTCTTTAAGGATAGTTGGCCAGTAGTAAGAATGCCTTCGAAGCAACCATCTCATCTTTACGCCGGGTTGATGAGCACCACAAATGCCTTCATGAACCTCAGCCATAGCTGTTAATGCTTCTCTTGGGCCTAAACATTCCAGCAATAGGCCATCTCCCCCCCTTTTATAAAGAGCATTACCATACATGATGTATTGCATAGACTGTAATTTAACTTTTCTGCTGGCCTTCGAAGATGGACCAGCCAAATACTGCATTATTGGATGCCTCCAATCTTGTTCTTGCAAGTCATTATGATTGACCTCTAAGACTACATTCCTTTTATTCAAAGGTGGTATCAATTTTTGATATGTTGTTTGGCCTATGCTCCTTTGGGTATTATCCCTTCTCTTGAAGTTCGAAGCTTTCTGAGCCATATCATTAGCTCTATTATTCAAGAATCTTGGAACATGAGTTACATTTGCTACTTGAAATTGAGAAAGCAGATGTAATGCAACAACATAATATGGTAAAATAAAATCCCATTTACTTGGTTAACCACCAACTGAGAGTCTCCAAATATATCAACTGCATGTACTTGTAATCCAATAAGGATCTCTAGTCCCACTATTAAGGCTTCGTACTCAGCCTGGTTATTGGAACAAGTAACTTCGTCCACTCTGAAACCATGTGTGGTTTCTACCCCTTGTGGAGATTTAATCACAATACCAATTCCAACTAAACCATTGGCTTTCGATCCATCGAACCACATCTGCCATGGCTCAACACTGGTCATGCCAAGTTCCATTACTTCTTGGTTCTCTGTTTGAGATGGATGGTCTGCTAGAAAATTGGCTAAGACTTGCCCTTTTACTGCCTTTTGAGGGACATATTCTAAATGAAATTCTGATAAGGCTAGTATCCACTTGCCAATTCTTCCCCTCAACATAGGTCTTGACAACATATACTTAACCAAATCTGTGGTTGCAATCACCAAGACAGTTGTAGGTAAAAGATAATATCTTAATTTCATTGCAGCAAAATACAAAGCAAGGCACAGCTTTTCGACAGCTGAGTATTTACATTCACAGGAATTTAAAAACCTACTAAGGTAATAAACAGCTTGTTCCCTGCCTTCTTCATTGTCCTGGGCCAAGAAAGCTCCCAATGAATCTTCTGCTGCAGCTATATACAACTTCAAGGGCTTGTTTCCCTTTGGTGGCATCAGTACTGGAGGATTGGCCAAGTAGGCTTTAATACCTTCGAAAGCAGTTTGATGCTCTGTTGTCCAAACAAATTCTTCTTCATCCTTCAGCCTTAACAAGGAAGAAAATGCTTTAGTTTTCCCAGCAGTGTTAGAAATAAACCTTCTAAGAAAGTTAACCTGCCCAAGGAACCTTTGTAATTCTTTCTTACTTGATGGAGGCTTAGCTTCGATGATGGCTTTGGCTTTGTTCTGATCAATCTGTATTCCTTTCTTGTGCACCACATAACCCAAGAAGTTTCCAGATGATACACCAAAAGCACATTTGAGAGGATTGAGTTTTAGCTTGAACTTCCTCATTCTTTCAAAAGCTGTTTCTAACTGAAACAGATGTTCTTTCATGGACTGGGATTTCACTATAATGTCATCAATATAACACTCTAGATACCCTCCAATGAGATCATGAAAGATGGTGTTCATAGCCCTTTGATATGTTGCCCCAGCATTCTTCAGGCCAAATGGCATTTTAATCCATTCGAAGGTGCCAATATTTCCAGGACATCTGAATGCTGTCTTGTGGATATCCTCCTCCGCAATGCAGATTTGGTTATAACCAGAATGCCCATCCATCATTGACAAAACTTGGTGCCCTGCTGAACTGTCTACCAGTAGGTCCACTATAGGCATAGGGTACTCATCTTTGGGAGTCGCTAGGTTTAAGTTTCTGAAATCGATGCATACCCTCATTTTACCATTCTTCTTAACTACAAGTACAATATTAGATAGCCATTCAACATACCTGGCTGTCCTAATAAAGCCTGCCTTAAGTAGTCTAAGGATCTCTTCTTTGACCTTCTGAATTACTTCTGGACTCATCCTTCTCGGTTTCTGCTTGTATGGCTTGAAATTTGGCTTCATAGGGAGTCTATGTTTCACTAATGACCTATCCAATCCTGGTAGTTCATTATAAGACCATGCAAAGCAATCTTTGTATTTCTTTAGAACAACCAATAACTGGTCTCTGTCCAGAACGTTCAAACAAGCACTTATGTAGGTTGGCTGTTGTACAGAACCTTCCCCTAAATTCACTTCTTCTAAGGGGTCTTGTGTCTGAGAACTTACTAAAGCTTCCTCTTTGATTCCTTCTACCTTCGAAGCATATTTCTTGCTTTGCTCCACTCGCAAGTTCTCTGGTTCCACATCCTTACCTTCTTCCTCATAGACAAAATCTGTCCATAAGGCATCCTCCTCTTGTATCTCCTGGACCTTTGTCTCAATGTCCAATGCGCAATATTTCCCAAGGGTCAAAACTCTGACCTGTAACTGCTCTTGTTTACAGCCAATCATCATGGCTTCTCTTTCTTGCTCCTGTACTTTCTGGACTATTGCTTCTACGTCCAATGGTGAGAATTTAACCAGAGCCAAAGACTTGGCTTCTTGCTCTTCATCTCTTTGCCTATAACCAGGCATCATTGTCATCTTTCACGACAACCTCTTCATCAGCACTCTCTTGGACTAAGTGCTTTAGGTGTGTCACTTCCTCATCAGCCGTCACTTCGGCTGAGCCATCAGCTTTCCTCAGTATACTGAGTGGTGTTACTCCCTCAATATACAACTTGGCCTCTGCAAAGTCTGCACAGGCTATGAAGGGTTGAGGATCTGCATTAATTTCCTCTGTCTCTCCATTACCCAAGGCCATCATGATCTTCTGATGCAAAGAGGAAGGCACACATTTGTTGGTGTGGATCCAATCTCTCCCAAGTAAGGCATTATATTTGGCATTGCTGTCGATGACGAAGAATGCTGTCATACAATCCCTGGTTCCCACACTCAAATTAATAGGCAGAATCCCTTGAGCTATCTGTTTATCTCCAGCAAAACCAGCAATAGTCGTGCTGGTTGGGATCAACCTGGGATTCTTTTTCCCTAGTTTCTTCAAAGAAGATTTCGGTAATAAGTTCACTGCTGCCCCATTGTCTACCAGGACTCGGTTTAGCTGTATCCCATCAAAGAAAGCCTTGATGTACAAAGGCTTGACATGCTGGGTCATGGAATTTGAGGGATATTCAAAAGGGTATGAGAGGTTGATGCTCACTTCTTCCTCGCTCTCATACTCAGTTTCCATTGGAGTAGCCATTTCAGGAGCATCCTGTACCATACTCACTTGTGACTCCTCACTAGATACAGGAATTGGATCCATGTCTTGGTCACCATGACCCTCATTTTCAGCCTGGAATTCATGAGGTAGTATGTGTACCATATTGACTGATACAGGGGGAAATGAGCCAAACTGAATGGCTGACTGTACCTTCTTCCCCTCTTGGCTACCTTGCTCAGTGTCCTCAGCAGCATCCTCCATGCTGCACTCTGGTATTTCATTGATAACTGATCCCTTCGAAGGATCCTTTTCAACTGGTTCTTCAGTCAGAAATGTATGTTCAGCCATGAAGGCTTCGAACATTTCTTCTTCTGCCATTTCCTTCTTTTGGCTCATGTCAATCTCGTCTCCCACTTCGCTATCACTTTCCATCAGAGCCTTCTCCAACCCTGCCAAACTAGACTTCTCCCTGGCCTTTAGTTCAGAATGAACTTGGGCCAATTGTTCTCTGCTACAAACCACTTTGCTTTGCAGAGTCGGTTTTGGAGTATGGTCTGACTTCGAAGTTTTCTTTCCTTCTGTCTTGACCTGTGAAGAACTCTCTCCACTTTCTTTCAGATCTTGCTGGTACTGGGTATACCTGCGTTGAATTTTCCTTCTTTGTGATCTGGAAATGACTGGGACCATATCTGGTTCCTTTGTCTTTGGATGTTTAAGTAATACCCAATTGTTTGGGGCCACCAAAGGAGGCTTGACCATCCTGCCTTGGTTTCCAACATCCCTTTGAGTAGGTGCCTCCCTAGGTTTGTTCTGCATTACAAACCAATCTGGGACCCCTGGTACCCACGAGCTTACTGATCCAGATGTCGAACTGTTTCCTTCTACCTTCGAAACCATCTTCGAAGCTGGCTGTGAAGGTAAATGCTTGGCTCTGACTTCATGTTTCGAACCTGATTCAGTCCTTCGATGAAAAGAGCCATTTTCTGTCCTTCGTAGGGTTGGTCTAAAAGGCCAATCTCTGGCTTTACTCCCATAACCTGAACCCCTCTCCAATCTTCTTTCAGAATGGCTGCTTTCTGCTCTGTAGTAGTTAGGTGGCCTAGACTCTCATACACAGGCCTCTTGCCTTTAGCATGCATTCTGTCCACTACAGGTTCAACCACTAATGGGCGTTGCCTGTCACCAGCCGGATACGGCCTTTTGTTGTGAGCATTGGTTGATTTAGGACGTCTCTGAACATCCTTATAGTATTGCTTCCTATCAATTGGAAGCCCCTTTAACCATTTGTAACTTAATCTGCATCTAGGACACATCCTCTGCACTACAGCTGCTTCGAGAGAATCATCGTCCAGTGCTTCTTCATCAGAGTGTTCCCTCTGACGTGAGAAACCTTGTCCAATAGTTGGTGGGTTTCCAATCTCCTTCTTGGCAGTTGTCTGGTTGGCAATATGCATTTGCACGTTGACCTCTTCCAATTCCTGCAGAGATAGATTCTGAAAGTTTGGTACAACCACATTAGCCGCGCTTTCTCCAACTTCTGGAAATGGGTTGCTGTCAATTCCCATGGCTTTTTCTGTTTTGGCTGGGAACTTCAAACTTCCTTTTCGAATTTGCTCTTGGATCCTGTCTCGAAAAACAATACAGGTTTTAGTTGAGTGAGACCAAGAATTATGCCATTTACAGTACACTTTTCCTTTAAGTTCTTCTGGAGATGGCAGTTTAACTCCTTTTGGTAACTTAAGGAAATTGGCTGCAAGCAAATGATCAAAAATGTCATCTGCTTTTGTTAAGTCAAAAGAGTACTTTCGGTGAAAGTCTTTCTTTTTAAACTGTTGGTCGATGGTTGTATCCTTATGAATTAATGCTTCACAGATTACAGGTTCTTTGCCCACAATCTCTGCTGCATCAATCTCATAATTGGGATCTCTATAATACGTCTTATACGAAGCATTATTTCGATCTTGTTCCTCCTCTAGTAATGCTTCATATCGAGACACCTTATAGGTTAATTCGACCAAATCCCTAAATTCAGTTGAGTCAAATTTCTTTCGAAGCCTGAACTCTAAACCGTTTTGAGCCAATCTTACAAATTCTGACTCTGGAAGGATGACCCTACATTTATTTCGAGCCCTTTTAAATCTGGCAATAAACTGAGTAGCCTTTTCTTCAGGCCTTTGACTCAATCTTGCCAAGTCTGCCATGGACACCTCTGGCTCCGATTGGAAGAATTGGGCATGAAATGCCTCTTCCATTTGTTGCCAATTTTGAATGGAGCCAGGTGTAAGGTTGATATACCATACAAAAGCTCCCCCAGTCAGGGAATTTGGAAATAATCTCAGTTTCATGTAATCATGATTAGTGAATTCACCACATTGAGCAGCGAATCTGGCAATGTGCTCTACTGTTGATTGATTTCCAGTTCCATAGAACAAGGTAAAATCTGGTATTCTGAATCCTCTTGGATATTCATGTACCCTATCTACCCATTCTGGGTATGGTTTTCTGTATACAGGAGTCTGGACCCCCCGAGCCATCGGTCCACACATCTCCCTAACAATATCAACAATTTGGTCCCTAGGGACCATATTCTGTGCCTGCTGAACCAGTACTGGAGGAACAAACACAGGGTTTGGTGGACAAACTTGTGTTTGTGGCCCTCTTGGTCCATAAGGTGGTACATTTGGGACTGGTTGCCCCTGTGGTACAGGTTGCTGTTGGGGATATGGGTAACCCCTTTGAGCCTGTCCTGCGAAGGGACCTGCGAAAGGTGCTGGAACAGGTGTTGTGTCCCTTCCATTTATAGGAAAACTCTCCAACCCCCCGGGTATAAATTCAAACAAAGGATTATTATATCCCCTAGTGCCAGGTATGGCTTCGAACATGGGATTTGTAACCATTCTCATGCCAATTTCTTGTACTTGCCCAGATCCACCAACATGTGTGGCTTCATTGTTGGGTACTGAGGCATTTTGGCCTACTACAGGCCTTGAAATGGGTTCATACCAAGACTGAGGCGATGGTCTTTCATAATTCTGAGTACTAGTCTGACCATTAGATTGTCCATTAATTTGCATAGGCTGTTTTTCTCTAGCCAATCTTTGCTGAGGGACATTTAAAACTTCCTCTGTGTGTCTTGTATTTGTTGGTTGGTGGTTATTCATTCGATCCAAAAAGGATGTTGCCCACCTTTCCATGGTGTTCATTAATTGTTGTCCCATAGCATCTACTAAGCCATCCCACGGATTTGTTGGCTGAGTAGATGGAACGGTGGATGTTCCAATTCCTTGGTTTCGTCCAATATTATGAACATATGGTTCTTGTCCAGAAGTACTGGTCTGTTCGACCATAGGTTCTGATAACATAGGAGCCTCCACAGGATGTGTTATCACATTATCCTCTGGATTAGGTATTTCTACCTCTCCTTCTACGCCTTCTTCCAGACGTTCATTTTCTCCTTGTCGTCTTCTTCTAGCCATTTTAAATTAAGTCCCACTGGGCGTGCCAAAAATATATGTTGGCTTTTTGGCTTTTCGAAGGATAGTTTTGTAAATGCGAGCGTGCCAGCAAGGATCAATCAGTCCTTACAGAAATTATAATTGCCAACCAATTTATCAGACGATTGTGTTTTTTAGTTCTTTCAGCCTCAATGAAGAGGACTTTTACTGGTGGCTTGACTTAGGAGAAATTAAGAAAGATAACAAGCAATATGAAGAACAATCGCAGTATTTCATTAAAAATGAACACTTACAATAGTCCAAACTCAGCCTCGAAGAGGTTTACAGCAACAGTCTACTTGAATCTACTTGAAACTACTCCTAGGAATCGAAGTGCAGTGCAGATATTTAAAGGACAAGTATTTAAAGTGCAGGTATTTAAAGTGCAGGTATTTAAAGTGCAGGAAATGTAAAACTGGGAAAGAAAATATAAAGTAAATGACTGGAGGAACAAACACAGGGTTTGGTGGACAAACTTGTGCTTGTGGCCCTCTTGGTCCATAAGGTGGTACATTTGGGACTGGTTGCCCCTGTGGTACAGGTTGCTGTTGGGATATGGGTAACCCCTTTGAGCCTGTCCTGCGAAGGGACCTGCGAAAGGTGCTGGAACAGGTGTTGTGTCCCTTCCATTTACAGGAAAACTCTCCAACCCCCCGGGTATAAATTCAAACAAAGGATTATTATATCCCCTAGTGCCAGGTATGGCTTCGAACATGGGATTTGTAACCATTCTCATGCCAATTTCTTGTACTTGCCCAGATCCACCAACATGTGTGGCTTCATTGTTGGGTACTGAGGCATTTTGGCCTACTACAGGCCTTGAAATGGGTTCATACCAAGACTGAGGCGATGGTCTTTCATAATTCTGAGTACTAGTCTGACCATTAGATTGTCCATTAATTTGCATAGGCTGTTTTTCTCTAGCCAATCTTTGCTGAGGGACATTTAAAACTTCCTCTGTGTGTCTTGTATTTGTTGGTTGGTGGTTATTCATTCGATCCAAAAAGGATGTTGCCCACCTTTCCATGGTGTTCATTAATTGTTGTCCCATAGCATCTACTAAGCCATCCCACGGATTTGTTGGCTGAGTAGATGGAACGGTGGATGTTCCAATTCCTTGGTTTCGTCCAATATTATGAACATATGGTTCTTGTCCAGAAGTACTGGTCTGTTCGACCATAGGTTCTGATAACATAGGAGCCTCCACAGGATGTGTTATCACATTATCCTCTGGATTAGGTATTTCTACCTCTCCTTCTACGCCTTCTTCCAGACGTTCATTTTCTCCTTGTCGTCTTCTTCTAGCCATTTTAAATTAAGTCCCACCGGGCGTGCCAAAAATATATGTTGGCTTTTTGGCTTTTCGAAGGATAATTTTGTAAATGCGAGCGTGCCAGCAAGGATCAATCAGTCCTTACAGAAATTATAATTGCCAGCCAATTTATCAGACGATTGTGTTTTTTAGTTCTTTCAGCCTCAATGAAGAGGACTTTTACTGGTGGCTTGACTTAGGAGAAATTAAGAAAGATAACAAGCAATATGAAGAACAATCGCAGTATTTCATTAAAAATGAACACTTACAATAGTCCAAACTCAGCCTCGAAGAGGTTTACAGCAACAGTCTACTTGAATCTACTTGAAACTACTCCTAGGAATCGAAGTGCAGTGCAGATATTTAAAGGACAAGTATTTAAAGTGCAGGTATTTAAAGTGCAGGTATTTAAAGTGCAGGAAATGTAAAACTGGGAAAGAAAATATAAAGTAAATGACTGGTTTGTATGATCTGAGTCTGGGGCCTTTTTCTGGGGACTTCCTTGCTATTTATACTTGCCAAGGATGACCTTCGAACTGCACTTCAAACCGTCGAACTGCTCCTCCATGATTGCTGATCATGCTGCCTTAGAAGTAGTTCCACTACGCCATCACTTGCAGTTAAACTTCCCTCTTATATTTGAATTTGAATATGAGTAACCGTTGAGGCCACGTCATCTTTCGTTTCTTTATTGATCTGGTGCTACTCGGATCACGTGAGAACCAATTGTCATCGCCACGTGTACGATCAGGATTGAAGACATGAATCATCTTCCCATAATACCCTTATTCTGCCACGTGTCGAATTGTTACTGGCTTTTACAAAATATATAGCCAACAGAATCACATTTATTTTATGTGTAATTCATATCCTATTACATTTAAATCTATATCATATAATTTCATTCAGGATAAAATTGAGAGTAAGTTCATTTTATTGGTAGCTTTTCTTATTCAATTTTATCACAATTTTTGGAATTCATTATAGTTGCACCATTACCAATGGCGTAGCCAGGAATTCAGTGGAGAGAGGGCACAAATTAATGACAATATTAAATTTTATTTATTTTTCATAATAAACAACAATGAGATATTACTAATACTAAACTTAAATATTAAGAGTTCATTTGGATAAATATGAATTTTAAATTAAAAGATTTGAAATTAAATTTTATACAAATATTAGGGAGTAACTATTTTATAGTTGGATTGGAAATTTAAAAAAGAAGATAAGTTGAGATAGAAATGACATATTTTAGTAGGGAAATTTTATAAAACATGCTGCAATAAAAGTGTCTGTCATATGTCGCAATTATGATCTTCATGGACTTTAGTTATAATACATTATAGTGTTAGATATAATTTAGTTGTAACTTCTTGTGGTTGTTATTTTGGTTATGACTATATATCAAGCAATAGTTAGCTATGACTCATTCTGATATTAATTATGACCTATTATAATTTTTTTTTTTCTATTTTTTATAATTGAAGATGTGTTGCTTGATTATAATTTATATAGTAATCATTTTAGTTATGAATGGAAAGAAACACATGAAGGATAAACATTGAGGATAAACTCCACATGTCAAATGTAACTAACAATCTAATAAATTTCATATCTTTATTAAAATTAATTATGTTTGCATGTCAATAGTGATAGACATCAGCATTACATTGAAATTTTTATAAATAATAATATGACTTATCATAGTCTCTTTATTTTCAATTAAAATAATCATTATTATTCTCATAATTTTAAAATGTCATTGATATTTAACTTTAAATAATATTTTTATAAATTTTTTTATTTAAAATATTTTCTTTATATTTAAAAAAAAAAAAATTCAAAACCCAGGAGGATACGTGACCCCCTCAGCCTAAGGTGCCTCTGCCACTGACCATTACAGTTTACCCTAAATCTCAAATTTTTTACTATAAAAAGTCAATTGTGTAACCATTAATACTACAATGTGTACCCTCCAAATTGTAAAATCTAAAATTTTAATTATTATTTAATTTAGTTGAATTAAAATTTACTATTATTATTAATTAAATTAAAAGAAAGGAGACAAATTGATAAGTTTGTTTTGATCTAATAGTTGTATTTTATCTTAATTATTGGAGAGTGTAATACAACAAATCAAAAGAAAGAAGTAAATATTTTAGAGTATTTATATCTTTATATATATAATAAAATAAAAACAAACCCTGCACTCTTTTTTATTCAAAACAACAGCAGCCTTGAGTTCCTATTCATACCAGTCGTGACCCGAGAGAGAGAGAGAGAGAGAGAGAGAGAGAGAGCAGCCGCTTATCATGCTGAAACTTTGTTTGTGTGGTTTAATTTGGAGATTTCATGGTTAGTGTGGTGGGTTTTTGAGTTTGACTGTGAGGTATTGTGATGATGAATAAGTGGGTTTGGTTTTAGTCAAGGATTTGTTTATATATTATAAGAGCAGATTTACATAAGTCTATAATATTGAGTTAGCACTGTTTCAATTATTGATATTGTAAAGTTATCAATATTTTATTTGAAGTTGATGAGGAATGAACATTTAATTGATTTAATCATTTACTCATATATATTATTTTATATATATGCAGTTCGTCGTGTGTGTGAGATAGATTGTGTAGCAGTGGTGCGAATAAGGAAAAAACATAAATATATTTGATGCCTGGTCTTAGTAATGGGTTGCTAGAGTCAACAAATTGAAGGGTTGCTGGAAAGTAATCGGCTTGTGTGGGTTGTGATCATGTGAAGTTAGGTTCTAAGATTTTGGTACACCTTAGGATTTTTAGATTTAATGGGTGAGTTTTTAATTTCAAGAAATGCATACCCTAAGGTTTTTCGAGGTGTAGATTTCATTTTTGGGGTCATTTTTATTAGATTCTGATTCTATAATAGAGTTTAATTATAGGTCTTTCTTAATATTATAATTATTATTTTATTTAGGATAAGATTAATTCAGGTGAATAGTTGTATACTACATGTTTTTATAAATGTCTCATTGCCCTGAACTGTTTAAAAATTAAATTGTTATTTCAAAACTAAACTGTTTTGATAAAATTATTATATTATCAATGAAATTAAATTATTTTTGAAAAATGTGTAAACCTAGGATATAGTAAACTGTTTGAAATTGTCTATAATAGTAAAAGCTCAGTTTTGTTGTAGTGCATGTTTATAATAGTGAACTATCATGTTTTTAAAACTGAATTGTATTGATTATTTTAGGGATTTTATTGCACTGTGTGTGGTAACTCTAGCCACTATGGAATAGATTCCGGTTGAGCTACTCTAGTGCTCAACGATTGTAAGAAACAAATCTGGGTTAGGTGACCTTCAATCTGATCGTCAAAAAGAAAAGGCCCGAATTGCCACCCCGATGATGACTCTTGGTTTGATATTGGATCTAACAAACTTATTGCCTCGAGAGCCTTGCGGCATGTTACTTGTTTATCATATATAGTACCCAAATTATTGATGATCATGTTATAATCTATTTTAAGTAGAGAATGTCATTGGTTATGTTCTTGAGAGATATGAGTATTTTTAACTGTTGAACTGTAGAACCTTCTTTTTGAAATAGATTTAACTTGTTTGGTTTGAGTCTTCTGAATTCACTTTTCAAAAATTTAAACTTTTTGCTTTCCGTATTTTTTTGTTTTCACTAATTGTTTTTAATATTTTAAGCAACTTTTTTAATTTTCAGATGCACCTAACATGAATACACTTAAAAAGTATAATATTTGTGAAAATAATCTTGAAAATAAATCACTAAATACCAAAAATACAAAAAAATAAGAATAAAAATAAAAATTCAGTACATTTTTTATATTTTTGTGTATTTATTGATTTTTTTTAGATATTTTTTTTACAAATTATTTACTTTTTAGATACATTTAAGTAATGTGCATCTAAAAAAGTAAAAAAAAAATTACTTAAAATTTAAAAACTATTCTCTAAAAATAAAATATGAAAAACAAAAAATACAATTTTTAGATAATTAAATCCAGAAAATTGAAACCAAATACAGTTATTGTCTTTATCAAAACGGCATGTCAATTTAGTTTTTATGATGTACATCTTATTTTGGAATCGAACCTTATTTTGAAATTATATTTACTATCCATACTCCTACTCACTGAGTTATTAAATGGCTTAGATGTTTAACATTTCAAGTGAGAACATGACTTAGAGTTGTATTCATAGCTCGGCAAGGACTCTATGGCATGGTCCTTTGGGACATTCATTTATTATTTTTAGATTGTTATGTTAATTTTGTGTGCATATTTTGGTTGAGACTCATTTAGAATTATTTTGTTATGTGGGTTGTTTGTGTCCCATTAGATATATGGATGATTGATTAGGGTTGCTTTTTTCCGTTTATACTTGTGACATGCCGTTAGATTGAGTTTTTAGCTCATTTCTGATTGAACTATTGTTACATTTATTATGTATTATTATTTAGGTTTATGTATGCCTTGGGCTAAGGCCTTGTGAGACACGGCCGGTCATGCTTGGATTTGCAATGTGACAATGTCCCTCAAGAACACAACAAATGAGATTCTTTACTTACAACAGATAACAACATGATCATCATTATAATTTGGGTACCATGCGTAACAAGTAAGATGCCACAAAATTCTCGAGGCAATAAACCTGTTCAATCCAATATTGACCCAAGAGGCATCTTCAGAGTGGCAACCTAGGCCTTTTCTCTGAGACGATCCGATTGAAGGTCACCCAGCCAAGCTCAGGTCTATTCCTTACAATTGTTGAGCACTAAAGTCATCGTAGCCTAATTCGGATCTGTTCCTTAGTGGTCGGAGTCACCACACACAATGGAATAAATTCTCTAGACTTTTATACAAATATGGTTCTGATAATCTATACAATGCAATTTCACAAAACAAGAGAGTTTACTATTACAAATATGAGATCATTTCAAACAGTTTATTGTATGCCAAGTTTACACATGTTTCCGAAATAATTTAATTCCATTGGTAATATAATAATTTTACTAGAATAGTTTAGTTCTAAAATAAAATTTTAATTTTCCAATAGTTTAGGGTAAGGGGACATTTATAAAAATATGTAGCATGCTTCTACTCACTGAATTATCAGCTGACTTAGTTGTGAAACATTTTCAGGTAAGAGAAGGACTTGGAGTGGATTCATAGCTCGACAAAGACTATTGTATGGACCTCTAGGACATTCATTTAATATTTTTAGATTGTTAAGTCAATTTTGTGCATACTTTTTGGTTGAGATTCATTTATGATTAGTTTGTTATGTGGGCTGTTTGTGTCCCATTGGTTTGAATAGTATTGATTATGGCTAGTTTTGAACGTTTATACTTGTGACATGTCATTGGATTAAGTTTTTATTTATTTATTACTAGACTATTATTATATTTATTCTATGTGATTATGGATTCGTATTTAGGCTTACGTGTGCCTTGGGCTAAGGCCCTATGTGCCACAATCGGTTATGCCCAAATTTAGGGTGTGACAACCTCCAAATTGTGCATATAATAAGAAAGTTATGATTTATGTGGTGAAAGTTAGGAACAACGAAGTAATCGTGTACACCCCTAAAGTTAAGAATGACAAAATTATTGCAATTCTGGTTTTGACCCATTACTTGTTGTATTCCGGACTCAGGTTAGTATGGTTTAGAATGGTTATTCATGTCTTACTTCCCTTGTCTCCCCTCTATTTTGGTTTTCGAGTTGTAATTGTGCGTTTGGAACAGGTTGGTTGCTTGTTTTCCAAACCTGTGATGCCCAGATTTTGGCTCTTCCTCTCGAGCGGGCATTCTTGCGCTCGAGCGGGCTTCACCAATTTTGCTTCTCCACTCAAGCGGCCATTCTTGTGCTTGAGTGAGATTTGTCAACTTTCAGTATTTTTGCAGATATGCAAATGCTGGAAGGGTTCATTGGAAGCGTCCAGCCTCACGCTCGAGTGGGGTCCTTCATCTGCAAAACTTTTGGAATTGTGTATTTCACACTTGAGCGTAGCTTCTTGCGCTCGAGCGGACCTTTATGTCTAACGCTCGAGTGTCACTTTCTACGCTCGAGCAGATTGCGTGTATAACAGTCCGTGAAGATGATGTTTTGCATCACTTTTTCACATCACTTTCTCTCTAAAACTTCCTAAAAAGCTTGATCTTGAGTTTCTCTCTCTAAAACTCACATTCTCTCTTAAATTTTATCTAGATCCGTTGATCTCTTCACCCTAGTGCCTTTGAGAAAATGGTAGAGTGCTTCAAGATCTACATTTTGATCCGATTAGAGTTGGATTTTGGCGTCTTTGAGGTTTCTCCCTTCCTTTGCTTGGTCTTCTCTTTGAGGTAGTGATTTTTCTACACATTCATATGATATTTAGCTTAGTTATTTGTCATTTGTGTAATAATTGTGTGATTGGGGAATGTTTTAAGCAAAACCTAGGGTTTGGGTATAAAATGGAAAGAGGAGTTTTGGGTGAAGGTGAAATAAATGATTGTGAGGTTTGAAAATGATGTTGTATTGTGTTTAATTTGATAATTTTAGCACATGGTTAATATTGGGGGAAAATTGAGAATTTGCCCTAATTGGATCAAACAATCATTTTGTATAAATATTTGAAATTGGCATTGAAAATGTGAGATTAGAGAGTTATTGATATGAATGGTGGGATTTTTTTTATATATTACCTCATTATTTGGAAATCTTGGAATAAATTATCTATCTTGAGATTGAATATATGTTTAGAAATAACTGTATTGGGCTATCAGCGGAAGATAGCTATATTGTTGTAGAATTGCATGAGGATTAGGTAAACTGAAACTAATTTCTTATTTGTTGTCATTGAACATGACTAGCTTTATATACATTGTACATGTATGATTATTTGAGAGTGGAAAGGAGATGCGCTCCATTGTTTGATTATGTGTTTAAATACATTGCATATGTATGAATGATTGTTTTGAAGGAGAAAGGGAATGGACTCCTTGTTTGGGAGGAGAAAGGGGATGGACTCCATTATAATTAAGTTGGCCGGAGTATCTTGGGTGAAAGTCCCGAAATTATACATAGGTGTCGATCCCGCGGACGAAATTTTCATAAAATGGCAATTGTAGTGCTTGTATAGCCTACGTTTACATAAGTCCCATTTGACGGTTTCCCGCAGACGAAATATCTGTGAAAAGATAGTTTGAAGTGTTTATGTATGATTTGTATAATTGGAAAACCATTGAGTTGTAGTCTCAGTTTAGATGATGAAAAATAATGAAATTGACTCATGAATTGAAATAAATGAATGAATTGGAGGAAATCGGATTATGATTTGAGATTTGATGTCTTATGAGAATATAAATCGTGGATGTTTTATCATAGACATTGTATACACTCATTGTACTTATACTTATATTAAATTTCATATATTGTGTTAAATGATTTCTACTGGGATGTGGCTCACCCTATTTGGGAATAACATTTTCAAGTGTTGGTGATATGCCTCCATCAAGGCAACAGCATCGGAGGGATTTGGAAAGCAAGAGTTTCCCCGTTTTGTTTTATTTTTGTGTAGCCTAGGGCTAAATTTGTATGAGCTAGTTCCCTTTTATTGTAACCAAGCCAAGACTTGGAAATGTATAAGCCCGAAGGACATTTATTTATGTTTAAATCTTTTGTATCATCAACTTTTTGTAATGAAAAGACTAATACTATGATTTATGCTTATATATATACATGTTTTTAGGTTGTATTTATTGGGTAATTTGGGGGGCGTTACAAAAACTATGTTTTTTGAGGTAAAAGTTATGTTTTTTTTTTTTTAGTTGGCAACTACCTAAATAAACTAATTGACTTATTTGCTATAAATTATCACATCACCTTTCTACTTTTCTAAACATATTTTAATAAAAAGTCAAAAAGTCAATAAACTATATACAAATCACCCCTAAAATGATACCTTTTGTTTAAGATAAATACCATATACACTGTTTTAAAGTGCACACGATAGTCGTTCTTAATCTGGTCAAAATAACATTTTATCATTGCAAATATTACAAAAATTTAACATTTTGGACATTATGATTAACATGCGTTGACATTATCATTCAAACAAGTCACTCTTAAGAATTCAAATAGATAACCGGAACAAGGTGAGATAAGAGCACTGTTTAAATGGATTCAAACTGGTACAGCCAACCTATGGTGATGTTAGGATAAAAAGAATTGCTAGGATAAAAAGAATCTCTTCTACGTAATGGAATGCGTGTAATGTAAAAGTAAACATCTATGTTTTTGTATCGTCCATTTTTTTTTTTCTTCCAAAAGAAAAAAAAAATTAAAACTTAAAAAATGTCTATGATTTTACAAATCATTTTATTTTTGTAGAAATTAATTTAAAAATGAAAATTAAAAACAACTTTTGGGAGTTTTCCAAAAAATGAGTCGTTTTTAAAAATAAATTCTTTGAAAAAATGTTTCGTAAATAATAATTAAAAAAAATCAACAAATGTACATATTTTCATATTTATAAATGTATGTGCGAGCGGTAGTTTTTTGGGACCATGCTGCTCCTCCAGTTGAAAGACGGACGATCAATAGGATGCAAGGTCACCACCTAAATAGTTGTGGTCAAGTGTTTTTGTCAACCATAGTGCTCGAATCAGAAAAGTTTGGGTAAAAAGTGAACCAAGTCAGAGAAAATCCCACGATTAGTAGCATAGTGCTTATCGCTTCTGAAAATCGAAAAAGTTGCCAAATAGGAGACATGATCCCGCCTAGGGCAGATCAACATGGGCATATAGTTGCATAAAACTCTCTATGATAAATTCAAAGAGTATATGATCTCAGAGCCACCAATCCGACGTATGCAATCATTGAAGCCAACACTTAACATTGTACTAGTTCCATTTGTAAGTATTGACTTAAGTTTAAGTCATCGGAGTGTGACAGGTGCCGAAATGTAGACATGTAAATCCTATAAAATATAATTGTTAGTTTTTGAATTATTACTATTTGACGGTTTTAATGAGTTTATATATGCATAGGTCATTCGGGTTTGTGAGATGAAATTGACATTAATTTGAAGTATTTGAAGCCCGAGCGACAAGACTCAACCCAAGTTTGAAGGCTCGAAAGATGTAAATAATTGAATCAAGCAATAGAAGGCCAGCCTATGAGATTTGAATAAAGAAAAGTTAAAATTATTACAATCCCGCTATAAAAGTCACTATGCACAACCTTTAGTATTTTGGATGTATCTCTCTCGTTCAATATCAGATTGAAGTGATTCAAGCGGCATTGAAAAGATAACTCAAAAGGCTACGATTTTGTGTGAAATAGGAAATTTTCAATTTTGAATTGTAATAGGTCACAATAGGCCAACAAGATGAGCCTAAAAAGCCAGGAATAATCACATCTGCATTTTTCCTTCATTTTGGGAAATTCTAACCTCTTGGGTATCACTTAGAAGGCTCCTAATGTTTATAAATATAAAATCCTATTCATTATTAGGATTGTTCTTGATTTTAGAGAAGGAAGGCGGAGGCTATGAACACATGGCTAAGGAGCTCTCCTCTTAGGGTTTGGATGAAACTATAGTCAAGTGACGATGTTTTGTGTTTAGTTTGAGGTTTTTATTATTGATTTAACGGTTGTATAAGATTAAGGTTTTTCTATATTATTACTTTGTCTTGAATCTTTCTATCTAGTACATGTTTTTAGTTTTTGTGATTCTAATTGCATGCTTATACAACGGTTTTGATTGATTTGCTTTTATTCGGTAAGATATGCTAGGAGAGACGAGTCGTGCCATGAGACGATTCGTGTGAGTACTAGATAGTCTATGCTAATCGTTAAATTTTAATTATCCCCTAGACAATATTGTTGGGATTTGTAGTCACTAATAGATCATAGTTAAGTTGAATAATAAATCTCCAAACTATTACAGCTCATTGATTACAAGGTTATGCTGGATTTGAAACCCTAGGTCTCTTCTATTTGATTGATACTAATTTAATTATATTTATTTGTTTAATTTAATTAAGCTCATACAAAAAATTTCTTTTCTACTTTTGAATTAATTTAAGAATTATTTGAAATTTAAACCACTTAGCATTTTAGTCCATGTGGATCGATACCCGAACTAAACCACTATTCTATTGAATTATAAGGTCTGACTAATGATTTATTTTTGGTGTGCAAAACGGCCCACCAGAGTGTCGCATGATTGAACACCCTAGTTGGCAAAGACTCAATATTTGTGGTTGCATGTTGTTAAGGAGTCACAACGGTTCACCGACACCAATTTATTCCCCATATTAATCCATTCATTCCTATGTGAAGTGTGGTCTCATTTCCCTCCCTCCTCGCTCCACACACATATACACAATTTTCCATCATTTGTGGGAACATTTTAGCTAATTAAACTTTTCAAGGATAACTACAATGAACATCAATGTCCAAGATGAAAGGAAAAGTATTTCCTTTAGTCGTCAATGTAAGAGGTCACAATCCTCCAAATAGAGGAAGAAGAATGTTCCAAGCATGTAGCACAACCTTTCAAGGACATTATGAAGGGACAAAAAAACCAGATTTGCCATGTTAAAGTGAATATAAAAGGAAGTCAATGGGCAGTCGAGCTAGCTTAGTGAGATCAGGCAATTAGTACGATGGAAAAGCAACTTCACTAACTCACTAAGGAGTTGAGAATAATGCAGTGACCCTAGATTACCCCTAGGGAGACATTCTTGAGAAAAAGACTGAACACTTACCTCACGGAAGGTTGTCATTCGAGCATGCTGGAATGCAAAAGTACAACAACACCCAAGCAATCACTAGGTAAATGAGGAGGTTAGAAGTAAGCTGTGTGGCCAATGACATCTTGAAGAAACTCTTATTCCATTCATTTTAAACTGTAATGTTTACAAGTGTATATATATTGTTATTCTACTCGATCTAATACTCTCATATTCTCTAACTAACTATTTGATTACAACTCATACATTCACAATTATTATAACAAACTTTCTAACTAATTATATTATGTTGCACAGTTATGAATTGGAGGTTTGCTATATTCACTAAGTTGTGCTATACGAGTCGTTGACTACTATGAAAATTTGGGCATACTCTAAGCTTGTTTATCAATATGCTCATCATTCCCCCTCAAGAAAATGGAGCAAGAAAGCACATGAGCTTGGATTTGAGAGAAGTAAACCGAGAGAAAGCCAAGGGCTTAGTAAACAGATCATCAAGTTGATGATCAGTGGGAACAAATTTGAGATCAAGCAGCTTGGCAACAACTCGTTCACGAACAAAATTACAGTCTATTTCAATGTGTTTGGAGCGAGAGTGAAAAAGGGGATTAGAGACCAATGCCATTGTGGAAAGATTGTCACAACAAAGGGTAGAATAGAGGTGGGAAGAAATAAGTCCTTGAGTAACTGTTGGAACCAACGTAACTTAGCAGTAGTGTGTGCAAGAGAGCGATACTCGGTCTTAGTGGAGGACCTAGAGACAATATTTTGTTTCTTAGCAGACCAAGACACTAAGTTAGTGCCAAGAAACACACAAAAACCAGATATAGACCGGTGATCAGAGATGTCTCTTGCCTAGTTGGAGTCTGAAAAGGCTTGAAGAACTAAAGGACCAACAGTAAAATGAAGGCCATGAAAAAGAGTCCCCTTCATATAGCGAAGCAAACGTTTGACAACTTGAAAATTACCAATAGTTGGAGAGATCATAGATTGACAAGCATGATTAACTGTTAAAGCCAAGTCAGGATGAGTAATGGTAAGATATTGCAAGCCCCCAACCAAACTGCGATAGAGAGAAGGGTTGGAAAAGGGCAAAGAATCAGAAGCAAACAAAGAGGGCTTAACCACCATGGGAGTGGAACAAGGCTTGCAGTCAAGCATCCCAGCCTTGACAAGTAATTCAGTAGCACACTTATGCTAAGAGAGGAACTACCCATTAGGTTGAGCTTGAACGAAAATACCAAGGAAGTAGGAAATGTCACCAAGCTCTATTATGGAGAAGGCTTATGCATTTCAAGAAGAAGAGCAGTAAGAAAACCTGAATCGTTTCTAGTAGAAAGAATGTCATCCACATAAATGACTAACATAGTGATGCTAGTGGCAGTCTTCTGAACAAAAAGAGAAGTATTGGAGTGGTTATTGAGAAGCCCTTCAGAAATCAAGAAGGAGGAAAAGGTAGAATACCAAGCCCTAGGTGCTTGTTTAAGCCCATATAATGCCTTCTTGAATTTGCAAACATGATTGGAAGTAGAAGAATTAAGAAAACCTGGAGGTTGCAACATAAAACCTCTTCCTCAAGCTTGCCATGAAAGAAAGCATTAGAAATGTCCAACTGCTTTAAAGGCCATTAATAGTAAAGAACCATAGAGAGTAAGATGCGGATAATGGGCTGCTTAGCAACAAGACTAAAAGTTTCTTGAAAATCAATACCCTCATGTTGCAGATAACCTTTAGCCACTAATCGGGCTTTATATCGTGTAATACTCCCATCAGAGTTCTTCTTGATCTGATACACCCATTCACACCCTATGACAACTTTATGATAAGGAAGAGGGACAAGATCCCATGTACATTGGTTCTGAAGAGCATGATATTCTTCATTTATAGCCTAGACCCAAACAGAAGAGGACAAAGCCTCCTTGACTGTGAAAGGTTCAGTGGTAAGAAAATAAATGCCCTAAGAGAAAGAAGCAGTACGGCAATGAGATGGCTGAGTTTTTGACCTGGTGAGCATAGGATGAACATTAGTAAGCAGAACTGAAGGAGCAGGAAGAACTAAAGTAGAAGGAGGGGACAAATGTAGCTCAACATAGAGAGAGCTAATAGAAATTGGAGAAGAAGATTGAGAAGCTAAAGGTAAAGCTAAATGTGGAGCTAATTGGGAGTGGGGAACTGCGAGTGTGGAACTGAGGTTGAAGTTGAGAGTGGAGAAGAAACACAGGTGGGAGAAAGACTAGATCCCCCTCCCCCCCTCAAAAAAAAAGAGTAGAATGAGAAAGAGGAGAAGAAGTAAGAGAAATAGTAAAGAAAAGAAAACAAGATTTATTAAAAATAACATGTCTAAAGACATGAACTCTACCAGTAAAGGGATCAAAACATCTGTAACCTTTCATGGAAGGATGGTAACCTAAAAATACACAAGAAGTAAACTTAGACTGAAGTTTATGAGAGGCATATGGCCTAAGCCAAGGAAAACATTGACATCCAAAGACTCTAAAGGAGTCATAATCAGGAGCATGATGAAAAAGAACTTCATAAGGAGACAATGATAGAGTGTAGAACTAGGCATTCAATTATAAGAAACATAGAGACAGCTATAGCATCAAACCAAAACAAAAGAGGTAAATTAGATTGATGAATAAGAGCAATAGTAGTCTCGAAAATGTCGATGTTTCTATTCAACCACTCCATTCTGAGCCGCAGTATAGGGGTAACTAAGTTGATGAATAATGCTAGTAGAAGTAAGAAACAAATCAAATTTCTTATTGACAAACTCAGTGCCACCATCAGTGCGAAAAATCTGAAGAGGAGTATGAAATTGAGTTTCTGTATAAGCTTTAAATTCTAAAAACTTAGCAAAGACCTCACTCTTATAATACAATGGATAAACCCAAGAAAAATGACTAAAATCATCCACAAACAAGACATAGTATTTAAAAGCATTAGAAGAAGAGTTAAAGGGGCCCCACACATCACTATGAACTGAAGAGAGTGGAGCATTTATAGTAGTACTAGATAGTTTAAAAGGCAATCGATGCATCTTAGCACAACACAAGTAGAACATGAATCAAGCTTATTACAAGTAGTAGAACAATCAACAATAGCATGCTTAATAGAAGGTAAATGATTGACAATGTGTTGAAACTTCAAAGGGGAAGGATGCCCCAATCTTTGATGCTAGGTAAGTGCACTAACAGAAGCGTGGAATGAGATTGATAAGCTTATGGTGAAGTAATGGCAGAGGAGAGAGAAAACTGATACAAGCCATTTACATAAGAGCCTCTATAGAGGATGTGGTTCGTAAACTTGTCCTGAATTTGAAAAGAATTAGCACAAAAAATAATGACACAATTATGATCTTGAGTGAGTTGATGCACAGATAACAAATTTAAAGATACAGAAGGTACATGTAAGAGATTATTAAGAGAAAAAGAATATGTAGGAGTAGGTAACAAACCTGTGCCAACATGATGAATAGGCAAAGAGGAGCCATTACCTATAATGACTTGGTCTTGGCCATGATAAGGCAGAAAAGATATGGAGATTTGACAAATCATTAGTAAGATGATTGGTGGCTGCAAAATCAACATACCAGGGCTGTGAAGATGAAACCGATAGAAAATAAGGAAGTGCAACAGTAAAGGCACATTAATTAGAAGGATTGATAGAAGATGAAGATGAAGATGAAGAAGGCAGAGGTTGAAATGATGGATCCATATGATGCCAACAATCCAGAGCATAATGACTCATTTTTCCACAGATCTGACAACCAGATGAAGTGTAATGTGATCGTCCTCCGTTATTACTGCAATTAAAAAATCAATTATCATGAGGCATATCCCCTCGATTGAAAGGTACATCTTCTCTATTGAAAAAATGACCTCGACCTCTATATGAACCACAACCTCTAGAACCTAAAGTGGAGCCATGATATGAGTTCACAATAGAAGTTGAACCAGATAAGAGTTTGATCCTTTGGAAGCTGAGTACATAATAGTGAGGCTATGATCATCATTGTGTTTGATCTTTTGCTCAATGTGAATTGATTCAAAACACAACAATCTCAAGATGCCGCCAGGAGGTGGCACGTGTGTACATGGCTGGTATGTGCCCGCATTAAAAGGCCTCTCGGCAAGGAGTAATGTAGCGGCTTCCTCTGCCTCCATGTCTATGCCGAAGGCATCACCAACACTTATGGCAAGCTCTGGAATGGGAACCTCATCACTAGCCATGGAAAAAGCGAAGAAAAGTGAAGAGGATGAGTGAAAGTAGGCGAAATCCTAAAGTTTCAAACCCTAAGAGAGAGAAAATGAAGGGGGGATGAAAAATCAAAGCAGAATGAAACAAGATTGGGCAAAGATGTGAGAAAATGAGGGAAAAACAAAGAGAGAACCCAAACTTCAACCAAAACAATTTTCAATCGGTTCAAAATGAAGAGGAGAACAAGTTGTTTTAGGAAATATTTGTGAGAGTTGTTGTGAAAACTCAAGAAGGAGAGGAAATCTAGAGAGAAGGGAGGTTTAGAGAGAAGGAGGAGGGTTTTCTGGCCTAGAGTGAGATCAAAATGGGAGTTTTGTGTGTTTGAAAAAGCCACGGGTGTGGCGTTTTACCGATCTGCCCTTTGCCGCTGTCGAAGGCTGGCTGGCACTATCAACACCTGGCCGTGCATCACCGAGGCCCGGCTAGCCTTCAGTGATTCACTTGTTTTTTTTTGTTTTTTGTTGTTGATTGGTGTTATGTGTGTTTACTGTTTTCTATTTTGTGCATTGTTAATTTGTTTTTATTTTATCTTATTCTATTTCATTTTATTTCATCATTATTTTAATTTCTGAGTTTTAGTCTTAACTTTTAATTTTGAGTTTTAATTTCTATTTTGATTCTTGAGTTTGCTTAATTGTTAGTTTTGGTTTGAATCGAATAAGGAGTTGTATGTCAACAAAAGGAGGGGGGGAAAGAGAAGAAGAAAAATATAATAACAGAAACACAAAGAAAATGTGCAAAAAATATAAAACAATGAAAAAAGAGAAGAAAAGTTGTTATTATTGTGTGAGCACATTTGTTTCGTTTGAAAGTTGTTTATTTAACTGTATTTGTTCAAATGTGTTTGGACTGAATCATGGTTCACTTCATTTCATCATTTTTTACCAGACGATATTGTATGTACGGTTCATTTAGAGGAATTTCAAGTGAAATCACTCATGCCCTTCGAATCGTATCACCATATTTTCTCCTTTTGCGTGAGATGCGTTAGGATTGATCCCTTTGGTTAAAAAGATTCAAGTGCATCCTGGTGTTTACACCACCTTTTCTCCTTTCGCATGGGACGCGTTAGGATTGATTCCTTTGGATAAAAGCATTCAGGTGCGTCCCGATGTTCACACCACCTTTTCTCCTTTCGCGTGAGACGCTTTAGGATTGATCCCTTTGGTTAAAAACATTCAGGTGCATCCCGGTGTTCACACCACCTTTTCTCCTTTCGCGTAAGACGCGTTAGGATTGATCCCTTTGGTTCAAAGCATTCAAGTGTGACCCAGTGTTCACACCATCCTTTTTCTCTTTCCGTATGCAACGCGTTAGGATCTCGGTTGAGACCTCGAGTGTCCTCGACGGTTACATTGCCCTTCGCTTTTTCTACGCGTCACGTAGTTGAGGTTTAATTTTCTTATATCTTTTCTGCATGAAATGTGGTTTGACTTGTGTTTCTCGTGCGTGACGCGTGGTATTCTTTCCATGTTTGGAATTGTGTTTGTCCTTGCATTGCAGTTGCATTTAAAATGTTTCATTGCACAGCCTCATTGCATGATCATGAGTTATGTTCTTACATCATGCATATCATTGGCATCTTGCCCTGAACTACGCTGGTTTGATTCCTTGCAAAAGGATACATAGGCAGCCTGCGAGCGCAACCATTTAATCTATGTCTCGCTTTCTTGTCCAAGTCTTATAGCCTTGTCAAAATGGGTCGTCTCTAGACTTTGACATTCACTCACGTCATTTTATGATTTTGAGCTCTGTCAAAGAGGGCCAACTGTAGACACTCCATTTTTGACCGCCCACAAGACTCAAACGCTTGGTTTAATGCACTCAATGATGAAAGTTGAATTGTAAATTCGCAGCGATTCAGAATCAATCAAGCTTCGGAAATAACCTCATGTCTTCAACATTTACCTTGTTTGAACCCTTGGGTTTGATTTTTGGACCATTTCTCACCCTGAGGTGAGTTTGAACCAAAAACAGGGGAGGTCATCAAGGCCCGACCGTGCATGAGTGATGGCCGACTGTGGCTATGAATGGCCAACCGGCCTTTGATGGCGATAAACACTGTTCTAGGTGGGAGGCTGCCAGCTGTCCATTTTTTAAGATATTTATAAAACCAAAGCCCTGGGATTGTTTTGAGGGCTAAAAAAAATTCAAAAAGAGATATATACACCTTGAGAGCCCTCCACTCCTCCTTCTTCCATTGCAAGTTACCTTGGAGCTAACCTAGCTTGCTTACACCACCTATATACATCATATACAACCTTGCCTTACCATCCTAAAGCCTTGGTTCATCTTAAGGAAGTGTAATTCAAGCTTGAGAGCACATTGAAACAAAGTCTGAAACTCCAAAAACAAGTTTACTTCTTGAAAGGTATAAGCTTGTTTTCTCTTCTCTTGTCTTCATTTCTATCCTTTACTTCATTATTCTTGCTGTTTTGGTCAGTTTTGAGTTTGTTTGCAGTGTTGGAGTTGGGTTTGAAGGGTTACCAAAAGGGTAGAGAGAGCTTGCTCTTTCTACACCTTTATTCATAACTCAAACCTTCTCCTTTTCACCCTTTTCCTTTGGTATTTACACTAATTTTCAGAGGTTTGAAAATGCTAAAAACCATGTTTTGAAGCTTCAAAAATGGAGGGGTTAGCCACCCCTCCTCATCCTTGTTTACTAGCCTTAATTCTCATTTTTATTGTCTAGCTTTTTAATCCCTTGTCATGCATGTTTCACCTCTGATTTTCATGTATTTAGGACTATTTTGAGGTTGTCTATGCTTTTTCAATTGGTTCATGCCTTGTTTAATACACTTGAGGTCTCATAAGTTGGCTTGCTTGTTGTTTAATATGCTTTATTTGTTCATTTCCATGTTTGGAGTCTAATTTTTCTAATCACTCGATCATTCCGTATCTTTCATTCATGAGAATGGTTTCAACCAATTGAGGTTGCTCAATGCATGTAAAAGAGACCTACACTTAACGGCTTAATCTCTTCAGAGATTCATCTTCAACGGTGTAGTCTCCTTCTCATGTTTTGGAAGGACCTCTTGTTTGACATCACTTCTCATTTAGAAGACTTTAACATCACATTTGGACTAATGGACAAATGGACTAATGAATGGCAAGGCCTAAAACAATTAGTTTAAAACTTGGATCAACACACCTAAAGAAAATGGCATAAATAGCTTGAACTTGGCTGAACGTTATGCCAAGTTCCTTGTGTCAAGGGTCGTCAAGCATCAATTCATGATGTTTTGATGTCTTTAAAGCGTATCAACTTCCCTTTTTGAGTTCATTCCATGACAAAAAGGGAGGGGTGGTCCATTTGCATTACATTTATTGATTTTTGGTCCAAGATGATATTCGAGATCGTCAAGCAATCATATCGCTCATTGATGGTTTTATAGTCAATCCCATCCTTCCCTTAAGGTTTTCCTATGACAGAGAAGGAAGGGAGGACAAACAAAGCTTGAAAGTGCTCTATCTGCACTAATTTCACCTCAGAGCACAGAAACAGAGTTTGCACCAAATCAATGCACGGCCGGCCCTCTAAAGGCCCGGCCAGCCATCAGTAATGCACGGCCGGCCCTTGGTGTGTTGCCAACAATGCAATTTTGCAGAAACAGAGGCAGTCCCTGAAGGTGAAAAAGAGGCAATCTGGAGCAGACAAAGTAGCTTTCAGGCGATACGCATGCAACCTCCATCCATCTTCCATCATGCTCATATGGTTATTTAATTGTTTTATTAGTATAAATAATTGTGTTGTAATATTTAATTAGTTATAGCTAATTATTTCATGTTGTAATATTTAATTAGCTTAGCCTAGTTAAATTCTTAATTAATTAGCTTAGATAGTTAGTTAATTATTCATTTCAAGTATTGTAATAATTAGTTAATTAGTTTAGCTATTTATTCAATTGTTGTAATAATTAGCTTAATTAGTTTAGCTTAGTTAATTAGTTAACTTTATTCATTCGGACTCTCCTTCGTGAGAGTGTATTGTAATAATGTATATGTCTTCCAACCTCACGTCTTTCTCCTTTTTATTTAATCGCTTTTGATGGTTAGATTAGGGACATGTTTCAATTATCATACCTTATGTTTGCATCCATTCATCTTGTATTGCATGCACCGAGGCTCGGCGCATCATTCAAACTGTGTTGTTATTTCAATACTTATTTGAGTACGTGTTTAACCGCATGTTATTTAATTGAATCATATGCCATATTAGTAGCCGAGCCTATTAATTACATTCTTTGCATGTGTTGCATTAGGCATCTTGCATAGTTAGGAATCATACATATTTTTCTAACTCATATCTTCTTAGCTTGGAGTACTAAGTGAGTTTTTATGCTTTAGCATACCTGCATAAATGTAAATGTTGCCATGTCTAGCATACTTGCCATAAGGTTAAATGCTTACTTGCTAAACTACATGAATGCCTGTGGATGAAGGCTTGTTGTTTGAACTGGAACAATTCAACGAATGTATGTTTTAACACATTATGTTTGGTGGCAAATATGTAAACAAGCCCACTTGAGGTGGCAAATTCAAACCATTTTCGCAAATAAACATGAGTTGAATTGTTCCAAATTGAGCCAACTAGTCTATACTTGTATGCGCGCCTCACATAGTAAAGCTAGCCTAATAATCAGAACAATAGCACATAATGTTGATAAAAAATCATATCATGATTAGTAGAGGCCGATCTTTGATCGGGTGAGCGGGGGTGCTCAATTCATGACATTTCCTTCTCGTACCTAAGTTCCTGAGTCGAGGCAACTTTGGTGATGACGGACACGTGGCCTTTGGCATGAATCATGGGTTTCCTAAATTTCCCAAAAACAAAATATTTAGTTGGTGACTCTGTATCTGGCAAAGTAGTCCAATTTTGGCTTCTTTTTTTTTTATTCAAAATCAATTTTCCAAAATGATTTGCCGGATTTGGACTCTTTGGTATTTATCAATTTCACATTGCACTTGTGTGCTTAGATTCAGAACCGCGGGAGTCCGAACTGTAGGGTTTTCTTTCAAACCTTCTGAAAGGGAGCGCGAAAAAGCCAAGCTCCAGCAATCTCTATGTCACAACCCCGACACCCCTGCTCCAAAACAATCTCACTACCAATAGGTGACTCTATACTAAAAAAAGATGCTAACTCAGCCAACTCTAACCCCAAAGCCGATGCAAATGCAGACAAGATAAAAGAATGGGATGCACTCGTATCAATCAACACCTTAGCAATGGAATTGCATAACAAGAAAGTATCTCTCACTACTGAAGGTGCTGGCACTAAGTCTGGCGCGGTAACAGCATACACATGCCTAGTAGGTCTCTGGTCTACCTGCTCACCCCTCGGAGCATAGGTCTGATACACAGATTAAGACGAGAAGGCTCCCTAATTAGACCTCGAGCTTAAATTTACTGAGTAGGTAGATGGCTTTGTGTCTATCTCGAACCAAACGCACCAAGTGTGCCACCCAACTGAGGGCAAAATCTCTTCACGTGCCCAACCTGCCCACACTAATAACAAGTGAGCGGCTGCCCTCTCCCCTGGCTCTGGCTCTGAGAACGAGCCGAAGACTATGCCAACTGCTACCCTCTTCCTCTCTACGGGAAAGCTGGAGACTCGTGGCCCAACTGGTCACACTTGAAACAAGTGAAATCTCCTTGACCACCTCTCCCAGAACCAGAACTCGGCACTGGAAAAGTGGACCTCGACTGTGCTCTTTGGGACTATTGTGGGGTAGGACCCCTCTGCCTCTTACTGTCCCCCCCTGAACATCCTGACTCCTTCTGGAGCCCCTCGTCTGTTCCTCCTCCATCTGTATTATGGTCTCATGATGAGCCGCCGCCTCCACAAGGCGCCCATAATCTCTAATCATTGACCTAGCCACTTTGAACATAAGCGCAGTCCTCAACCTCTTCTCGAACTCTAAACAATGGCGCTCCTCAGTCACCACGAGTTTCGGTGCAAACCTCGACAGACTAGTAAATGTGGCCGCAAACTCGGCCACCGGTGTGCTCAACTTCTTGAGCTAAGAATACTAATCCCTCAACTTCTCCCTAACAATGGGAGGCAAGAACTTGTCCTAGAAGGCATCGACGAAAGCCACCCAAGTCACTCCAATACGCCCTCGAGCATACTTCCACCATTGACCTGCATCTCCCTTCAGCCAAAAGGATGCCAACGTCACCCTCAAACCTCCATCCTCGATGCCAAGCATCTTAAACATCTTCACCATCTGCTCTAGCCACTCATCCACCTTCAATGGTTCCTTGGGATCACCTAAAAACTCATCCAGATTCAACCAAAAAAACTCTTGCTTCAAGAATGACGGCCATGCCTCAGCTACTTGGGCCAGGGCTAGATTCTCAGCACTGAGAATGTCCATAGATTCTCGCAAGGCTCCGGCCATTTCGCGGGCTAAGGCGCCCATGGCCTGCTGACCAACTGGTTAGGCCATATTGGCCCGACGAATCTCTTCTTCTTGTGCCGGAATCTCATCCGATAAAGGCACCTCATGCCTTTTAGGCCTACCATGCCTACCACCACCACGTCCGCGCCCTAACATCCTAATAAAGGTAGCAAAAGAAATTAGTACATTTACAAATGTGTCAAAGCTAACTCACTCACGTCCTAATACGGTGGACAACAGTAATTCACTCCACGTACGCACATAGCCACATAAACACATATGAATTTTCTTCCTAGAGCATGACCGTCCCACAACGTTGCCAACGTTCTGATTAGAAACAGTAGTGATCAAGTGCTCTTCTAACAGGGCTTCTGGAAACCCGTAGACCCAATCAATATCTTAGGAATTTAAATCTCATACCCATAAAATCATATAAGCATGTTATCACTTAGCATGCCATACATACTAATGTCTCTATCAAGTGAGACAAACCGATTGTGGTAATAACCACTTCCAACGTATCCAAACTATTCAAACCAGGTACGCTCTGATACCAAATTGTAACGTCCAGAAATAATTACCAAAATCCCTCCACAACATTTATAGATGATAATACTAATAAAGCAATTACCTTCCATTGAATCTAATTGGGATTACAAAAAGGAAATAATATGCAGTATACATTCATAATGCCTAACCCTGAATATATAACATATGTTACAATTAACAGAAAAGAATGGAAGTTAAACAGATAAGAAATGCCCTAAAGGCTTACAACTTCCCAAGATAGTTCTTGGTTACAACAAAAGTGATTCTTAAGCTCAATACAATTAAATCCCTAGGCTTGTACAAAAGTAACAAAATAACAAAACTGAGTCTTCAACTCCACAGTCCTCCCAAGCTAAGTCCATGGTGGAGGCATATCACCAGTACCTGAAAATATTTTTTCCACATAGGGTGAGCCAAAGCTCAGTAGAAATAATCTAACATAATATATAAATCTTTAACAAAGATATAAGTGTAATATGCACATACAATGCCATTAATAAACAGTTTTATAATTTTTTTGCAAACCATGCAATACCAACTGTATATTTCAATTCATGAAATCAATTTCATCTCACTCAGATGACCAAACTGAGAATACAACATAATAGGTTTCTCACCAGTACAACCATCATACAATCACTTCTATTTGCCATTTTACGAATATTTCATCCGCAAGAATCAGCGCCCATGTATACACGCGGTTTTCGGGACTTTTACCCTAGACACACAGGCCAACTTAATTCAACGGAGTACATCCTTTTTCATCTCCCAAACATGGAGTACATCTCCTTTTTTCTCTCAAACATCATACACTTACAATGTATTTAAGACATAGTTATATTCAATGACAACGGATAAGAGATTGGTTTCAATTCGCCTAATCCTCATACAATTTCTACAACAATCATAGCTATCCTCTACCGATAGCCCAAAATTGATATTTCTAAACAAACATACAATCTCCAAGATAGATAAACTATCTAAATTTCCATAGGTGAGAGATAATTCATATCCAACTCCACCATTTATATAAACATCCATCCAATTTCACGTCTTCATTGCCAATTCCTTTTATTTGTACAAAACAAATATTTGAGATATTTAGCGCAAACCCCTCATTTTTTTCAAAATCCATCCCAAGTATCAAAATTAACAATTTTATTGCAGCACAACCTTATATTCACTCTCATAACCCTTTTCAAGAACACATTAGAGAAACCTCTTTTTTGATTTTAAACCAAAACCCTAGGTTTGTTCAAAATCTCCCAAAATCACAATATTGTTTATATAAAACAAATAACTAAATTAAAAACCACAGAAAAGTGTAGAAAATCCCTACCTCAAAGCTAGAAAATGAGCAAAGCAAGGAAGGAACACGGATAAAGCCGAAACCCAACTCTATTCAAATGAAAACATAGCCCTTGAGATGCTCTACCTTTTTAACAAAGGCGCACGGGTAGAGAAACCACTAAATCTAGGTGAAAATGTAGAGAGAGAGTGTGAGTTTTAGAGAGAGAAGCTCTAGATCTAGGGTTTTTAGAAAGTTTAGATAGAGGGAGAGATATGAAAAAAGTGATGTAAAAAGTGAGTTTTATGGACTGATATACGCACAGTCCGCTCGAGCGCAAGAAGTGACGCTCGAGCGCAGAATACACACTTCTAGTAATTTTGCAGACAGCAAATAAACACTCGAGCGCAAGAAAGGCCGCTCGAGTTGAGACCGCTCGAGCATAGAATACACTCTCCCAGTAGTTTTGCAGACCTGCAAAAGTACTGAGAGTTCACAAAGCCCGCTCAAGCGCAAGAAGTGACGCTCGAGTGGAGTAGTAAAATTCTGGGCAACAAAAGTTTGAAAACCAAGCAACCAACCTATTCCAAATGCGACCACTACAATCCAATAGCCAATTTCAAGGAAATATCATGAATAACAATACAAAACCATGAAACCAGAGTCCAGAATATGAAATAGGTCGAGTCTAAACCAGAATCGTTGTACCTCACACCGTTCCACTTTCGTCGTCCTCACACGAACCGCTAGTGGACGCCTCACGCATCCCTACATTCGCTACCCTCACGCGGACTGGGCAGTGGGCACCTCAAACACATTCCATAACATTTACATTTCTCATCCAATGACAATAATTTCAAGGATTTTCCATTTTTTTTTTTTTTTTTAACATCCACTTCATCGTAATCATGAGCAAACCCCTAGGGTTCACATAAGAATTTAGGCCTTTTCCTTCTAATTGTTCCTTTCCTTTGGCTCAAGTATATTCACGCATTATTTCATAGTTAATGTCATAATCCATCATCAATTTCAAGAAACACTTCCTTGCATACAACCCATGGATATATATATACTTCATTCATCCCAACAATCCCATAAATCTTAAGATTCATACCTATTTAAACCAAAATGTGGATATACCAAGTAAAGATATTCCTACCTCAAAGTTGTGTAACGAAAGATGAAGGTCCACCCGATGAGTTTTTGAGACACCCTGTTTTAATCAGTTCAAAGCATAGCTCTTGGAGAGGAGAACGACTTTAATGAAGGAACTAAGGCCTCGTTTGGGAACAGGCTAATTTAGTAATTTTTTGGGTATTTGGCTAAAATATGAGCTAAAAAAAACTAGTATGTTTGGGATGATTTTTTGGCTTTTTACGAAAAGATGTGCAAAAAGTAGAGAGAAAAGAGAATCTTTGACTTTTTGATATGGGTTGTTGGTTTTTTGGCTAATTTAATAACTTTTTGACTTTTTGGCTAAAAAGGAGGGTTCCCAAACGAGGCCTAATATAGATGAAATCTAGTGCTTTAGTACTAGGGCTTTAAAAAAAAAAGGAACAGAGAAAGAGAGAGAGAGAGAGAGAGAGAGAGAGAGAGAGAGAGAAGATGAAAAAGTGAGTCAAAAGTGTGTTTAGATTGTGTTTTAAATCTGCTGTCCCGACCTGACCTCTCGAGCGAAACTTTCATCATTCGAGCAAAGAACCAAAATGCAAAGCGACCACTCGAGCAAACTTTCCACTACCAGAGCGGTAAACGCAAGGTCTCAGAAGTTTTGTAGTGCTATAGTGAAAATACTAGGAGCTCACATTTTACGCTCGAACGACAATTCTTTTGCTCCAGCGGTCTCGCTTGTAATTCTCCACTCAAGCAACAATTCCTTTGCTTTAGCAGTCTCACCTATAAACTTGTGAGATACTGGAAACAAAAATTCTCCACTCAAGCGACCAAATGACCGCTCAAGCGATCACCCAAAGTCAGCTGTCACAAAAACCATTTTCCCTCAATAATGTGATTTTTTCTGTGAGGGAAAAAAAGTACAATTATTGTCGTGATTGAGGTATTTTGCAAAGTTTTGCTTTGTTATTGAAAATGTTTGCTGTGGACACTTATTTGTATGACATGTATATATATATGTACTAAACATAAGTTGATAGGAGAACAATACACAATTCTGCAGCTTCTTCCTAGCAAAAATATAACTATATTACTAAAGCGATACATGTTAGAAAATTAAAGTATTCGATGATAATATAACATTACAGATTGACAATGCATGAATGCAGTAACATATATAAATTTACATTTATATATTTTTATATATTTATATATATAGACATTGACATATATAAGATATCATAAAAGTAATACGTGAAATCTTTTACAACAATATAATGTAGGTAACAATGAGAAGATAATTATTCATAATTAAATAGTTGGTCATAATGCAAATGTTTAGTGTTACATTTTGTGTGTATGCACCATTTTTTAATTAGATTATCAAATTTACATAAAAATTGAAAGGGTTTTATGAATAATTTGTATAAAATTAGAGATTAGTGATGAAAGATTTAAAACAATAAAAATTTATAGTGTTTTGTTTGGTTTGTTTTTTAAAAATTTTGTTTTAAATTTCTTAATTTTCATTTTTTTTAATAACTCTTTTATTTTCTTTTTAAATTCACTTAATTTAATACTTTTTTATTTTTTAATTTTACTTTAGATTTAGATTCACTTAATCTAAATATACTTTGAAAATAATTTGTTGTGTATTTTTTTCAAAAAAAAAGTTGATATTAAATAATAATAATAAATCAGTATATGTTTGAATTTTCAAATTTTTTTACCAATATTTTACTTTTTAATTCTATTTAGATTATTAGATATTAGATTTTCATATAAAAGTATAATTTAAATATAAAATATAAAGAAATTCCGGTATCTTTAATCACTTAAACTAAGAAAAATATGAAAAATCCAAAACTGAAAAACATATTTAAAAAATAAAACCAACGAAAGTGGTTTTTATGTAGAATTTTGACATCATACATTGGTTATTAAAGTATCATGTAAAATATTATAGTTCATAAAATATAATTTAAACAAAAAGAAAGTGTATAGAGATAACTTGTGAATTTTTTAGATGTAGCACAAATTTCTGTTTTAAAAACGCATGCATTTTTCTCTATCTAGATTCAATCGAATGCATACAACTTTAATATTCAACTAAAATTATTCACAGTGATTTGATCCATAAGGAACAATTGTAAATATTATATATATATATATATATCATATAGAAGCAGACATAGGAAATAAGAAAAAGTTATTGTTTTTTGCTCTTCAATCATCATCAATGTAAAAAATATGAAGATGGCATTTTTTTTTTCTTTTTTTTTTTCTTTTTTTTTTATAAGAAGTGAGACAATTTATTTATAATTATATAGGACTCTTGGAAGCAAATATATCATTTTTGAGTGTTCAACTCCAAAAATAAAAAGATGAATTATATTCTTCATGACTTTTAGAAAATATGGTAGATTTGAGAGGGTAAAATTGAGATTTAAAAAAGTAAAAAACGTGACAGGTTCTTCATAAGAAGGGAGATGGTTTGTTTATATTTATATAGGATTCTTGGAAGCAGATATGTCATTTTTTAGTATTTAATTCGAAAAATAAAAAGATAGTTGGTTTATATAGGACTCTTCATAACTTTTAGAAAATATAGTAGATTTGATATGATAAAATTGGGATTAAAAAAAAATAAAAAAATATGGCAGACTCTTCACACTTTTATAATAGTAGTTGATGCATATTTATAGTGAAGAAACTAAAATCAAAGAACACAATTTTGAATTTGCAATTCATCAAATCATCTAGCTCATCAAACATTCCCAAAATTATCTCTCTCTCTCTCTCTCTCTCTCTCTCTCTCTCTCTCTCTCTCTCTCTCTCACACACACACACACACACACACATATATATGCATAGTGAACAATTTTGAATTTCTGATTCATCAAACATCACCAAAGCATAGTTCATCAAACATTCCCAAAATTATATTTTACACATACACATATATTTAGATATACAGTGAAGATTGATTTTTTTTTTTTTTTTTTTTGGTATGCCCCTGTTTTATGCATGTGTGTGTGTGTGTGTTATGTTTTAACTAAAAACAAAAACAAAAAAAGCTTTCACTTTTCTATTGGTTCTCTCTCTACACCTTTCTCTCGTTCTTCTTCTTTTCAGCTTCCTCCTCTCTTTTAACAAAACTTGCAACAATGGCCAATGAAGAAGAGAATGAGACACAAACAAGTGGAAGTAAGAAGGAAGGTAATCAAACCCTCCAACCATAAACAAAAATTGAACAAAGAAATCAAACCCACCATCATAAAATTAAATATCTAATAAATTGACTAAAAATCCCAACTCACAGTTTATATGAGATCTAAACAGACCAAAAATCCCCCATTCTTATGAGAACCAAGGATCTAAATAGACCAAAAAAAATGGAAAGTTACAATCTTTAGTATAGATATACAAATCCCAACTCACTGTTTGTATACATATACATACATGTGCTGCACTCATTTTGGCTACAAGTCCCATCCTTCGATCAAAAATATATGTATATATGTGCATATATGTTAAGAGATGAGCTACCATTGATATCAAGTTAAGATAGATTTTAATGGAAATCATTTAATTTCTATGTGTGTGTGTATATATATATATGAGTGCTATTATTTAATTGCAAGAGTAAATAGAGCAACAATAGAAATAAGGGGAGGGGAAAATAATGGCACCTTTGGTAAATTTAAAGATATAAAAAGGGTATTTTTGTCTTAAAAATTGACTTACTCTCTACAAAGGCATGTGGTTTTCACATTCTGTTTTCTTGGACGGAAATGTTTACTATGCGTTTTAGTCCACAAATCACATGGAGGTTATGTGGTGATTCCAAATGTCATGAGATAATCCACATCCGGCCCAAATCACAAGAGGGTAAAGTGAAGTTTTCCCTAAGAATTAACCCCTGATCTCCTACATAAAAGTGCACAAGGGTGGCAACTAACCCAATTGGCTAATGACTTGGGGTTCTTACTGTGCCTTGCAACTTTCTATGAGGCTCCATGGGGGTTTGTTCCAAGCCTCTTTTGATAATCCAAATTATTCATATTGTAAGATTTATCAAGAAGATCATCCATACAAAAAATTAAGTTAGTTGGACATTTGTAACCCCATAACAAGTGCACATCTTCTTCTTTTTTTCTTCTTGTATGATTAACATGATTTTGATAATGATTTTAAAACAATTAAGATCTGATCATGGAGTTATAGATGTCTGATTAATTTCATTTTTTCACTAATTATATCCATTTGTTAAAGTTCTTATAGAAAGATGTTTCCTAAATAGTAGAGATGCATGTTTAAATCCCAACAATCATAAAATTATTCAAATTCATAATATTATCTCTTTGACATTCAAAAAATAGGCGTAGGAACCATATGTATACAAAGTATAATAAGAAAAAAGTGCTAAATAAAATCCTCAAATTTGAAATTGAAATCTATGTCTGAAATATAAATTAGAATTATTCTCTATTAATAATTAGACATAAATATTTTCATATCAAATCTATAAATTTAAACACAACCTAAAACCATTTGCAAAAATATAGGTCCTCTTGCAATCTTCCCAAGTATTTTCAAAGACAAACAATTGGCAATGAGGATTTTAGTTTAGGGCCCATTTCCTAACATTTGAAATGTTACCACATGACACCTCCATTAAAGATTTAAATAATTACTCGAACACGCAGTTATATTAAAGATTTTAAAACAAATAAAAAAGGTTTAAATACTTGCATTAGCAAAACATTTGTTGAGACATCCATACAAGATTGGACATAACCATTCATCATCATTATCATCATATGAATCTCATGCGGTGTCTATAAGAATATCCATAAAGTGACCCATATGCCACACGTTTGTTTTATTTATTTATTTATATTATATTATATATATTTAATTAGTTTAATGGTTAATGGGTAACTGACGTTTGTTCACTATCCCATATGGTGGTTTCATGGGACCTTACAACTTCCCTGATGGTGGAAAGTTATAAGGAGTTACACTTGGATATGGGTCCAAGCCTATCTATATATCTGCTTGTGATAGCCATCAAACACAGACGTTGTTTTGTGAATACAATAGGCTTGAAACTCTGTTCCTTCCACTTTTCCATATGATTCTGTAAAAGTGTTCAGTAAGTGGGTTTTGTTTATACATTTAAGATTTGGCCATTCAAGAACAAGATTCAAAGACTTGAACATCATGGCAGGAGGTATTCTTCTTTCTGAATTAATATTATTTTAATTCTCACAATTGATATCAGAGCCACCTTCTGCCCTTGTTGTTTAGCGTTATTGTATGTCATGGAGACCAAATCTTATTGCGTTCTATTTTATACACTTGCTGGGCCTCTGTTCCGTTATGATTTCGACATGATAATTTTCTTCGTGTGTTCGATTTGCTTTATTGGCTATAATATATTATTTTGGTTTACACTTCCTAATATTTTAATCAATCTAAGTACACCACGTCTCTGCTTTTAGCCCTTTGTTTATTTTCTTCTGTCAATGAGGTTTTGAAACTTGCAGGCCATCATACTTTTGAATATAAAATTGACAGTCTAATACTTAATAGTGAAGTTTTAATCATCATGGTGCCATCATTATACATGACTTGTGATTGTGCCATATAGTTTAACATTATTTAAAGTTTGAATTATCAGAATAAATATTCATTGCTTGATTCATCTTAATATATATATATATATATGTATATGAAACTTGATGGATTAAAATATTAATTTAATGTCTATCAAAGATGAATTACTTAGAGGGATTAGTAGAATTCATTCTGTTATGTGATTGTAGTATTTGCATCTAAAATTACTCATGTTCTGAATCTGTTTCATCTTGGAAAATTATTATATGTCATTAAGTATTGATTTTTATTTATTGACAAACATTATAAATAAATAAAAACTACATCCTCTTATTTTGTATAAATTCTAAAAATTATCATGTTTTATTTGGATTTATTTGGTTTATTTTAAAAGGCATGAAAGACTTGAATTTATTTCTAGAATTTTCATAAAGAAATTTTTAACATGCTGTTAAGAATGTTTTGTTTATTATAGTTACATGTTTAAATAGTAAGCAAATTCAATTGAATTTCATACAGTGAATTATAACATGTTCTTTTAGTTTTTATAAATTTTGAGATTCATTGGCATGTTATCTAAAATAATATAATATTATATTACATGCATTAAGGTAATTATTTATGCATTGAAAATTCATGTGAAATAAGAGTATGAATACACTGTGTTGGGCTTATGGAATTTATTTTAGTCCAATTTTTAAGCAAAATCTAGTATAAGGTTGAATTACATGCATTTGGTCTTGGGATTTTTCATGTGATATTACTTTGATTGTATGTATTATACATTATGTGTATTAAAAGATTATGTATTTGTTGTGACTATAAGGATTTGCTCACATTAATAAATTATGCCATATTTAAAAATTTTATTCTATTTTAAGAGTAGCCACAGCATCTTTAGATTTGTTTCTGAATTTGACATTGGTTGATTTAGACTATAGTTATTGTTTCAAAGCATTAATAATGTTCTAGATAATTGTAGTGATTTTTACCTCTATGCTGTCTAATGAGTCTTCTCGTATTCCATTCTTGAACGGTGATAATTTTTCGGACTGGAAGGACAAAATCCTTTTAACATTAGGGTGCATGGACCTCAATCTAGCACTCCGTGTGGATGAACCTCCTGAACCCACGGTCGAGAGTTCCGCTGCAGAAAAGAGTTCTTATGATAAGTGGGAGCGATCTAATCGCTTAAGCCTAATGCTCATAAAGTCACATATCAACCAAAGCATTAGGGGCTCAATCCCACCATCTAATAAGGTCAAGAACTACATGAGGGCTATTGAAAAGCAATTTGTTAGTTCTGACAAAGCATTGGCAAGCACCCTAATAAACAAACTATCAGGAATGAAGCATAACAATTCTAGGAATGTGCGTGAGCACATTATGGAAATGAGGGACATTGTAGCTCATCTTAAGTCCTTAGAGATTAAGATTTCTGAGTCATTCCTTGTCAATTTCATACTCAATTCTCTTCTTGTGGAATATGGAGCATTCCAAATTTCTTACAATACACAGAAGGAAAAATGGTCTATCAATGAACTTTTGACCATGTGTGTTCAAAAGGAGGAGAGATTGAAGCATGGAAAAGTGGACAGTGCTCATTTAGCAACAAATAAAGGAGGGCAATAGAAAAAGGGCAAAGGTGATCAGAAATGGAAGAAGCTTGGTAAAGTGCCATTTAAAAATCATGGCAATAAGGATGCATGCTTCTTCTGCAAGAAAAAAGGTCACATGAAGAAAGACTGCCCCAAGTATAAGAAATGGCTTGAGAAGAAAGGTAATCTTATATCTCTTATGTGTTATGAATCTAATTTTGTTAATACTCATCAATGATTGGTGGATTGATTTAGGTTCTACGATTTACATTGCTAATACCATGCAGGGCTTCCTTAGCCTAAGGAAACCGATGGGAAGTGAACAAGGCATCTATTCGGGCAATGGGATGCGTTTGCACATCGAAACTGTTGGAACTTTCAGACTTGTTTTAAAAAATGGCTTTGTTTTGGATCTTGAAAACGCATTTTACATTCCATCTTTTTCGAAAAACTTAATTTCTATTTCTAGACTAGTACCGTTTGGATTTGAATTTCAGTTTGTTGGTGCAAATTTTAGTTTGTTTAAAGACTCTATTTCAGTAGGATTTGATACTTTAATTAATGGTTTGTACAAATTAAATCTGGATCCTGTTTTTGAACAAAATCTTTTAACCTTGCATGGTGATATTGGCATTAAGCATAATATTGTTGATGAGTCCTCCTCTATTCTTTGGCATAGGAGATTGGGACATATCTTCATTGAAAGAATAAAGAGGTTGGTTAATGATGAAGTCCTTCCGACTCTTGATTTTACCAAATTTGGTATTTGTGTGGACTGCATAAAGGAAAAGCAGACCAACAAGACTAGTAAAGGTGCCAAAATGAGTGAGGAAATTCTTGAAATCATACACACTGATATTTGTGGACCATTTACTCCACCTTGATTGAATGGTCAGAGATATTTTACCTGATTTATTGATAACTTCACACGATACATGTATCTCTACCTCTTGTTTGATAAGGCCGAGGCACTTGATGCCTTTAAAGTTTATAAAGCAGAGGTAGAGAAACAAACAGAGAAGAAAATTAAAATTGTGAGGTCAGACAAGGGTAGCGAATATTATGGGAGGTACACAGAATTGGGATAATTACCAGGTCCATTTGCTAAGTTCCTTAAGGAAGAAGGCATTATTGCACAATATTCAATGCCTGGCACACCGCAACAAAATGGTGTTGCTGAAAGAAGGAACCGAATACTTGTGGACATGGTAAGGAGCATGCTTAGTTATTCTAATGTGTCTATAAATTTATGGAGTGAAGTTTTGAAAACCGTTGTGTATATCTTAAACAGGGTTCCATCCAAGGTTGTTTCCAAAACACCGTTTGAGTTATGGAAAGGATGGAAGCCAAGTTTAAGACATTTACACGTTTGGGGTTGTCCAGTTGAAGTGAGGGTGTATAACCCACATTTAAAGAAATTGGACCTCAGAACAGTTAGTGGTTTTTTCATAGGCTATGCGGAAAACTCCAAGGGTTACAGATTTTATTGTCCTTCAAATTTACTTAGAATTGTTGAAGCCAGAAATGCTAAGTTTATTGAGGAAGTTGACCCTAGTGGGAGTTACCCTCGAAAGATAGAGTGGAAGGAATCATAGGATCTAGATACAACACCCGTGAATATAGGTAAATTGGTTGTCTTTCAGGATAATCAACCTGATATCCAGGAAAATCAACAAATTTAAAAACTTCCACCACAAGAGGAACAAGTCAACATAGAGCCTGTAGCTCAAGTCCCAATTAAGACTGCAGAATTAAGAAGATCCTCACGAGCTAGAAAGTTAGCAATTTCTGGAGATTATTTTGTATACTTAATGTAGTCTGATTTTGACATCGGACCTAAAGATGATCCTATTTCATTTTCCAATGCCATGAATAGGGATAATTCTAAATTATGGTATGATGCCATGAAGGAAGAGTTGGAATCTATGGCAAAGAATCAAGTTTGGGAAATTGTAGAGTTGCCTAAAGGAGTTAAAGCTGTTGGCTTTAAATGGGTCTATAAGACCAAGAAAGACTCAAATGGTAATGTCGAACGATATAAAGCTAGACTTGTAGCCAAGGGTTTTACTCAAAGAGAAAGCATCGACTATCATAATACACTTTCTCCGGTTTCTAAGAAGGATTCATTTCGAATTATCATGGCATTAGTAGCTTATTTTGATTTAGAGTTACATCAAATGGATATGAAAACGGCATTTTAAAATAGGGATCTTGAGGAAGAAGTATACATGAACCAACCTGAAGGCTTTTGTTCTGATAAAAATAGTCACTTAGTTTGCAAGCTCAAGAAATTCATATATGGACTAAAACAAGCTTCCCGAGAGTGGTATTTAAAGTTCCACAATGTTATTACTTCATATGGTTTTACGGAGAATGTTGTGGACAACTGTATATACCTTAAGGTTAGTGAGAGCAAATACATTTTTCTAGTTCTATATGTGGATGACATTTTACTTGCATCTAATGATTTGGGATTGTTGCATGATACTAAACAATTTATTTCCCAAAATTTTGAAATGAAGGATATGGGTGAAGCTTCTTATGTCATTGGCATAGAGATTCACAGAGATAGGTCCAAAAGGACATTAGGACTGTCTCATAAAGCTTACATTGAAAGAGTTTTGAAGAAATTCAAGATGAGTGATTGCACTCCTAATGCAGCGCCCATTTTATAGGGTGACAAATTCAGTTTAAATCAATGTCCGAAAAATGATTTGGAAAAGGAACAAATGGTTAGCATTCCCTATGCGTCTTCCGTAGGCAGTTTAATGCATGCTCTGGTTTGTACACGACCTGACATTGCATTTGTAGTTGGGATGCTTGGAAGATACCAAAGTAATCTAGGAATGGAACATTGGAAGGCTGCAAAGAAAATCATGAGGTACTTAAAGGGAACTAAGGACTACATGCTTACTTACAACCATGTTGACTGTCTTGAGGTGGTTGGATATTCAGACTCGGATTTTGCGGGTTGTCAAGATTCTAAAAAATCCACTTTAAGATATGTCTATCTGCTAGCAAGCGGTGCTGTTTCATGGAAGAGCACTAAAGAGACGATAATTGCATCATCAACAATGGAAGCAGAGTTCATAGCATGCTTTGAAGCAACCTCACAGGCTATTTGGTTAAGGAATTTTATCACAGGGCTTCGAATTGTGGATTGAATTTCTAGGCCATTAAAGGTTTACTGTGATAATTTGGTTGCGGTTTTCTTCTCTAACAACAACAAAAGTGGTAGCCGAAGCAAGCATATTGACATAAAGTATTTTACTGTTCAAGACCGTGTTAAGAAGCAAGAACTTAGCATTGAGCATATTAGTACCAATATGATGGCTGCAGATCCCATGACCAAAGGTCTTTCTGTAAAGGTGTTTTCAAAACACGTTGAGGGCATGAGACTGATTGGTTAGCTCAATAATTTTTCTAGTTGTTGTTTTATTTTGTTTTGTCATGACATTTTGATTATTATTAGTGAAAAGCATCATTTTATGCACCTAAAGCATTTGTGATGCTATGCAGTCCATTGGGACTATTGATCCATAGGGATCATTGGACCCAGAATAACTTATTAGAAGTTATTCATAAAGAATGACACCACATAAAGTTGAGAGTGTGATACAATGTAATACATGGAAGGAAATACTTAATTGATAGAGTATAACCGCCATGATTCGTGTATTATAACTCTAAGGTTTGGGTATTTTTCTTTAATGGCCATAATCAGTTTGTTAGTTAATCAACAGTCAACAACGTGTGTTATATGTGCCAAGTGAGATAATGTAAGAATATCCATAAAGTGGCTCATATGCCACATGTTTGTTTTATTTATTCATTTATATTATATTATATATATTTAATTAGTTTAATGGTTAATGGGTAATTGACGTCTATTCACTATCCCATATGGTGGTTTCATAGGACCTTACAACTTCCTTGATGGTGGGAAGTTATAAGGAGTTACACTTAGATATAGGTACAAGCCTATCTATATATATGCCTGTGATAGCCATCAAACACAGGCGTCGTTTTGTGAATACAATAGGCTTGAAACTCTATTCCTTCCACTTTTCTCATATGGTTCTATAAAAGTGTTTAGTAAGTGGGTTTTATTTATACATTTAAGATTTGACCATTCAAGAACAAGATTCAAAGACTTGAACATCATGGCAAGAGGTATTTTTCTTTCTGAATTAATATTATTTTAATTCTCACAGTGTCTCCTCCAAAATGATCCAGTTTTTATTTTTTAGTTTTTTTGTTAGCTATTTCATACATGGCTCGAATGTTCTTCGAATTTTTCGGGCACTGTGACATTCAATACTCTGAATCTGCTTCTGGATGCTCTATGTATTACTTTCTCATAGAATTCAATTTATTGGAGATGCTTCTATAGGTATCATTGGGCCATATACTCTGTCACTAGCCTTGTTTGCCTGCACAATGGATATGACCACAGCCAACAGTTATAGCATGTTTGGATTGAGTGATTTCAAGGGAAAAGAAAAGAAAAGAAAAGAAATTGAAGTCTCAAACAGTTCCAACTCATCAGAGAAATGCTTACTTCTTTCTCCCAATTAGTGCACAAAGTTATAATCGAAAGAAATAATGCTTGAGCAAATAATGCCACAATAATCCCCACCCAAAGTCCCTGCCAAAAAAACATTTCAAACAACAACAACAACAACAAACAACAATACTATATGTATCCAAAAATCAAGTGCTCAAAATTTAAAATTTGTGGATCAAAATTATTCTGGTGTAGTCCAGATGACACCAAACACTATAAATTCAAATTATGTGCACTTTGACTAACTTTCTTCTAGGTACATAATAGTTTTTATTACAGAAAGTTTGGGAAAAGCAAAAGATAAGAAAATTACCTTCCCTCCAGTGTGGTAGACAAATGCAAGCAATACACCAACAGGTATACCAATAAGATAATAAGCACCCAAATTAGCAAAAGCACCAATCTTTTGCCAACCACATCCTCTTGCAATTCCTTTGAAATATTGACACGACAAATTCATGAAACCTTTTTAAGCAACCTTCGCTTCATGATTAAATTGTCCCCTTGTATATAATGTAGTGAAATTCAGAATTTGGGTACAGACCTGAAAGCACTGATTGAATACCGTCCAAGAAGTGGGATCCTGAGAGTAATATCATCATCTCTGCCACATATCGCACTACCATTTCTTCTGTACTGTAACAATATCCCCAAAATTTACGCCCCAGAATCATTATAGTTGCTACCAAAATGCCTTCTGTAACAACCAAGCTTAGGGCAATGCATACTGCTAAACGGGCAGCTTGTGGTCGGCCAGCACCCAATTCATTGGAAACTCTTATGCTGAAGGATGAGCAAAATAAAATGTAAAACTATAAGAAATAATAAAAATCCTAAATGGTCAACAATTAAGCTTATAATCAATCACCTTGTGGCACCGCTGAATCCGAGGGGTATCATGTAAACCATGGAATGCGAATTGAGGCTGGGAATTCAAATGAATAGTTAGTATGGGCATCTATATATGACAATACTTTATGTGATGCTTCACCACCACCAGCAGCTCAACCCCTAAGACTGTTTAGCTGCTCGCCTAGAGTCCTGCTCAGAGGAAGACCCCCATTTTTATTTATTTATTTATTTTTTTAAATAGGTATATATAGTGTATGTATCACATAAGAATAAATGAATTTGGTATAAAGCAAAATTTATGAAGTGCCTCACTTAAAATTTTCATTCGTAGGCCTCAAATAGGATTGAGCTGCCTATGTGCTTCACTATATATTGGCCACAAAGTGAATTGAGTACAGAAACTACTAACCTGATAGAAAGAACAGATGTTTCTAACTTTGGATTAGGAAGGAGACCAGACAAGAGAACCATCATTTCAAATGACCAAATTTCCAAGCTGTTTGTTTGTTTACAAGAAAACAGTAAGTGATCAAATAAATGAAACTAGCATATGTTTGAGCACATTTCAAACAAACAGTAAAAATAAATTATTTTTGATAATCAATAATAATTATTACCAGACCATAAGAGCAGAAGGAATTGCAAGTCGAAGAAATTTAGGAATATCGTGCAATGCGTCCTTGGAAAATCCTGTCCAAGTGTTCTTGCAGGAAGGAGATACCCTGACATAAATGGCAAGTAAGATCACATTGATCCAATAAGATATAGCATTAGCCAACGCAGCCCCTTTATTTCCAAGTCCAGATTTAAAGACTAGAATCCAACAAATGAGTACGTGTAGTAACATGGTAAATCCAGAGCTCAACATCATTGGAAAGACGTTGTTTTGAGTTTGTAGGAATCGAACATGGCATTGAAGGAGTGCGTAAGCAAAAATGCTGGGAATCATGAACCGAGCATAAGAACCTGCCTCTGCTGATATTTCAGGATCTTGTCCCAAGAAAACAAGAATATGCCCTGCATTTGCCCAAATGCAAGCAAGTGGAATGCTTACAAATAGGAGAACAAGCATGGCCCTTTGCTTGTGAATGCCAAGCATATGGTACTGTTTAGCCCCATAAGATTGCCCGCAGAATGTATCTAATGCACTTCCCATTCCTATCTGCTCAATACAAGGGAAAACAGAAAAATAAATTATATTTATTGTTTGGCAATTCATATACATAACTAGAAACCAATCTGACTCGAGGGCAATCATGTCAACGTGCTAATTTGAACTACTAAATTTTGTCGTTGCTATCTCGAGTTAAATATGGCACAAGGTTTGACAGATTGACAAATTCTAGCAAGAGGATTTTCTCTCTATCTCTCTTGATGGGCCTATAGATGTTATTTGTATTTGGTTTAATGTGAAAAAACAAAAATAAAATAAAATAAAATAACACAAGAAACAGTACTTAATAATTTGAGTAAGATTGCCAAATTTTAACATTTTGACTACTATAGAATGCTAAAATTTCATTTTGACATACGATTTTAACAATTCAGCATTGAACATGCTTTTAAATAGTGTTTAATAACCAAATTAAGCAGTAATGTTGTGTTTGGTTGTGAAATTTGGAAAGAGATTTGGGAAGAGAAAGGAAAAAAGTATGTGAAATGTAAATACTTACATTTTACTTAATTTCACAAACTTTTTCGCTTTTTTTTTGTCCAAATCTCTCCACCAAACACAAGCTAAAGGTTTAGAGCTCTAACGGTGTAGTAAAAACTAAAAAAACACCAAATTATAGAAGGAAAAAAATATATATTTGCTATTCAAACCCAAAAGTTAGACCAAGTTTTTAAAAGCAATGATGTGACAACCAATTAGAATATTTAATGCAACTTTCTCTCTCATATCTACTCTAACTATTAGCCAATCATATTTCTTACATATCATTGAGTTTAGAAAGTGAATTTCAAAAATGGACTTTTATATCATTTAAAAAAAATTAAAAAAAATAAAAAATAAATAACAACTATCATATGAAGTCCAAAAAAGCTATCGAAAAAGTAGTTAACTTTTTTCTTTTACAGATTAAATTTAGGAAAATTTACTTATAAATCCCATATTAAGGAAGGGTGATCCGTTTATCCTAAGAATTTTCTTACAGACTAATTAGTCTCATTGATTTTGGAAAGATAGATTAAATATATTATTTGGAAATTAGGTTTACAATTATACCCTTATTTCTATTATGATTTTTTTTTTTTTTTTTTTTTTTTGTGCTAGAAATGTAAGATACACGCCCTATGAGAATCAAATTTGGGATAAATTTTTATATGGGAATCTTTTTATTTGAAATGTGAGATTCTCCAAACATTTTAAAAAGAGTACAAAAATGACTTCAAATATTAGATTCTTCAAACATTCCAAAATGATGTAAGATTCTTCAAACATTTCAAAAGGACTACAAAAACTGCTTAGTAACCTTTGGGTAAATGTATAATTTCAAACTGTAACACTCTAAAAAAACTCCTCAGTGTAACACTCTAGTGTAACATGCAAAAAAGCACTCCTTAATGTACTTTTTCAAAACGTAGCAGTTCAATGTAACACTCCAAAAAAAGAAAAAAAATTTGAGATTCTTCAAACCGTTCCAAAAGGATGTGAGATTCTTAAAACCATTTCAAAAGGAGTACAAAAATTCCTCAGTAAACTTTGGGTAAATGTATAATTTCAAACTGTGAATGTTACGTTTAGGAAAAGTACATTAAAGAGTTTTTTTAGAGTGTTACGTTTTGGGAAAAAAATACACTACGGAATTTTTTAGTATGGTATATTGGTGTGTTACGTTATTGGAGTGTTACATTAGAGTGTTACGTTCATGTTCGTAATGTGGGATTTATTCCAGAATGAGGAAAAATCCAAAGGAGTACAAAAATTTCTTATCAAGCTTTGGGTAAATGTATAATTTCAAACTATAAGCATTATGTTTGAGAAAAGTACACAAAGAAATTTTTTAGTGTTTTTGTGTGTATTATGTTGAAATATTACGTTTGAAATTACATTGATTGAAATGTTACACTTGAGAAAAGTATACTAAGGAGTTTTTTGTGTTACATTGGAATGTTATGTTTAGGAAAAGTACATTAAGGCACCGTTTGGGAAGTGGTTTTGTGGGATTTTTTTGGCTATTTTAGCCATAAAAAACAAAATAGGCTATTTTAGCCATGACAAACAAAACATTACATTCAACCCATAATCATTACACTCTTCTCTCACAAAAAAAGTCAAAAAAACCAAAAAGCCAAAAAGCCCTTCCCAAACTAAGCTTTTTAGCCCAGGCTAAAATAGCCAAAAAAGTCAAAAAGCCAAAAAGCCAACCCACTTCCCAAACCAACCCTAAAGAGTTTTTTTAGAGTGTTACGTTATTATAGTGTTATGTTCTTGCTCGTAATTTGAGATTTGTTCCAGAATTAGGAAAAATCCAAAACTTCTATAATGCGGATTGCCCAAATATGTAATTTCACATTTGGAGAAATTCATTTTTATTCTTAAAAAATTAAATACAAACGTGTAAGTAACTATCCTTTTGTATAATTTTCACTGAACATTTGGATTCATAAAAAAATAAAAAATAAAAAAAGATAAACTGCTCATAAGATTATATTTTTAGAATTTATTAGTATTTTCACTCTTAAATTTATTTTAAGTATAATATACATCATATTAAATTTGAATTTATGTTACAAAATTTATTTTTATATCACTTTTCTGTTTTCCTTGAAAGACCATATCTACAGCAAGAAAGTAGCAAATTGCTGTTTGTAAAGATATGTACAAACCTATTCCACCGCAACAATGATTTATATGGGAAATTAAGGTGTAGACATGAATAGACTATTTTAATTAATTTTTTTATTTTTTATAAATACAAAAAAAAAAAAAAGAAAAAAAAAAAAAAAGAATAATATGACAACTATAATGACTTTTTAATTACAAACCTATCTTTCCGCAGTCTATACTTGCGATATTGTTAATACTAGGCTTCGTTTAGAAAGTGGGTTCGCTTTTTTATTTTTTAGTTTTTTTTAATTATTTTAACTTGGGTTAAAACATTTAGTTTTGGAAGGATCTTTTGGTTTTTTTAACTTTTTTTTATGAGAGAAGAGTGTAATGATTATGAGTTGGATATGATGTTTTATTTTCTGTGACTAAAATAGCCTATATGATCTTTTGTGACTAAAATAGCCAAAAAAAAAAAAAAAAAAACCTAGAAAGCAACTTGCCAAATGGAGACTAATATATAGATCAATATTATCCAATACAAGGAAAAGATCAAAGTATTGCCCATATTAATATGCATACCGATACTGCTGTTTAAAAACCATGTCTGTACCTTGTAAAAGCAGATGGCAGGAAAATCACTGAAAATAAAATACTAATAAAAAAAAAGGAAAAGAAGAAGAAAAGAGTGAAAGTGCAAAAACAAAGAAGAAAACTAACCAAGAGGCTGAAGCCAGTGACAGAGGCAAAGGAAGTGGCCATGGAAGCACCAGAGAGAGGAAGCTCACCAAGATGACCCACAAACATAACAGATATCACCTGTAAACAATACAGTAACAGATTCACTGCTACTATTGGCCCTGCCAGACTTAACTGCTTCTTCAATTCTGTCAAAATATCATCCTTCTTGATTCCCACCAATCTTTTTTTGGATTCTATCACCTTTTGATTTGGAATCAGTGGTGATTCAAGCCCCTGTTTTTCTTCTTTTCTCTCCATCTTTTGCTTTCTTTCTTTCTTGATTCTCTTTCCTCTATTTCCTTTTATTTCCTAATCCTATCACAGATGCAGATGCAGAGGAGAGTTTTTTTTTTTTTTTTTTTTGTTAACTAGAAGAGGAGAGTGTTTGAGACATAAATAAAAAGCTAAAGCTACCAACAAGATATCTTGTTTGGTATAACTGTTAAAACAGATTATAGATTATGACTTTAATCAGAAACTGTTAATCTGTTTGATGTACCTGTTGGATTATAGATTTAAGTTGCTGAGTAGTTTTTGTTAAATAAGTTGTGAAGCATCTTTTTCAATTAACTTGTATTTTTTATTATTCACTATTTATTTACATTTCTCATAAAAAATAATAATAATATTCTATAGTTCATTTACGTCTTTTTCTATTTTTAAAAAAATAAAAAATAAAAAAATCTAAGAATATAACCATGAATTAACATGTTCACAGTAGAAACTGATAATCAAGAATAAGGGAAGCAATTTTTAAAAATTAACTTTTTTAATTTAAAATAAGTCGTTAGAATAAATTTAATTAAACAACCTAAAACAACTTTTTAAAAGTCAAAAATAATAAATTGGCCAAAAAACACCCCCACCAAACACCCATATAGATAGTAAAAGGCATATGTGTCTTCTGACTGTCTAATAAATGTTCAGTAATGCTATGGAGCTCTAAAACAAGAGCACTAAAACAGCTCTAATTTGTCCTTTTCTTCATTTTTTTTTGTCTTTACTTCACTATTTTTTTTTTTTTTTTTTTTTTAAGTGGGTGACAGCTCATTAGAGCTGTCCTTCCCCAGCTCTAATTAGAGCTCCGGCGCATTTTCCATAAATGTTTTGCCTGTAGAATATCTTTCATAATTGACTTTGCCTCCGTTTGGGAAGTGGGCTGGCTCTTTGGCTTTTTGGCTTTTTTGGCTTTTTTGGCTATATGAGCCTGGGCTCAAAAGCTTGGTTTGGGAAGGGCTCTTGGCTTTTTGGCTTTTTTGGCTTTTTTTGTGAGAGAATAGTGTAATGATTATGGGGTTGGATGTGATATTTTGTCTGTTGTGGCTCATGAGCCTATTTTGTCTTTTGTGGCTCATGAGCCCAATGAGCCCTTGCCAAACGAAGCCTTTGTTTCCAAAGTTTACAAAACTTTCGGTAATGCTGGCACCTCCAGTGGGGCGAACCCCAACACCCCTACCTCCACACGTGAGAGCTGTCAATGGAAGAAAAACAAAAAAAAAATAGTTATGGACTAATCAAAAGGGACCCCATCACTCTCACCGAAGGTTTTATGCATTTTTCCGAAACTTTTGCTATATATTAATTTAGGGCAATTCTTAGGTGTATATTATACATTTTTTTCGTTTTAAAATATTAATTTTTTATTTTATTTTTTATTGTGTCAAAATATTAGTTCATTTTTAAAAATTAAGGACTAAAATAATATAAATTTTTTATTTTTCCCTTCTTTTAAATTCATTAATAACATAAAAATTACAATTATGACAATTGATATTTTCAAAGAATGTACTATCAAAGAATAATTTTGAAAAATTAATTTTTTAAAGTGCAATAATTATACTAAAAAATTGCGTAGATTTTCACAAAAGTGAAAACATACATAAGTTAATTCATAAAAAATTGAAAAATCATAACTTAAGTATATTTGCAGGAACTTACGTGATTTTATGAGGTAACTTATGTATATTTGTGAAAATTTACGCAAATACATATAGTATGCATCTTACACACCCAAACACTTCCTATTTATTTAAATGGCTTGGACAACCTTCAATTGGACTAGCCAACTAGACAGCCCATTGTGGGCTCAGTTTGAGACTGTCTCGACAATTCAAATTATTCAATATGTGAAACTCGTCGAGTGCTTCATCTTTGTAAAAAAATCACGTTAATTGGATATTAATAGTCACTTGATCATATCATATTTATGTAAACAATTTATTTTTAAAATCATAATTACTATTGACACAAATTTAATTTGATCAAGTGACTATCGATATCTAATCAACGTGAATTTTTGTAAGGCCGAAGTTCTTGACGAGCTCTACACTTTGAACGGCTCGAATTAGCCACTACCATATTTAAAGCACCAACACTACAAACCCAAACTTATGAATCTAGAATTCATCTAGAAAAATAAATTAATAGTTCAATTTCATTTTACTTATGGACTCCAGACTTCGTAAATTTAATTTCCACCGCACAAACACATTTAGAGTAAATTATGAGTCAATAAGCATTTTTGTATTTAAAGTTGTGTTTCTCCCGAGTTTGCAAATATAAATTTCAGAGAATTATTTTGACTAGTGGAGCTTTATCACATATTTCATTTTGGTAATATCAACTATTCATTTATATGGCCTTTTTATGTATATCATTTTTGAAAGAAAAAAAAATTATTCAACAATCATAATATTTTTATTTTATCTCATTTGTTTTCAAGAAAATAAATGATCTATTTTTAAAAGCCTATTTCTCGTCTATCTTTTTAAAGACAAATACGATAAAATAAAAAGGTAACTATAATTAGATCGATCTAATTTTTATTTTTTATTTTTATTTCTTATAAACGATATACACAAAGAGTGCTAGAAAATAAAATGTCCCAATCATTAAAACTTTATGGATGATATAAATGAAAGGTTCTATAAAATGAAATGTTTGAATCATTAAAATAGAACCCATGATAGACTCTATATACCTAAACAGTTGTATGAGTAACCCAATCCTACACTTAAAGGTGGTGTTTGTTTTGAGAGATTGAGCCATGGGATTGGACTAACAGTCCATCCAGACTAATAATCCATTATTTAGTTCAAAATTTTTGTACCAGACTATTAGTCCCAAATGTGTTGGACTATTGTGTCCCGAAAGGGGGGGACACAAATGGTGGGAAAACGGGAGATATGGGATTAGGTGTTGAAATGACCATTTTGACCCTCTACTATTTAATTATGTATTATATTTAGTAAAATTCAATAAAATTTAAATATCTCAATTTAAAAATAAAATAATTTAATTTAATTTTTATTAATGTTTTATGTATTTAATTTTTTAAAATAATTTTTTATTGATATTTTTATTGATGTTTTATTTTAAATTTTTTTTATATTTTATTTAATTTCATTATTTAAATTTTAATAGATGTTTTATTTAATTATTATTATTTTTTAAAATAAATTCATTTAAAATTTTAATTAAAAAACATATATTTTTATTGATATTTAATTTTTTTAATTTTTTTAAAATAAAATTATTTAATTGTTTAAAAAAATAAAATAAAATAAAATAAATTTTTATTTAATCTAGCTAAAAATAATTAAAATATTAAAGATATGTTTAATATTGTTATTATTTAGTAAATAATTGAAAATGGTTAAATAGTCATTTGAGTATTCATCCTTCTTCATAATATCGTAAACAAACATAGGATTCATATCCTATTTAACCAAATCTAATCTCATAATTAAAAAAACATGGGATACATATCTTATCTAACTAAATAATCTAAGACTACAATCCCAAGATTACAATCCAGTGGATTCTAATTCCCCTTTATTTAATCGGTCTAAATAAATACATCCAAGGTTGACAAATTCACAATTTAAAATTTATTACATGATTAATTTTGTAACGAATTAAAAATTTGTCATATAATTTACTGTCACTATTGTCCTGTTAAAAATAAATAAATTACTGTCATTATTGTGACAAATCAGAAAAATATTTGGTTTGTGTTTTGAAATAAATTTTTTTTAAAAAAAAGTAGAGAGTTTAGAATTTTTTTATTTATTTAGTTGTATATTTTAAAAATAGTTTTAGAGTTTGGGAGTTTGGGATGATTTGATATTTTATTGTAGTTTAGTACATATGTGTAAGAAAAAAATGATTAAGAATGAGAGATAAAAAAGTAATTCATTGATGTATAATAGAGAAAGAAATAATCTTAAATTTTTTTAAAAAAATTTATAACCAAACATATTTTTATAAAAAAAAATTCAAAAATATATTTTAAAACACAAACCAACACATCCGATATATATAGAAAAATGATTTGTGGCTCTAAAACTGCTGGCACTAATTGTCACGCCCCAAGCTCTGTGACAACGCCGCACACTCATATAAGTAAGCATGCAAGGCTAAGAATCCAATCACAACCCACAATGTAAAATACTCAAATTAAATCCTTAATTGTCATAATGCCAAAATCCATAAAAATAAATAGTTCTTATATGAAAATGTCCACCAAGTCCACTAATCTAATCCACTAACAAAACAATGATTCAAGTACTTAAATCATAGTCCTACTCTCGGCACTCCCACAAGTAAAAACCCCGCGCAGCTCTACTCCTCAGAATCTGAAAAATAAAATAAGGGTAAGCCAGACAGCCCAGTAAATAACCAACCATCACTGCTAGCTGGATCAAGTATACAAAAATAAATAAATAAATCGATGACCAATAAATATAATTTTTCTACAGTTCAATAAATGAACAATTATTTGTAAGATGGTTTCATAGCTAAAAATAAACAATGTACAATACGTTTTAAATGAAAAGCCAATGTGATAATTCAAAGTAATTCGTTGTTCAAATCGATGGTTCGATATTCAGATAGTTCAATTATTCGATTCACAAAACCCAAGTCTTAATGACTACGGTCACTTAGCCCGTGACAAGGCCCAGAACCACACATAGGCCGGTGGTAAAGCCCCAAAAGAAACTAGTTTCTGTGCCAATAAATAACCCCCATTGGCTAGGGTCCAAATCATAGTCAGACTAGAGTGATGTTCAAAATTCAAACAATACACAACTTTCAAATAAAATATTCGATATTTTCGGAATAAACATTTGGTACAATTTTCAGAATAGTTTTACAAAATATTCAAATAACTTTCATAATAATATTCGATGTTGTTTTATACTTGACCCATGTTTTATTTTAAGAGAACACGAAGGCTATAAATATATATTTATGATTTTAAACGATTCGATAGGAATAAAAATGAACCAACAGTGATAGAGGGTTACTTACCTCAAACAGCTAAAATAACACTCCAACACCAACTCCAAACACCCAGCTTTACCACTTCAATCTCACAAACCTAATAAATAAAACCTCAAATAAATTAATATTTTTTTACATGTTACATATACCCACAAAAGCCCCACCATATTAGATTAATGTATTGCTTTAATATCCAAGAGATCGAACCATTCAACCCAACTTTATAGCCAAACACACCCTTACCCATGATACAAACTCCATTGTTTCTATTACCCACCCAAAGTTACACTTACACATTGCACCCAATTCTCAAAACCTAAGTAGGCACCTATAGATCTTCCAAATCCCCTTAATGCATTGATTGTTAAATTCCTCAACATAAACTTAATAATTAACAGTAAAGATAGATTTTACCTTAACCAATGGGTGTCCCAAAATCACCAACGTGCTGCCTCCAATCCCTATTGTAGCCTCACTTGAACCTCTCTTCTCTTTTTCTTTTCTTTTTTTCTTTTACCTTCTCAAACCCTAGCCGCCTATGGAGCAATTCCTAGCCTCCGTTTTGTTTGTTTCCCAAGACTTAAAGCCACAATATATAGGTGGGCTTATTAACCTAATTTCTCAAAGTTACAAAATTACCCATCTAAGTAATAGGAAATATAATGCCATCTCATAACTAATTCTTTGATATTAATAAATGACCCATATAAATTAATTTAATTACTAATCTATCCAATAAAATAATCCTACACATAACTTGGGTTTTACATTCTTCCCCTCTTAAAAGAAATTTCGTCCTCGAAATTTGACATACATGTAGTCTCAAAAAGTTGTGGATATTTTTGTCTCATTTCATCCTCAAGTTCCCAAGTAGCTTCTCTCTCCGAGTGATTGCTCCATTGAACCTTAACATAGTGGATGACTCGACGCCTCAAAACCTGCTCCTTCTTATCAACAATTCTTACAAGGTGTTCTTCATAGGTCAAATCCTCCTTAAACTACAACGGTACATAATCAATCACATGATTGGGATTCGGTATATACTTCCTCAATATCGAAACATGGAAGACATTATGAACTCCAACTAGTAAAGATGGTAGGGCAAGTCTGTAAGCTACCTCTCCAATTCGATCTGAAACCTCAAATGGTCCAATAAATCTAGGACTCAATTTACCACGAACACCAAACCTCATTACTCTTTTCATAGGATACATCTTAAGGAACACATGGTCTCCAACCCCAAACACCAAATCGCGTCTCCTATTATCTGCATAACTTTTCTGTTTACTCTGTGCAGTGCGGAGTCGCTCTCTAATAAGATTGATCTTGTCCACTGTTTGTTGCACAATCTCAGGCCCTAATAACTTCCTTTCGCCCACATCATCCCAACAAATAGGTGATCCACACTTCCGTCCATATAAAGCCTCATATGGTGCCATTTGAATGCTCGCATGATAACTATTATTATAAGAGAATTCCACTAAGGCCAAATGCTCATCCCAAGAACCTCTAAGATCAATAATACAGGCCCTCAACATGTCTTCAAGAGTCTGAATAGTTCTTTTCGCGTCTCCTATTATCTGCATATATCAGTTACTTCTTTGCCCCTTTGTTGGCCCATTTCTTGCATGAATTGTTTTCCATACTTGTATCTGTTTTTGGGGTTTGACATAAACTGTAAAACATCATATTTTTGGCCCCTCTTCAACATTGTAGAAGGGGCCTTCTGTGTTTGAGATCAGCAGCTATGACTTGCTTCATTACCTCTCTTGGCCCCCCATTTTTGCATGCTTATTTTGCCCTATTTGTACCCACTGTTTGGCCGTGCTTTGAACTGTAAAAATGCTTATTTTGGGGCTGTCTTGCTTCTTTCTTTTCATTCCATGTACCGATTATGCATGCTTTGTATAGCTATAGGCCATTTCATGTGCTTAATTCCATGTTTCAGGACTCGTTCCTTGCATCGGGTTTCATTTCACCATGTTTCGGGGCTGTTTTCCCCCTCATTTTGCTACTGATTTTTGCATGTTTGCATATCATATTCCATGTCTTTGCCATGTCTCATTAGAGTGGTATTTCCGTGCCGTAGGTTCGGTCCTCGGTTTGCGTGCACGCGTGCACGCATTTCGAGTTGTCTTGTTTTCATCTTATGGCCTCTTATGTGAGTGTGGCTGAGGCTCTCTCATGTTGGTGTAAGCCCATATTGCATTGCGTATGCCATTTCATCCATAGCATTATGTACGCTCGGTTGTGTAGCACCTCGTGTAGCGTGTATGCCATTCCATAACATTGTGTATGTTAGGATTGTATCTTAGTTGCATTTCATGCATACCATGCATATTGCATCGTGTTCGAGATAGGAGTTAGCCCGGGCACGGGAAACGAGGTACGTTCCGTATTCCGAGTGACGGAACGTGTCGCAATTCCCAAGTCACCGACACTCCGGATTATCCATGATGGAGTTAGGTTTTGTTGTAGTGTTCATATGCATTCATTCTATATTGAGTTATGCAATTCGGCTCCTCGGCCATCATGCATCGAGATGCATGATTGGTGGCACGAGGATCGAGGCATGCATACATTTGTGAAAATACATTGCTATGCCCCTTTCCTGCTCTCTGGTGCAGCATATCAAGAATCAGCGGTCTTCCGAGGCTTGGCGCGCTTTTCAAGAATCATTGCAAAACAGAGGCTAATTGGGGCATTCCAGTGGATTTCCACGCAAAGCAGCCCAAACATACATCATTCATCAAAGTCGAGGCAGTCCCTGGCTTGCATACCAGTTTATTATTTTTCCTAGATTAATTTGTAAATTAATTAGGATTTTTGTATTTATTCGGGACTGTATTATTTATTCATTTGGGACTGTATATTATTCTTTTGGACCCTCCGCGCGAGGGCATAATTGTAATAAGTGTGCGTGAGTATGATGTATGTCTTCCAACCCCACGTCTTTCTTCCCTTTTATTTACCTGCTTATGATGGTTAGATTAGGGCATATTTCAATTAGCATACAGTATGACAACATGTTTGCATCATTCATCTGTTTTGCACGCACCGGGCTCGGCGCATCATACAAACTGCATTTGTATTTCAATTCCAAATTGAATACGTGTTAGTTGTAGCATTCCATATGCCATGTTTAGAATAGCCGAGCCTGCTATAGTTTGCATCTTTGCATGTGTTGCATTAGGCAATTCTGTGTATCTAGGATCATGCATGGATTTCTAATGAGTTTCTGTTTTGGCTTGGAGTACTCGGTGAGTTTTTATGCTTTAGCATCCTTGCATGCGTGTGAGTGACTGCCATGAATAGCATGCTTACCATGAGGCTATGTGCTTATGTGATATACCTGCCTGAATGCCTGTGGGTGAAGGTTGGGTTATTTGAATTGGGACAATGCATTGATTGTTTGTTTTAAGCCCACTAGATAGTGGCAAAACCATTGTTTTCTACGCCCACTCGAGGGTGGCAAATCCACGTCTTAGCCTACCTGCGGATAGCACCATCAAACCATTTTCAAACAAACAAACATGAAATGTTTTGTTCCAATTCAGGCGACTCAGTCTATACTTGTATGCTGTGCGCATCACATAGTAACCTAGGCTAATAACCGGAATAAGAACACATAATGTTTTCAAAACTTGATATCATGGTTAGTAAAGGCCGGTCTTTGACCGGGCGAGCGGGGGTGCTCACGAAGTGACCTTCCCCAATCGTACCCAAGTTCCCGAGCCGAGGCAACTTTGGTGATGACGGACACGTGGCCTTTGGCACCGAGTCAGAGTTTCCTAAATTTCCCCATAAAAAATATTTAGGTGGCGACTCTGTATCTGGCAAAGCAGTCCATGTTTGGCACTTCTTTCAAAAATCTGTTTTCTCAAAAACGATTTGCCGGATTTGGACTCTTTGGTTCAAGATTTAGAACTGTGACAATCGAGTCCTTGAACTGTAGTGAGCCCAAATAAACAGAACGGGACTTAACCCTCCCGGGGCGTTCGGGGACGTCTACAAGACCTTGTCTATGAGACTTTACAAGTCATTTATTATCTCATGAATGTTGATCCTGCTTCAAACACAAGCATAGCACAGCACTACAAATTTCTTGTCTATGAGACTTTAGGACTTTGGGGCTTTTACTAGCATGATTTTGACATGTGGGCAACATGGACATTGACATGATTCTCTGTCCCTATCCTCTGAAAATATGATATTCAAATGCTATGTTCATATATTTGTTTTCTTGTGAAAAGAAAATGACTGACATCGACATGATTCTTTGTCCCTCTCCTCTGAAAATTGTATTGTTATAAAAATGTTATAATTTAGGACCATTCACATAGATAGATGAAGAAGCAACTTTTGTTGTGGGCATAACTCTATATTATTTGTTGGATAGACCTCCCTGTGATAAATTTTTTCTCATGAATACTGATCATGCTTTAAACACAAGCATAGCACAGCACTACAAATTGCCCGAAGGCTTACATCTTAAAAATTGCCCGAAGGCTTACATCTTAAAAAACAGAGAAAGGGCTTAACCTTTTTACATCAATGGCATTCCACCCACAATATAAGGCCCCGTGGCCAACAGATAAGAAAGATCCATGACCTTGAAACACTTCTCGATGTTCGCCAGAAAAAGATTAGCAACGTGGGATGAACATATAGTCCAGTAGGAATCTCAACATGATCCTCAACAATAACAATCTATAGATAGCTATGATCATAGATGCTAAGTCTCATATTGTATAAGTAATGTGATAATTTATAACCAAAGTATACTTACATATATACTTTTCTCAAAAACATTCATTTCTTTCGTTAATGTAGACAACTCGCATTTCTTTCCTCTTAGCACCATTTTACGAAATTTTATATGACAAATAACAATTCATGAAGCAAGACTTTTACCAAAAACCTTTTACACTTTCTCACCCTTTTTAGACTTACACTTGATTTGACTTTTCAAAATATGTTTACTAGTACCCAATAACTTTCACATTTCTTACAATCTCAACACATTACTCATGTCTACTTCCCACACATCCATGCCTATGCAAGTATACCTTTAGTACAAAAAGAAACACAACAAGCATCTAACAGCTATCTACTTCTACAGTTTAAGCAATTCCGCCTTCCAAAAACCACAACCATCATAACACATGACATACTCAAATATACCGAAGCAATAATGGTAAATAAATTCCGCTCTACTTGCCTCAAGCATGGTAAGCCAAACATACATCTTTCCACAATGAAATGCCAATTTACCAGACACCGGCTGGAAGGGAATGGTACCTCTACCAATTCTCTAGCCACTAGCTGGAAGGTAATGGCACCTCTGATTCTCACAATTCTCTAGGCGCTAACTGGAAGGTAATGGTACCTCTGATTCTCAGCACATTACACATTTTCCAACCATTACTTCATAGAACATTCATAGATAGCACAAGTGCACTACATATACATAACCATTTCAACATTCACACTGTCATCCTCCACCGATGACCAAGGACAAACCTCTAAGCAATATATATTAAATGCACGATATACAATCATCCAATCCTTATAAGGTGTTAGGTCCAACAACAACAATGATGTTCCAAGGTTTTCAACTTTTACCAAGGTTCTTTTTCAATCCACAAAAAAGTTATAATTGCTCCTACATTCCAATGATAGTTTCTAAAATTTCTAACTTACAATACACCAATTATATATATAGAATGAGACTCTTTTCCTTCAATTAACCAAAATCCCAATCCATGGATAACCAAATCATGACCCACTCAATTTCCACTCAAACAAAATAAAATCCAACATTTTATTCTCATGATTTAACCCTTTTTAACAATTTACAGTTACCAATTTGTTATACTCTAATATGGGCTACCCAACACAAGATAAATGCTAAAATCAAAAGACCAACTTAATCTTAAATCCATCAACAATTCTTTGTTAAAAATCTCTTTAGCTCATAACATGATTAGTTTCACAATTTCAAACCCCCTTTTACTATTTTGGGCATTATATAAAGAAAAATTTAGGGCTTCATCACTTTCTAAACATAAACAAGTTGAACCACTTCCCAAATTAACCCAGCAACAATTAATTTCACAAATCTTAACCTCAACATCAAATCTTAAACCCCCTATCATGATTTTCAAAAAAAAAAAAAAAAAAATCCATAACAACATGGTTTTTATGTAATAAAGACATACCACATGTCTATCTATAAAAGAGGTATTGAAAAAGATCAAAGCAATCCCTACCTCAAGAGAGAAGAGGAGAAAAACCCAAAAATCAACTCTGTCAGAATTTTATTTCCACCGGTCAAGACAAAGCCCTCAACCTGCTCATCATTTTGGTATAAGGGACTTGCACCAAAATCTCAATGGATTCTTGAGATCAAAAAAAAAATACAAAGTTTTGAGGGTTTAGGTAGAGAGAGATGAGAGAAAAAGAGAAAAAGATTGTATAAAGAGAGAGAGAGAGACATTCAACATATGAAATGAAAAGGGACAAAAAAGCCAAATATAGCTGAAAAACAGGAAAAACGAGGTTGAGCACGCGTCTGGCCGCACGTGCGGCACCCTCTCCCACACGTGCAGAGCGCCTCTCCTGCACGTGCGGCTCTCACCCTCGCACATGCGGTCTGTCCCACACCGCCACCTCCGTACCTGCCTTTTAGGCAGTGTGCACACACCCCTCACCCCTGCTTCTCGCACATGCGACCCCTCTCTCACACGTGAGGCCCTAGCCCTTCAGCCCGAAAAAACCTCGACTTTTCACCTAACACCTCGGAGCCGACCTCGCACCCTCTGAAGCGAGTGAAAACTTGGAAAAGAAACAATGCAACCGAAAATATTTAGAGAAGGAATTTTCAACAACGACTTACCCAACATAACTCAAAAGAAACGAGACGGTTTTCGAACCAGTCATCACAAGATAGGACAATTTCTACTTCAACTTATTTAACTTTGCTTGGACAACATGTTGCAATAGATCTGCTGTAATTTTGTTTCACTATCTTCTTGTTTTTTTTTTTTTCTTACTCACCATTATAACTCATTGTAATAAAAATATTTTGATGAGTAAGAGTTGAGGCAATATCATACTATTATGAATTTCAAAATATGTAGCACCCCGCCAAAATCATTTACAAGAAACCATTGACATACAATCTTCACATAAGCACAACATAATTCCACCAATATAATTCTCTTTCTTATTGAACAGCATGTTTGGTTTACAAAAAAATTACACAATATTTATCCGTGTTCAATGAGCTAGAAACGGTTACAAAACAATTACATTGTTCCCCTACTAGCATTAGTTGCATTGGAACCTATACAAAATAAACTTTACAAGTCTTAAGCCAAAATAAACAAAAGGGTTCCATGATATCACTACAGTTTTCAATTCACAAAAGACAAGTAAATAAAAGGTCTTTTTCTTCTTCTTCTTCATTGGCGATTTTGGGCTTCTTTGTTTCTTGAAAAGTTAGTAAATCAGAATGAGCACTTTTGCCCAGTAAAGAATAACTTTAACCAAATATATAACATTTGATGTAAATGTGCATAAATCAATTATAAAAACCAAGGATTCATTTGTATTTCTAACTTTGTTTTACAAACATTAATCGTCATCAACTTCCACACTTTTTCCATCTTCACATGGATGGCATGTGGACGCCTCATGTAACGCCTCGAAATAATTACCAAAATCCCACCACAACATTTATAGACAACAATACTAATAAAGCAAATACCTTCCATTAAATCTAATTGGGATTACAAAAAAGGAAACATATACAGCATACATTCATAATGCCTAGCCCTGAATATATAGCATATGTTGCAATTAACAGAAAAGAAAGGAAGTTAAACAGTTAAGAAATGCCCTAAAGGTTACAACTTCCCAAGACAGTTCTTGATTACAACAAAAGTGAGTCTCAAGCTCAATACAATTAAAGCCCTAGGCTTGTACAAAAGTAAATACAAAATAACAAAACTGAGCCTTCAGCTCCACAATCCTCCCAAGCTAAGTCCTTGGCAGAGGCATATCACCAATCCCTAAAAAAAAAAAATTTCCACAAAGGGTGAGCCAAAGCCCAATAAAAATAATCTAACACAATATATAAATCTTTAACAAAGATGTAAGTGTAATATGCACATACAATTCCATTGATAAACCGTTTCATAATTCTTTTACAAACCATGCAGTACCAACTGTATATTTCAATTCATGAAATCGATTTCATTTCACTCAAATGGCCAAACTGAGAATACAACATAATAGGTTTCTCACCAGTACAACCAACATACAATCACTTCTATTTGCCACTTTACGAATATTTTATCCGTAAGAATCAGCATCCATGTATATGTGCGGTTTTCGAGACTTTTACCCTATACACATAGGCCAACTTAATTCAACAGAGTACATCCCCTTTCATCTTCCAAACGTGGAGTACATCTCCTTTCTTCCCCCAACCGTCATACATTTACAATGTATTTGAGACATAGTCATATTCAATGACAACGGATTAGAGATTGGTTTCAATTTGCCTAATCCTCATGCAAGTTCTGCAATAATCATAGCTATCCTTTACCGATAGCCCAAAATAGATATTTCTAAACAGATATACAATCTCCAAGACAGATAAACTATCCAAATTTCCATAGGTAAGAGATAATACATATCCAACTCCACCATTTATATAAATATCCATCCAATTTCACAACTTCAATGCCAATTCTTTTTATTTGTACAAAACAAATATTTGAGATATTTAGGGCAAACCCCTCATTTTTTTTCAAAATCCATCCCAAGTATCAAAATTAACAATTTCATTACAGCACAGCCTCATATTCACTCCCATAACCCTTTTCAAGAACACATTAGAGAAACCCATCTTTTGATTTTAAACCAAAACCCTAGGTTTGTTCAAAATCTCCCAAAATCACAATATTGTTTATACAAAACCAATAACTAAGTTAAAAACCATAGAAAAGTGTAGAAAATCCCTACCTCAAAGCTAGAAGGCGAGCAAAGTACGGAAAAAACACGGATGAAGCCGAAACCCAACTCTATTGGGATGAAAACGTAGCCCTTGAGATGCTCTACCTTTTTAACAAAGGTGCACGGGTAGAGAAACCCCTAAATCTAGGTGAAAATGTAGAGAGAGTGTGAGTTTTAGAGAGAAAGGCTCTAGATCTAGGGTTTTTAGCAAGTTTAGAGATAGAGAGATATGAAAAAGTGATGTAGAAAGTGAGTTTTATGGACTGATATACGCATAATCCGCTCGAGCGTCAGACACAACAATTTGTTCCGCTCGAGTGCAAGAAGTGACACTCGAGCGCAGAATACACACTCCCAGTAATTTTGCAGACAGCAGATAAACGCTCGAGCGCAAGAAAGGCCGCTCAAGCCGAGATCGCTCGAGCGTAGAATACACTCTCCCAGTAGTTTTACAGACTTGCAAAAGTACTGAGAGTTCACAAAGCCCACTTGAGCGGAAGAAGTGACACTTGAGTGGAAGAGTAAAATTCTAGGCAACAAAAGTTTGAAAACCAAGCAACCAACTTATTCCAAATGCAACCACTACAATCCAATAACCAAATTCAAGGAAATATAAGGGAAGTAAGACATAAATAACAATACGAAACCATGAAACCCAAGTTCAGAATATGAAATGGGTCGGGTCTAAACCAGAATCATTGTACCTCATACATTTTCATTTTTGTCGTCCTCACACAAACCGGCTAGTGGGCGTCTCACGCATCCCTACATTCGGCGCCCTCACGCGGACTGGGCAATGGGCACCTCAAACACATTCTATAGCATTTACATTTCTCATCCAATGACAACAATTTTAAGGATTTTCCAAGTTTTTTTTTTTAACTTATTAACATCCACCTCATCGTAATCATGAGCAAACCCCTAGGGTTCACATAAGAATTTAGGCCTTTTCCTTCCAATTGTTCTTTTCCCTTGGCTCAAGTATATTCACGCATTATTTCATAGTTAATGTCATAATCCATCATCAATTTCAAGAAACACTTCCTTGCATACAACCCATGGATATATATATATACTTCATTCATCCCAACAATCCCATAAATCTTAAGATTCATACCTATTTAAACCAAAATGTGGATATACAAGGTAAAGATATTCCTGCCTCAAAGTTGTGTAACGAAAGATGAAGGTCCATCCGATGAACTTTCGAGACACCCTGTTTTAATCGGTTTAAAACAGAGCTCTTGGAGAGAAGAACGACTGTAATGAAGGAACTAAGATGGATTCTTGATAAATATAGATGAAATGTAGTGCTTTAGTACTAGGGCTTTCAAAAAAAGAGAAGAGAGAGAGAGAGAGAGAGAGAGAGAGAGAAAGAGAGAGAAGATGAAAAAGTGAGTCAAAAGTGTGTTTCGATCGTGTTTTAAATCTGCTGTCCTGACGTGACCTCTCGAGCGAAACTTCCATCATTCGAGCGAAGAACCAAAATGCAAAGAGACTGCTTGAGCGAACTTTCCACCACTAGAGCGGTAAACGCAAGGTCTCAGAAGTTTTGCAGAGCTACAGTGAAAATACTAGGAGCTCACATTTTACTCTCGAGCGACAATTCTTTCGCTTCAGCGGTCTTGCTTGTAAACCTGCGAGATACTGGGAGCAAAAATTCTCCACTCAAGCGACAATTCCCTCACTTTAGCGGTCTCGCTTATAAACTTGCGAGATACTGGGAACAAAAATTCTCCACTCAAGCGATCAAATGACCGCTCAAGCGGTCACCCAAAGTCAGCTGTCACAAAAACTATTTTCCCTCAATAATGTGATTTTTTCTGTGAGGGAAAAAAAGTACAATTATTGTCGTGATTGAGGTATTTTGCAAAGTCCTGCTTTGTTATTGAAAGTGTTTGTTGTAGACACTTATTTGTATGACATGTATATATATATGTATGTATTGAACGTAAGTTGATAAGAGAACAATACACAATTTTACAGTTTCTTCCTAGCAAAAATATAACTATATTACTAAAGCGATACATGTTAGAAAATTAAAGTATTTGATGATAATATAACATTACAGATTGACAATGTATGAATGCAGTAACATATATAAATTTACATTTATATATTTTTATATATTTATATATATAGACATTGACATATATAAGATATCATAAAAGTAATACATGAAATCTTTTACAATAATATAATATAGGTAACAATGAGAAGATAATTATTCATAATTAAATAGTTGGTCATAATGTAAATGTTTACTGTTACATTTTGTGTGTATGCACCATTTTTTAGTTAGATTATCAAATTTACATAAAAATTGAAAGGGTTTTATGAATAATTTGTATAAAATTAGAGATTAGTGATGAGAGATTTAAAACAATAAAAATTTATAGTGTTTTGTTTGGTTTGTTTTTTAAAAATTTTGTTTTGAATTTCTTTATTTTAAATTTTTTTTTTTTTGGTCTTTGACACTATTTTTTTTAATAACTCTTTTATTTTCTTTTTAAATTCACTTAATTTAATATTTTTTTATTTTTTAATTTTACTTTAGATTTAGATTCACTTAATCTAAATATACTTAGAAAATAGTTTGTTGTGTATTTTTTTCAAAAAACAGTTGATAATAATAATAATAATAATAATAATAATAATAATAATAATAATAAAAAATCAGTAAATGTTTGAATTTACAAATTTTTTTACCAATATTTTACTTTTTAATTCTATTTAGATTATTAGATATTAGATTTTCATATAAAAATATAATTTAAATATAAAATATAAAAAAATTCCAGTATCTTTAATCACTAAAACTAGAAAAATATGAAAAATCCAAAACTGAAAAACATAGTTAAAAAATAAAACCAACGAAAGTGGTTTTTATGTAGAATTTTGACATCATACATTGATTATTAAAGTACCATGTAAAATATTATAGTTCATAAAATATAATTTAAACAAAAAGAAACTGTATGGAGATAACTTATGAATTTTTAAGCTGTAGCACAAATTTCTGTTTTTAAAAGGCATGCATTTTTCTCTATCTAGATTCGATCGAATACATATAACTTTAATATTCAATTAAAATTATTCACAGTGATTTGATCCATAAGGAACAATTGTAAATATTATGTATATCAATATAGAAGCAGATGTAGGAAATAAGAAAGAGTTATTATTTTTTGTTCTTCAATCATCATCAATGTAAAAAATAGGGAGATGGCTTCTTCTTTTTTTCTTTTTTCTTTTTTTTCTTCTTCTTTTTTTTTTTTTTTTTTTGATAAGAAGTAAGACAGTTTATTTATAATTATATAGAACTTTTGGAAGCAAATATATCATTTTTGAGTGTTCAACTCCAAAAATAAAGAGATGAATTATATAGTATTCTTCATGACTTTTAGAAAATATAGTAGATTTGAGAGGGTAAAATTGAGATTTAAAAAAGTAAAAAACGTGGCAGGTTCTTCATAAGAAGGGAGACGGTTTATTTATATTTATATAGGATTCTTGGAAGCAGATATATCGTTTTTGAGTGTTTAATTCGCAAAAATAAAAAGATAGTTGGTTTATGTAAGACTCTTCATAACTTTTAGAAAATATAATAGATTTGAGATGGTAAAATTGGGATTAAAAAAAAAAGTAAAAAATATGGCAAACTCTTCACACTTTTATAATAGTAGTTGATACATATTTATAGTGAAGAAACTGAAATCAAAGAACACGATTTTGAATTTGCAATTCATCAAATCATCTTGCTCATCAAACATTCCCCAAATTCTCTCTCTCTCTCTCTCTCTCTCACACACACACACACACACACACATATATATATGCATAGTGAATCAAAGAACACAATTTTGAATTTCTGATTCATCAAATGTCACCAAAGCATCTAGTTCATCAAACATTTCCAAAATTATATTTTACACACATACACATACACACACACATATATTTATATGTACAATGAAGATTGAAATTTTTTTTTGTATGCCCATGTTTTATGCATATATATGTGTGTGTATATGTTATGTTTTAACTAAAAAAAAAAAACTCACTTTTCTATTGGTTCTCTCTCTACACCTTTCTCGTTTTTCTTCTTTTCAACTTCCTCCTCTCTTTCAACAGAACTTGCAACAATGGCCAATGAAGAAGAGAAGGAGACACAAACAAGTGGAAGTAAGAAGGAAGGTAATCAAACCCACCAACCATAAAAAAAAATTGAACAAAGAAATCAAACCCACCATCATAAAATTAAATATCTAATAAACAGACTAAAAATCCCAACTCACTCTTTATATGAGATCTAAATAGACCAAAAATCCCCCATTCTTATGAGAACCAAGGATCTACATAGACCAAAAAAAATGGAAAGTTACAATCTTTAGTATAGATATACAAATCCCAACTCACTGTTTATATACATATGCATACATGTGCTGCACTCATTTTGGCTACAAATCCCATCCTTTGGTCATAAATATATGTATATATGTGCATATATGTTAAGAGATGAGCTGCCATTGATATCAAGATAGATTTTAATGGAAATCATTTAATTTCTATGTGTGTGTATATATATATATGAGTGCTATTATTTAATTGCAAGAGTAAATAGAGCAACAATAGAAATAAGGGGAGGGGAAAATAATGGCATCTTTGGTAAATTTAAAGATATAAAAAGGGTATTTTTGTCTTAAAAATTGACTTACTCTCTACAAAGGCATGTGGTTTTCACATTCAGTTATCTTAGACAAAAATGTTTACTATGCGTTTTACTCCACAAATCACATGGGGGTTATGTGGTGATTTCCAAATATCATGAGGTAATCCACATCCGGCCCAAATCACAAGAGGGTAAAGTGAAGTTTTCCCTAAGAATTAACCCCTGATCTCCTATATAGAAGTGCACAAGGGTGGCAGCTAACCCAATTGGCTAATGACTTGGGGTTCTTATTGTGCCTTGCAACTTTCTATGAGGCCCCATGGGGGTTTGTTCCGAGCCTCTTTTGATAATCCAAATTATTCATATTGTAAGATTTATCAAGCAGATCATCCATACAAAAAATTAAGTTAGTTGGACATTTGTAACCCCATAACAAGTGCACATCTTCTTCTTCTTCTTTTTTTTCTTTTTTTTGCATGATTAACATGATTTTGATAATAATTTTAAAACAATTAAGATCTGATCATGGAGTTATAGATATCTGATTAATTTCATTTTTTCACTAATTATATCCATTAGTTAAAGTTCTTATAGAAAGATGTTTCCTAAATAGTAGAGATGTATGTTTAAATCCCAACAATCATAAAATTATTCAAATTCATAATATTATCTCTTTGACATTCAAAAACTAGGTGTAGGAACCATATGTATAAAAGGTATAATAAGAAAAAAGTGCTAAATAAAATCCTCAAATTTGAAATTGAAATCTATGTCTGAAATATAAATTAGAATTATTCTCTATTAATAATTAGACATAAATATTTTCATATCAAATCTATAAATTTAAACACAACCTAAAACCATTTGCAAAAATATAGGTCCTCTTTCAATCTTCCCAAGTATTTTCAAAGACAAGCAATTGGCAATGAGGATTTTAGTTTAGGGCCCATTTCCTAACATTTGAAATGTCACCACATGACACCTCCATTAAAGATTTAAATAATTACTCGGACACCCAGTTATATTAAAGATTTTAAAACAAATAAAAAAGGTTTAAATAATTGCATTAGCAAAACATTTGTTGAGACAGCCATACAAGGTTGGACATAACCATTCATCATCATCATCATCATCATATGAATCTCATGCGGTGTCTCCTCCAAAATGATCCTGTTTTTATTTTTTAGTTTTTTTGTTAGCTATTTCATACATTGCTCGAATGTTCTTTGAATTTTTCGGCCACTGTGACATTCAATACTCTCCATCTGCTTCTGGATGCTCTATGTATTCCTTTCTCATAGAATTCAATTTATTGGAGATGCTTCTACAGGTATCATTGGGCCATATACTCTGTCACTAGCCTTGTTTGCCTGCACAATGGATATGACCACAGCCAACAATTATAGTCTGTTTGGATTGAGTGATTTCAAGGGAAAAGAAAAGAAAAGAAAAGAAAATGAAATCTCAAACAGTCACAACTCATCAGGGAAGTGCTTACTTCTTTCTCCCAATTAGTGCACAAAGTTATAATCGAAAGAAATAATGCTTGAGCAAATAATGCCACAATAATCCCCACCCAAAGTCCCTGCCAAAAAAACATTTCAAACACAAATCGGAACATATGGCAAAAAAAAAAAATCCAAAACGGCTAAAAATCCAAGAAGGCTTTTTAGCTTTTTTGGCTAAAATAGCACTAAAAGACAAATAGGCTAAAATAGCCAATAAAACAAAATATCACATCAAATTCATAATTATTTCACTTTTTCTATCACAAACATCACATACAACTACAAAAAAATCCAATCATCTTTCCAAATATAAAAATTTTAGCTTATTAAAATAGTCAAAAACTAAAATAATCTACTAAAATAGTACCTTCCTAAACACCCACTATATGTATCCAAAAATCAAGTGCTCAAAATTTGAAATTTGTGGATCAAAATTATTCTGGTGTAGTCCAGACGACACCAAACACTATAAATTCAAATTATGTGCACTTTGACTAACTTTCTTCTAGGTACATAATATTTTTTATAACAGAAAGTTTGGGAAAAGCAAAAGATATGAAAATTACCTTCCCTCCAATGTGGTAGACAAATGCAAGCAATACGCCAACAGGTATACCAATAAGATAATAAGCACCCAAATTAGCAAAAGCACCAATCTTTTGCCAACCACACCCTCTTGCAATTCCTGTGAAATATTGACAACCAATTCATGAAACCTTTTTAAGAAACCTTCGCTTCATGATTAAATTGTCCCCTTGTATATAATGTAGTGAAATTCAGAATTTGGGTACAGACCTGAAAGCACCGATTGAATACCGTCCACAAAGTGGGATCCTGAGAGTAATATCATCATCTCTGCCACATATCGCACTACCATTTCTTCTGTACTGTAACAATATCCCCAAAATTTACGCCCCAGAATCATTATAGTTGCTACCAAAATGCCTTCTGTAACAACCAAGCTTAGGGCAATGCATATTGCTAAACGGGCAGCTTGTGGTCGGCCAGCACCCAATTCATTGGAAACTCTTATGCTGAAGGACGAACAAAATAAAATGTAAAACTATAATAAATAATAAAAATCCTAAATGGTCAACAATTAATCTTATAATCAATCACCTTGTGGCACCGCTGAATCCGAGGGGTATCATGTAAACCATGGTATACGAATTGAGGCTGGGAATTCAAATGAATAGTTAGTATGGGCATCTATATATGACAATACTTTATGTGATGCTTCACCACCACCAGCAGCTCAACCCCTAAGACTGTTTAGCTGCTCGCCTAGAGTTCTGCTCAGAGGAAGACCCCCATTTTTTTTTTTTTTTTTTATAGGTATATAGTGTATGTATCACACAAAAATAAATGAATTTGGTATAAAGAAAAATTTATAAAGTGCCTCACTTAAAATTTTCATTCATAGGCCTCAAATAGGATTGAGCTGCCTATGTGCTTCACTATATATTGGCCACAAAATGAATGAGTACAGAAACTACTAACCTGATAGAAAGAACAGATGTTTCTAGCTTTGGATTAGGAAGGAGACCAGACAAGAGAACCATCATTTCAAATGACCAAATTTCCAAGCTGTTTGTTTGTTCACAAGAAAACAGCAAGTGATCAAATAAATGAAACTAGCATATGTTTGAGCACATTTCAAACAAACAGTAAAAATATATTATTTTTGATAATCAATAATAATTATTATTACCAGAGCATAAGAGCAGAAGGAATTGCAAGTCGAAGAAATTTAGGAATATCGTGCAATGCCTCCTTGGAAAATCCTGTCCAAGTGTTCTTGCAGGAAGGAGATACCCTGACATAAATGGCGAGTAAGATCACATTGATCCAATAAGATATAGCATTAGCCAACGCAGCGCCTTTATTTCCAAGTCCAGATTTAAAGACTAGAATCCAACAAATGAGTACGTGTAGTAACGTGGTGAATCCAGAGCTCAACATCATTGGAAAGACGTTGTTTTGAGTTTGTAGGAATCGAACATGGCATTGAAGGAGTGCGTAAGCAAAAATGCTGGGAATCATGAACCGAGCATAAGAACCTGCCTCTGCTGATATTTCAGGATCTTGTCCCAAGAAAACAAGAATATGCCCTGCATTTGCCCAAATGCAAGCAAGTGGAATGCTTACAAGTAGGAGAACAAGCATGGCCCTCTGCTTGTGAATACCAAGCATATGGTACTGTTTAGCCCCATAAGATTGCCCACAGAATGTATCTAATGCACTTCCCATTCCTACCTGCTCAATACAAGTGAAAACAGACAAAAGTAAATTATATTTATGGTTTGGCAATTCATATACATAACTAGAAACCAATCTGACTCGAGGGCAATCATGTCAACGCGCTAATTTGAACTACTAAATTTTGTCGTTGCTATCTCGAGTTAAATATGGCACAAGGTTTGGCAGATTGACAAATTCTAGCAAGAGGATTTTCTCTCTATCTCTCTTGATGGGCCTATAGATGTTATTTGTATTTGGTTTAATGTGAAAAAACAAAAATAAAATAAAATAAATTAACACAAGAAGTAGTACTTATTAATTTTAGTAAGATTGCCAAATTTTAACATTTTGACTACTATAGAATGCTAAAATTTCATTTTGACATACGATTTTAACAATTCAGCATTGAACATGCTTTTAAATAGTGTTTAATAATCAAAATTAGGCAGTAATGTTGTGTTTGATTGGGAAATTTGAAAAGAGATTTGGGAAGGAATTTGGAAAGGAAAAGAAAAAAAAGTATGTGAAATGTGAATACTTACATTTTACTTAGTTTCACAAACTTTTTCGCTTTGTTTTCCAAATCTCTCTACCAAACACAAGCTGAAGGTTTAGAGCTCTAACAGTGTAGTAAAAACTAAAAAAGCACTGAATTATAAAAGGAAAAAAAAATATTTGTTATTCAAACCCAAAAGTTAGATCAAGTTTTTAAATGCAATGATGTGATAACCAATTAAAATATTTAATGCAACTTTCTCTCTCATATCTACTCTAACTATTAGCCAATCATATTTCTTACACATCATTGAGTTTAGAAAATGAATTTCAAAAATGAACTTTTATATCATTTTCTAAAAAAAAAAAACTACTACTACTATCATATGAAGTCCAAAAAGCTATCGAAAAAGTAGTTAACTTTTTTCTTTTACAGATTAAATTTAGGAAAATTTACTTATAAATCCCATCTTTAAGAAGGGTGATCTGTTTAATCCTAAGAATTTTCTTACAGACCAATTAGTCCCATTGATTTTGAAAAGATAAATTAAATATATTATTTGGAAATTAGGTTTACAGTTATACTCTTATTTCTATTATGATTTTTTTTTTTTTTTGTGTGTGTGCGCGCGCGCGCTAGAAAGGTAAGATACACACCCTATGAGAATCAAATTTGGAATAAATTTTTATATGGAAATCTTTTTATTTAAAATGTGAGATTCTTCAAACATTTCAAAAAGAGTACAAAAATGGCTTAAAATATTAGATTATTCAAACATTTTCAAAAGATTTAAGATTCTTCAAACATTTCAAAAGAACTACAAAAACTGCTTAGTAAGCTTTGGGTAAACATATAATTTCAAACTATAACACTCCAATGTAACACTCCAAAAAAACTTCTTAGTGTAGCTTTCCCAAACATAACACTCCAATGTAACACTCTAAAAAAACTCCTCAGTGTGACATACAAAAAAACACTCCTTAGTGTACTTTTTTAAAATGTAGCAGTTCAATGTAACACTCCCAAAAAAACAAAAAAAGATGTGAGATTCTTCAAATCGTTCCAAAAGGATGTGAGATTCTTAAAACCATTTCAAAAGGAATACAAAAATTCCTCAGTAAACTTTGGGTAAATGTATAATTTCAAACTGTGAATGTTACGTTTAGGAAAAGTACATTAAAGAGTTTTTTTGGAGTGTTACGTTTTGAAAAAAAAATACACTACGGAATTTTTTAGTATGTTATATTGAAGTGTTACATTAGAGTGTTACGTTTGTTCGTAATGTGAGATTTATTCCAGAAGGAGGAAAAATCCAAAGGAGTACAAAAATTCCTTATCAAGCTTTGGATAAATTTATAATTTCAAACTGTGAGCATTACATTTGAGAAAAGTATACTAAGAAATTTTTTAGTATTTTTGTGTGTTATGTTGGAATATTACGTTTGAAATTACATTGATTGAAATGTTACGTTTGAGAAAAGTATACTAATGAGTTTTTTGTGTTACATTGGAGTGTTACGTTTAGGAAAAGTACATTAAAGAGTTTATTTAGAGTGTTACGTTTTGAAAAAAATACACTAAGGAGTTTTTTAGTGTGACACATTAGAGTGTTATGGTATTAGAATGTTATGTTCTTGTTCGTAATGTGAGATTTGTTCCAGAATTAGGAAAAATTCAAAACTTCTATAATACGGATTGTCCAAATGTGTAATTTCACATTTAGAGAAATTCATTTTCATTCTTTAAAAATTAAACACAAACGTATAAGTAACTACCGTTTTGTATAATTTTCACTGGACATTTGGATTCATAAAAAAATAAAAATAAAAAGAAAGATAAACCACTCATAAGATTATATTTTTAGAATTTATTAGTATTTTCACTCTTAAATTTATTTTAAGTATAATATACATCATATTAAATTCGAATTTATGTTACAAAATTTATTTTTATATCACTTTTCTGTTTAGTAACTTTTATCCTTGAAAGACCATATCTACAGCAAGAAAGTAGCAAATAGCTGTTTGTAAAGATATGCACAAACCTATTTCACCGCAACAATGATTTATATGGGAAATTAAGGTGTAGACATGAATTGACTATTTTAATTAATTTTTTTATTTTTTATAAAAAGCATACAAAAAAAATAAAATAAAGAATAATATGACAACTATAATGACTTTTTAATTACAAACTTATCTTTCGTCAGCCTATACTTACGATATTATTATTACTAATATATAGATCAATATTATCCAATACAAGCAAAAGATCAAAGTATTGCCCATATTAATATGCATACCGATACTGCTGTTTAAAAACTATGTCTGTACCTTGTAAAAGCAGACGGCAGGAAAATCACTGAAAATAAAATAATAATAAAAAAAAAGGAAAAGAAGGAGAAAAAAGTGAAAGTGAAAAAACAAAGAAGAAAACTAACCAAGAGGCTGAAGCCAGTGACAGAGGCAAAGGAGGTGGCCATGGAAGCACCAGAGAGAGCAAGCTCACCAAGATGACCCACAAACATAACAGATATCACCTGTAAACAATACAGTAACAGATTCACTGCTATTATTGGCCCTGCCAGACTTAACTGCTTCTTCAATTCTGTCAAAATATCATCTTTCTTGATTCCCTCCAATCCTTTTTTGGATTCTATCACCTTTTGTTTTGGAATCAGTGGTGATTCAAGCCCCTGTATTTCCTCTTTTCTCTCCATTTTTTTGCTTTCTTTCTTTCTTGATTCTCTTTCCTCTATTTCCTCTTATTTCCAACCTCCTAGTCCTATCATACAGATGCACATACAGAGGAGAGTGAGACATAAATAAGCCAAAGCTACCAACAAGATATGGGTAGTAAAAGGCATATATGTCTTGTGGCGTTGTCAGGAATTGAATGAACAAATTAGTGATAATATTAAATTTTTTTTCCTAATAAATAATAATGAGATCTTATTAAACTTAAATCTTAAGAGTTTATTTGAATAAATATAAATTTTAAATTAAAAGATTTGAGATTAAATTTTATACAAATATTGAGGAATAACTATTTATAGGTGGATTGGAAAATTAAAAAAAATAAATAAATTGAGATAGAAGATATATTTTAATAGAGAAATTCTATAAAACATACCGTAAAAAAGTGTATCATATGTGTCAATTACGATTTTCGTAATCTTTAGTTATAACACATTATACTATTAGATATAATTTAGTTATAATTTCTTGTGGTTATTATTTTAGTTATGACTATATATCAAGTAATAGTTAGTTATAACTCATTCTGATATTAGTTATGATCTATTGTAATTTTTTTTTTATTTTTTATAATTGAAGATGTGTTGCTTGATTATAATTTATATAGTAGTCATTTTAGTTATGAATGGAAAGAAACACATGGAGGTAAACTCTACATGAAAGATAAATTTCACATGTCAAATATAACTAACAATTCAATAAATTTTATATCTTTATTAAAATTAATTATATTTGTATGTCAATAATGATAGATATCACCATTATATTAAAATTTTTATAAATAATAATATGAGTTATCATAATCTCTGTATTTTCAATTAAAATAATTATTATTTTTTTCATAATTTTAAAAATGTCATTAATATTTCACTTTAAATAATATTTTTATAAATTTTTTTATTTAAAATATTTTTTTTTATGTTAAAAAAAAAAAAAAATTCTCAAAACCCGGGGGACCCCCCGGCCTCTACGTAGCTACGCCCCCTGTGAGGATCCGCCTCCTCTCCTGCGGTCTTCCGTCCAGCACTATCCAACACTTTTAACGAGATCGTGACACGTCACCAAGAAACAATCTAAAGGAGTAGAAATTGCCACGTTGCACAGGGAAATGGATGGAGTATTTGGACCAAAAAACTAGTCATTTTTTCATACTCTCCGGTTCTGAAATAATGATCTTTTTTAAGAAATTTAAATTTTTTTAATAGTATAATTATTGTATTTTTGAAAAATTAATTTTTTAAAATTACTCTTTGATGGTACATTTTTTAAGGAATATCAATATCATAATTATGGCTCCGTTTGATTAGGGTTTCAAATTATAGTTTCACCTATTAATTTGAGTGTATTGTTTGTTTTGAACTTTCAAATTATAATTCTACATCCATTTCTCAAAACTCAATTCAAAACATAATCATTACTTTTCAAAACTCATAACCAAACACATAATTCAAAACTCTTTTCAAAACTTAATTCAAATCAATATTTTAAATATTTTAATTTTGTTGAAATTTTAAATATTTTAATATTTAAATATGTTCCGATTTTTTAATTTTTTAATTTTATGAATATTTTTAAATATTTTAATTTCAAAATATTACGATTTTAGTTTTTAAAATATTTTATAAAAATAAATTCAAACTCTATTTTATAAAATATTTTTAAATATTTAATTTTTTTTGTTATGTATTTGGTTACGCATACGATTTGAGAGGACTGCGTAACCAAATAGATAAAATATTTAAAAATATTTTTATAAAATAGAGTTTGAATTTATTTTTATAAAATATTTTAAAAATTAAAATCGTAATATTTTTAAAATAAAATATTTAAAAATATTCAAAAAATTAAAAAAATCGGAACATATTTAAATATTTAAAATTTTAACAAAATTAAAATATTTAAAATATTGATTTGAATTAAGTTTTGAAAAGAGTTTTAAATTATGTGTTTGGTTATGAGTTTTGAAAAGTAATGATTATGTTTTGAATTCAAAACATGTTCCGATTTATTTTTAAATATTTTATAAAATAGAGTTTGAATTTATTTTTATAAAATATTTTAAAAATTAAAATCGTAATATTTTGAAATTAAAATATTTAAAAATATTCATAAAATTAAAAAATTAAAAAAATCGGAACATATTTAAATATTAAAATATTTAAAATTTTAACAAAATTAAAATATTTAAAATATTGATTTGAATTAAGTTTTGAAAAGAGTTTTGAATTATGTGTTTAGTTATGAGTTTTGAAAAGTAATGATTATGTTTTGAATTGGGTTTTGAGAAATGGATGTAGAATTATAATTTGAAAGTTCAAAACAAACAATACACTCAAATTAATAGGTGAAACTATAATTTGAAACCCTAATCAAACGGAGCCATAATTATGATATTGATATTCCTTAAAAAATGTACTATCAAAGAGTAATTTTAAAAAATTAATTTTTCAAAAATACAATAATTATACTATTAAAAAAATTTAAATTTCTTAAAAAAGATCATTATTTCGGAACCGGAGAGTATGAAAAAATGACTCGTTTTTTGGTCCAAATACTCCATCCATTTCCCTGTGCAACGTGGCAATTTCTATCCCTTTAGATTGTTTCTTGATGACGTGTCACGATCTCGTTAAAAGTGTTGGATAGTGCTGGACGGAAGACCGCAGGAGAGGAGGCGGATCCCCCTTGTGACGGTCTGTTACATGCCTGTAGAAACTGTGTCATAATTGACTTTTTGTTTCGAAGTTTACAAAACTTTTGTTATATATTAATTTAGGGCAATTCTTAAATCTGGAAATGTGTATATCATATATGTTGCTCGTTTTAAAATATTAGTCTCTTATTTTTTTTTTATTATACTAAAATATTAGTTTATTTTTAAAAATTAATTACTAAAATTATATAAATTTTTTATTTTGTCACTCTTTTAAATTCATTAACAACATAAAAAATACAATTATGACAATTAATATTCTCAAAAAATATACTACTAAAGGATAATTTTAAAAAATTAATTTTTTAAAGTGCAATAATTGTACTACAAATTGCGTAAGTTTTCACAAAAGTGAAAACATACATAAGTTAATTCATGAAAATTTGAAAAATCATAACTTACGTATATTTGCGAGAACTTTGTAAGGTAATTTATGTATATTTATGAGAACTTATGCAAGTACATATAGTATGTACCTTGCACACCCAAACACTTCCTATTTATTTAAAGGGCTTGGACGGTCTTCAGTTGGACTAGCCAACTAGACAGCCCATTGTGGGCTCATTTTGAGACTGTCTCGACAATTCAAATTATTCAATATGTGAAACTCGTCGAGTGCTTCATCTCTGTAAAAAAATCGTGTTAATTGAATATTAATAGTCACTTGATCAGATCATATTTATGTAAACAATTTATTTTTAAAATCATAATTACCGTTGACACAAATTTAATTTGATCAAGTGACTATCGATATCTAATCAATGTGAATTTTTGTAGGGCTAAAGTCAATGTTCTGAAAACCGGACCGGTGAGCGAACCGGAAAAGGGACCGGGTGGACGGGTCACCGGTTCAACCGTCGGGTCAAAGCGGTCGAACCTTGACGTCATAATTAATATTATATAATTAAAAAATATAATTAAAAATTATAAATAAATAAAAATATATATAAATACTCAAATAAAAATAAAAATTGTTGTATAATATTTATTAATAATATTTAATAAAGTCATAATTGATAAAAAAAAGTTATTTGTTTTAAAGAAATTAAATTTTTTAAATATTCCCTCCAAACAAATTGATTGAATGTTAAGTTTAATTTTGGAGGGAAATAAAATTTTCAGCTCTCCCTCCAATCAATATGTTTCAAATAATTTGATTGAATCCCACATAGAATTTTGTAGGTTCTTTTTGAAAAATCTTTTTCTATAAATAGGAATAGACTTTCATAATCTTCTCCAACTTCCAATGAGACTCTTCCTTATGAGAGGAGACTCTTGAAGTAAGAATTTTAGTCAAAATTTTAAAATATATTTATAATATATATAATATATAAGAAAGAAAGGAAAGAAAGAAAGAAATTAAAAAAAGAAGGAAAATCGAAAAAAAAAAAAAAAAAAAAACCCAGATCGGTTTTGGCCGGTTCGACCACTGGGTCACCGGTTCAACCACTGGGTCACCGGGTTTTTCCGGTTTTGGCCCCAATCCGGTTCTAGGTGGTTGACCGGACCGGAACCAGGCCCGGTTCCCGGTCCAACCGGTTCGACCGGCCGGTCCGGTCCGGTCCAGGTTTCACAACATTGGTTAAAGTACTCGACGAGCTCTACACATTGAATGGCTCGAATTAGCCACCGTCATATTTAAAGCACCAACACTACAAATACAGATTTATGAATCTAGAATTTTATCTAGAAAAATGAATTAATAGTTCAAATTCATTTTATTCATGGACTCTACATTTAGTCAATTTAATCTTCACCACACAAATAAATTTAGAATAAATTATGAGTTAATAAGAGTGGGTTGGGTTCGTAGCATTTTCGTATTTAAAGTTGTGTTTTTCTTGAGTTTGCAAATATAAATTTTTTGGACTAATGGAGCTTTATCACATATTTCATTTTGGTAATATAAACTATTCATTTATATGGCCTTTTTATGTATATCATTCTTTAAAAATTAAAAAAAAAATAAAAAAAAATCATTTATTCAACAATCATAATATTTTTATTTTATCTCATTTGTTTTCAAGAAAATAGATGATCTATTTTTAAAAAGCTATTTCTCGTCTATCTTTTTAAAGATAAACACGATAAAATAAAAGGGTAACTATTATTAGATCGATCTAATTTTCATTTTTATTTTTATTTTTATTTTTTATTTTATAAATGATATACAGAAAGAGTGCTAGAAAATGAAATGTTGGAATCATCAAAACTTCATAGATGATATAATTGAAAGATTCTATAAAATGAAAGGTTTAAATCATCATAATAAAATCCATGATAGACCCTATGTACCTAAACAGTTTTATGAGTAACCCAATCCTATAAAGCTGAGCAAAGAATCCGTAAAATCTGTAATTCGATCCAGTCCAGTCTAATCCGATAGGTTTGGTTTGGTTTTTTGAATCCGTGGTTCGGTTCCGGATTGAAGAATTAAAAATCTGTAGTCTACGGATTGGTTCCGGATTGAACCCCACAGTTCTGGATTGGAACCGATCCGGACCGTATGCAAATAGTCTATATTTTTATTATACATCCTCCCTCATAGTATCTTCTCTTATTCTATATAAAACCTAAACTCAAACCTAAACCCGTATAATATCTTCTTTTATTACTTTTGCTTGTTAATTTTTAGTTTTAATTTATAATGATCTAAATTTTTATGGTGAAACCAATTTTCTTAGGGTTGTTTAAATTTTAGAACACTATGTCGCTATTATAGAAAAATATGTTGCTATTGTGGAACTAATATAGCGCTATGTTTATATTTTTATGAAATTAAAGTGTTATATATATATTTTTTTGTTATTTAATTATGGGAATCCGTGGTCCTAAACCGATCCAATCCGTGTTTAAATGGATTGGTTCGGATTGGTTCCATGATTTAAACGGATTGGATTGGTTTCAATTTTTTAGGAACCGTAGATAACGGATTGGTCCTAGTTTTACCCCAATCCAGTCCAATCCGGACCATGCTCACCCCTACAATCCTATACTTAAAGGTAGTGTTTGATTTGAGGGGTTGAGTCATGGGATTGGACTAATAGTCCATTGTTTGGTTTAAAATTTTTGCACTGGATTATTAGTCCCAAATGTGTTGGACTATTGTATCCCATGGGGGGGTGTGGGACACCAATGGGGGGATAATGAGGGATATGGGATTAGGTGGTGAAATGACCATTTTGACCATTTACTATTTAATTATATATTATATTTAGTAAAATTTAATAAAATTTAAATGTCTCAATTTAAAAATAAAATAATTTTATTTAATTTTTATTAATGTTTTATGCATTTAATTTTTTACAATAATTTTTTTTATAGATATTTTATTGATGTTTTATTTTAAAATTTAGTTTATATTTTATTTAATTTCATTATTTAAATTTTAATAGAGGTTTTATTTAATTTCATTATTTAATAATTATTATTTTTTAAAATAAATTTATTTAAAATTTTAATTAAAAAACATATATTTTTATTGATATTTTATTTATTTTATTTTTAAAAAATAAAATTATTTAATTGTTTAAAAAAATAAAATAAAATAAATTTTTATTTAATCTAACTAAAAATAATTAAAATATTAAAGATATGTTTAATATTGCTATTACTTAGTAAATAACTGAAAATGGTAAAATAGTCATTTGAGCATTTATCCTTCTCTATAATATCCTAAACAAACATAGGATTCATATCATATCCAACCAAATAGTGCTTTCCTGATATCTAATCTCATAACTAAACAAACATGTGATACATATCATATCCAACCAAATAGTCCAAGACTACGAATCTCAAGATTATAATCCGTTAGATTTTAATCCCCCTTTATCTAATCCGTCTAAACAAATATACCGAAAGTTCACAAATTCACAATTTAAAATTTATTACATGATTAATTTTGTAACAAATTAAAAGTTTGTCATATAATTTACTGTCACTATTGCCCTGTTATAAATAAATAAATTACTGTCATTATTGTGATAAATTAGAAAAATCTTTTAATCTTTTTCCAATGAAGTAAGTGGGAATTGTGAGATGTGTAGTCTCCGCAAATGATGATTGGGTGTGTTTGATTTGTGTTTTGAGATAAATATTTTAAAATTTTTTTTAAGATAGAGTTTAGAATTTTTTTTGGATTTGTTTGATTGTATATTTTGAAAATAGTTTTAAAGTTTGGAAGTTTGGGATAATTTGATATTTTGTTATAATTGAGTAGATATGTGTAAAAAAAATGATTGAGAAAGAAAAATAAGAAAAAAAGTTATTAATTGATGTATAATATAGAGAAATAATTTTGAATTTTTTAAAAAAAAATTAATAACCAAACATATTCTTAGAAAAATTTTGTTTTTTTCAAAAACATATTTAAAACACAAACCAAAACACACGCGGTTTTTTTATTTTATTTTATTTTATTTTTTAATGGGGTTAGGGGTTGTGTGCTGTCATAACTATTGTGACAGCAAACAACACCTTTATTTTATTAACAACAAATGGGACAAAACAGTTTTGTCAGCTTGGAATTTTGTGGTGGTTTTTTCTTTTTTTATTTATTAGTTGCTATAGTTTTATTTATATATATTTGATAGTTATATATTGTATTTTTTTTTTTTAATTATATGATTGCTACAAGTTATATAATTGAAGTGTCAAAGCGTTAAACATTAGTTTGCTTTTAAAATTTGCTTTTACAAAAGGATTTTGAAAAAAATGAAAATATTATAGAATTCAATTTTCACACAATTTTTTACCTTAATTTTTTTTTAACTAATCAGACCCATTTTATTTTTTATTTTTTATTTTTTATTTTTATTATTTTTTTACCTTAATAGATGTGAATTCTATTCAATTTGTTTTCCCAACTAAACCATTCAACTAATCAAACCCACTAACAGAAATTGGGGTTGATGTTGTGAGATTCGTAGGGATGTCTCCCGTCCTTATTTGGATAATTTAAATTGTTTATATTACAAGATTCGTAAAGTATATCATCCGCAAGAAAAAATTAAATTAATCAAACGTACGTAGCCCTATAATCATGCTCTAATTATTTTTTTTAAAAGAATATTAAAATTATACTAGGTGTTTATTTTTCTAAAAACGAAATGCGATCTTGTTATAGTATTATAGATGTCCAATTAATATTTTTTTTTATAAAATATTTACTCAATAAATCTTAAAATATAAATAATTTGATTCATTAAAATGGGCTCAGGACAAGCCCCACTACAACATATAAAAGTTTTAGAGGTTAATTTTTTTTTTTTTTAAATATGAATTTTGTTACAAAGAATATTTAGGGACTAATTTCAATTGGTGCAAGGATAATTGTTAAAAGATCGTCTCAAAAAATATAAAAATGAGTTTTAGGAACAAAATTTTAAAAATATCACTAATAAATAAATTTTTAAAGACAAAATAACTTGATTGGGTTGGTTTGAAAAGTGGGTTGACTTTTTGACTTTTTGACTTTTTTGGCTATTTTAGCCTGGGCTAAAAAGGTTGGTTTGGGAAGGGCTTTTTGATTTTTTTGGCTTTTTTGACTTTTTTTTTGTGAGAGAATAGTGTAATGATTATGGATTGGATGTGATGTTTTATTTTTTGTGACTAAAATAGTCTATTTTGTCTTTTGTGACTCAAATAGCCAAAAAAATCCCATATTATTCTTCTCAAACGGTGCCAAAAATATTTATTTTTTCAGATAGTTTTGGTCCCAAAAAATTATTAATTCACTGCTAAATGTTCAGTTTTATCATTAAAAATAAAATAATAATACTTTTTAAGATAAAATTATTTTATCCTTAAATTTTTATTTTTAAATCGTAATTCCTTGTCACGGAGCCTCACAGGGTGAACACTCCCAAATCTCCCATTTATAATATCGTTTTGCTGCGCTGATGATCACATGTATTAACGTTTCTATTTTATTTTATTATTTTTTTATTAAAGAGTACCGTTTTCTGTTCACAACTCATATTTTGGTAAATTTTAGGCTCCGTTTGACATAACTTTTTAAATATTTGTCAAACTTTTTAGGACTTTTCTTAGGTGTGCAACCATCAAGGTTGCACACCATGTGTCACTTGCACAAAAAGTGTAAGTGGAAGGTGAAAACAAAAGTAGGACTGCAAACACAAAAGGCGTAAGTGTAAGGCGTAAGTTGCACACCATAACAGAACCCAACTTTTTAAATATGATTTGGGAGTACGACTTGTATTTTAAATTTGTAAATTTTAAAATTATTATTTAAGTGTAGAAAATTAATTGGTGAAAGAGTTTTAAAAAGAGTCTTGAATTGAGTGGAGAATTTTTGATGTGACATATGATATTTTATACAAAAACTAACAACTCATAATCAAACATACAACTCAAAATTCTATTAAATCTCACAAAAAAAATTTTAAAATTCAAAAAATATTTTTTTTGAATATATAAAAATTAACATGTGTCAATTGTAAAAAATAAAAAATAAAAGTTACACTGTTCCGATCAACCGGCCAGATGACCGGTGGGATGTCCGGTGGGACGTCCGGTGGGACTACCGGTTAGGCCAAATTTGAAAATTTTTTTTTTTTGAAAATCGCACCTGAGATAATTTTCTGTAGAGTTTTGGAAATATAGTTTGAAAGCCATATCCCAACATAAAGTTGGAATGTGTAGGTAGAATTATAGTTTGGAAATTATTCCAAACCCAACCTTAGATTGTGTTTGGCTGTGTTTCGGAAATATAATTTCACTTCCCTATTTGCATTTTATGTTTGAATAAAGTTTTCAAAATATGATTTCATTACACATTTCAAAATGTGATTCTCCTTCACGTTTGGTTATTCTATCTTTTTCGTGCTTTCCATTCTAAAACGCACAAGATTTTTAAATTTTAAATCTACCCGATCATCACGTCCCCTGGACGTCCAGCCGACTGACTGGAACAATGTAATATTTATTTATTTTATAATTTTATTTTATTTTATTTTTTTTGTAATTGTCAATCGTTAATCACCACCTGTCATTTGGGGAAAAAAAAATTATATTTATTTTTGATATTTTTTAAATATAAAAATTATTATTTTTAAACCAAAATGACATTTTTTTTTTAATTTGAATGTTAAAAAGAGTTTGGTTATAAGTTTTGAATATAATTTTCAATAGAATTTTGAGTTGTGTGTTTCGTTATGAGTTATAACTTTTTGAGTTGTTTTCAATTAAAAAAATTATGTTATTTTCTGTTAATAATTAATTTTTGAATTGAATTTTAAAAAGAGTTTGGTTATGAGTGTTATTTTTTGTTAATAATTTATTTTTTTAATTGAATTTTAAAAAGAGTTTTGTTATGAATGTTGATCAGAAATTTCAATAGAGTTTTGAGTTATGTATTTGGTTATGAGTTATAATTTTTTGAATTAAGTTTTAAAAACTCTTTTCAAAACTCATAACTAAACAAATTTTCTTATTTCATATATCACATCAAACATTCAACACTCAATTCAAAACTCATAGCCAAACAATTTTTCTACACTGCAATTATAATTCCATAACTCACAAACTCAAAATACAACTCTATTCTCAAATCATATATAGAAAACTTTACCAAACGCTACCTTAGTTTTTTTAGGTTAAAATTAATAAAAAAATAAAATAGATTAAAATAGTTAATGAGATAAAATATCACATTAAATTTATAATTATTTCACTTTTTTCTCACAAATATCTCATCTAATTACCAAAAAAAATACAATCATCTTCTTAAATATAAAAATGTTAACCTACCAAAATAACTAAAAACTAAAATAACTTAATAAAATAACAATTTTTCAAACACCTACGTAACGTGACACAAAAATATCCTAAAGGAAATAATGAAAAAAAGAAGAAGAGATATTATCAATACAACTATGTTAAAATGTGAAGCTATTCGTCGTGCTTTTGGTTCATACAATGATATCATAGTCTATCCTGATGTACCAAAAAAATTGATATTTGGTACTCCTTTCTGTTGTACATACATATGTGTGATTAAGAGATTGTGTGGGAATAGATTAGTATACATTTTGAATTTTTATTAAAAAAAAAAATTATAAAATATGAGTTGGATTTAAACTAATGTGATAGAGAGATGATGTGATCCAAATAAAATGATTGTGACCCAAATAAGATAATATGCTAAAATAACATGTGCTATTTTAGCACATGTCAAACAAGTACTAATTAAAATAAATAGGTTCATGATTAATTAAATTAAATTACGGAATAAGATAACATGCTGAAATTTACAATCATATTTTATAGAAATACACAACACAATAAAAGGATAAAGAAAACAAACCGAAACCTGTGTGATACCACAGTCTTTTTAAAACATATTAGCCGCCTCACCGTGAGTGTTGGAGGTATGTCGGTTTCTGTCTTCCAATATACGACAGTATAGATCGACTAACGAAGAAGTGCCTTCTATTAGCTTTGGCGAACTGATAATGGCAGTACTCTCTCACACAAGAAGAAAATTATAGGAGCCGAAATTTTGTATAGTATGAAAGCCAAAAAATTCTCTGTCAAACTAAGGAAGATGGACCTCTTTTTATACACAATGAGGAAAAGAGGAGGAGCCTCCAGCTATTAAGGCTGGCACCAAATACAGGTCATTACTACTACAAAACTAATGGAGTAATGTACCAAAGTTGATGGAGTAATGCACCAAAACTGATGAGTCAATTAGTATATAACTTATATGCTCTACATACACATGTGTATATATCTGCATCAGATTTGGCCCAAAAAGATTAGGTTTGTGGACCACCAATCCGACCCAATCCAAACCTAATCCATTCCAGCAAGCCTCAAGCCTCAAGCTCAAGCTCAAGCCCAAGCCCAAGATCCAAGATCTAAGATCCACGACCCACGGATCACAAACCCTGCCCAGTCCGGTCCAAACAAGCAGGCGGCGCACGCGCGTGTGGCAATTTTTGCATAACCAACTTGGACCATAGTTTTGGCCCAAGCCCATCCTTGAAGCATCTGTACCTCCATTTCTTTAGAAAATTTGGATGCCCCAAAGGGCTCATGCCCTTATTAAAATCTTGAGGTTTAAATATCCATTAAAGTTTTTCTCTACAATCAATGTGAGATTGGTAGTTATACACAATTCTCAATATCTCATTTATGAAGCCAACTTTATGAGATAATTTCTCATTCAATTCTTAACAATTTTTTGTCATTCTTTTTTGTTGTGTAAAACCATTTTTTTCCAACAATCCCCTACAGAAAAAAAATTGACCGAATAAAGAAAACGAACAACGTTTACAACAAAGACTCAGAGAGAGAGCACACAGACTAACCCTGTATCAGAAAAGATAGCTGTTGGCCTTGAACCTTTCGTAGTGAAATCCTATCTGATTTACTGGCTGGCCAGTGAACGTGATGTCTTGAACTGTTCTGCCGTTTGTGTAAACCAAGACAATAGATCTCACCCAGGAGTTAGTCCAACCATTGTTCTTGTTCTCACTGGTGTGTTCGGTATGGCCCTAGAACACTAGCCTGGTTCAGTGAGTACTTTTAAAGAATTCGGCCTTACCAATTCTTAAAGAAGCGATCCCACTTCGCACTCACATAGGTGACCTATATAAGGTATCTCATTATACCACGGTTGATTATTCATATCACTTAGGTCATTAAAAGCATTAGCTTAACCTTTCACCCCCACAGGGTATTACTATACAAAAGAATAGACAAGAGGATTTATCTCTTTAGTGACTCACCCATTACACAAAATTAGGTTGTTCCTTTGAACCTAGATCTTGGGATCTCCAGTCACCAAGGTTGGGTTTTCCATTCTGGTAACATTACTAAAGGCCTTAACCCCATTCCTCTTGACGACGTTTTTGCTAACTCTCGAGTTAACCCTTTGGTTAGTGGATTCGCAATGTTCTCCTTAAACTTTACATAATCTAGAGAGACAACTCCATTAGAGAGTAGTTGTCGTATGGAATTATGTCTACGACAGATATGTCTAGACTTTCCATTATACATATTACTCTGTGTTCGTCCAATTGCCGATTGGATCACAATGAATACAGATAGCAAGCACGGGTTTCGGCCAACGTGGAATATCCTCAACGAACTAGTGAAGCCATTTAGCTTCTTCAATTGCTTTATCCTAAACAATAAACTCAGATTCTATCGTTGATCTCGATATACACGTTTGCTTAAAAGATTTCCAAGATACGGCTGCCCCTCCGAGGGTAAACACATAACCACTAGTGGATTGGAAGTCCTTTATATCAGATATCCAATTAGCGTCACTATACCCTTCTAGTACTGCTGTGTATCTGGTATAATACAGCCCATAATCCCGGGTGTAGCGTAGATAACCTAACACTCGTATAATGCCCCTTCAATAAGTAACATTCGGATTACTCGTGTATCTACTAAGCCTGCTAATAGAGTAGGCTATATCCGGTCTTGTACAACTTATCAGATACATCAAACTGCCAATGACCCGAGAATATTCTAGCTGAGAGACACTCTCACCATTATTCTTGGTCAAGTGTAGACTCAAGTCTATCGGTGTCCTAGACACACTTGTATCTGATTTACCAAATTTCTCAAATATCTTCTTAACATAATGAGACTGAGAAAGTACATTTTTATTACTCGAATAACATTACCAAATCCATTATATTAATTCCATTTAATTGAGGATAGACAATAATAAACAATATCATTCTCTTACGACAACAATGATGATATAAATATGACAAAGTATTATGCCCTTAGGCTTACATTGAATAACAATAAATACAACAAAAAGGGATTTACCCTTGTACAACACATGGCACTCAGCCTACAAATAAAGGGCCCCGTGGCCAACAATTAAAAGATTTCAAGTCATAAACGATCCCTCCAGTCTTCCAACTGAAAAAGTTAATCAACACGTGGGATGAGCACTAAGCCCAGTAGGGATCCCAAAGATCCTAACCAATCAAAACATATAGATAAAAATGATCATGAATGCATCAAGTCATACCATATACATAATGTGACATTTAATATGAAAAGTATACACATATAACTGTGTGTTTCTCAAAACGTTCTTCTTACACATTTCAGCATGAAAACCAATTATTCTCTTTCACATTCCCATCATTATTTCTAAAAGAAAATATTTGAAACCTCATTCTTTCTTTGATAAAACTTCCCACTTTAACAAAAGGAACCTCATTTAAACAACTATTCTGAAAATATAACTCCACATGCAATTCATGGTTCTTAACCCATCTCTCAATATTTCATAACCATTCACCTCCCTTTATATCCCACCACAGATATCTACAACCTTTCTTGACCATAGGCCCAAGGGTAAAAGACCGGTATGAAACCGTTAACACATATACACCTTTAAACGAGATATTCAATGTAATACATACTACCAATCTCATCTCCCCAATAGGCAAACTGACAACACTCATATACATATATATATATCCAAAACAAGATAATTGAAGTCATACATACTATCAATTTCATCTCCACCGGCCTACAGCACGGATGGCAGGTCCGCAACACTAATACCAATAACACATAACACTTTACCCGGCCTCACCTGGAAGAGGGTGCTCCTCAGGTCATACTTTACCGGGCGCGAACCAGAAGGGAACGAAGAACTTATTATAACGTGCCACGCTTTGCAAGCTATAATACGGTGGGAAACGGACCCCCTTTTCACACTTTACTAGGTGCAAACCAGAAGGGACGAGGAAACTTCTGTCAAGGTGCCACGCTTTGCCGGCTATGATACGGCAGGTAACGAACCTTCAAACATCATCACAATCAAATATAATCATGCTAACCAACATCAATAATACAAGGCGTAATACATACACCTAATTCGAACATCGTCATAACAACCATTTTCAGTTGTTTACATTAACTCATTTCTATTTTAAAAGTACTTCGCGAGCTACCGTTCTAACGGGTTTTCCTTCCTTTCAAACATCTCAAGAACACATCATGGGGTGATATACATCAAGACCACAACTATTCAATCAACAATCTCTCAACAGAGACAACAATTATAGCGTTGCAACTACCTCTGTAACCATATAATTCATGACCTAACAATGGAATTATCTATCCACAATGGTCATTTGGCAATGACAACACAACATGTTACATCGCGTAACTCATCCTACGATAATACTCATAGACCATTTCTAGCAACAAGCAATACCATCCTCCACCGATGGCCAAGGACAAAACTCTAGACGTTAACCACATATTCCGAAATAATAAATACACCCATAAGAAATCCCTCCATCCCGTTCATCGTAAACCCTTCAAGGTTTATGAAAAGTAACTTGTTCATTTTATTTTGAAAATCAAACCTTACTTCCCCAAAGCTCAATAAACACCACAATGGCTACATTCACCAACATTAACCCAAACACCTCAACTATTCATAAACTACCATATCACAACCCCATTTCTATTCAAACATTAAACTTCTCTTTGACATTCCAACTTAATAAACGATATACCAAACCTTCCCAATTTACATTCCAAACATGATTTGTAACCCACAACCAATTATACATAAACCCACAATCTCACAATTTTAAACCCAAATCCACCCATATGCTTTTTAACAAAATCAACCATCAACTATGGTTTTTAGCATAATGAAAATACCATAAGCCTATCTATGAAGAAGTATTGAGGAGAAGCTCAAGAATACCTACCTCTTGAAGCGAAGAGGAGAAAAGTCGAAAAGCCACCGATGACGAAAACATAATCCGCTCAGATCAAAAAGAAGCCCTTGCGACCCTCTACGTTTTGATCTATAGGACTACGGGGCAGGAAATGGGTGTAACTAGATGAAACCCAAGCTTTTAGGTCCAAGAAACCCTAACAATGGCGGAAGGAAAGAGAGAGAAGAGAGAGAAAAGCAAAAAGTAACTTTTTCAGCGTGTTGCGACTTTATAAAGACGCACGGTCCGCTCGAGCATAGAAGTTGACGCTCGAGCGTCAGACACAAAGATTTGTCCCGCTCGAGCGTAGAATACACACATCCAGTACTTATGCAGACAGCAGACAACCCGCTCGAGTGCACACCCGCTCGAGTGCACACCCACTCGAGCGTAGGAAACGCCGCTCGAGCGTGAAAGACACCCCTCCAGCACTTTTGCAGACGTGCAAGGTATTGAGGGTTTGCAAATCCTAATCGAGCACAAGAAAGGCCGCTCAAGCGAGGACCAAAATATACATAGCCCGTTCGAGCGCAAGAAGTGCCGATCGAGCAGAGAAGTAAAAATCTGGGCAACAAGGTTTGGGAAAAACATGTAACCAACCTGTTCCAAACGCAACCATAATAACCTAAAGGTCAAATTCAAGAGATACAAGGGAGGAAAATGGTAAACAACAATATGAAAGCATTAGACCTGAGTCTGAACTACCATAAGAGTCGGGTCAAAATCGGGATCGTTATACAACTTCATTCTTGAAAAGAATAAATTTATTAATCGCCTCATCTTTGCTATTAAGCAAATACACATAACGGTATTTAGTGCAATTATCAACAAAAGTGATGAAGTACTTGTTGCCACCACATGATTGTACGACTTTCAAAGTTACATACATCACTGTGCACTAAATCCAAAGGCTCGATACTTCTTTCAACAGAATGAAAAGAAATCCTTGTCAATTTTGCTTCTACACAAGTTTCATACTTTTGATTTGGATTAATCTTGAAAGATGGTGTGTGATTGTAGATACCCCATTTTTGACCGTCCTCAAAACTTGGACGTCATCGTTTGAACACCCGGTGATTGTGCTTGCTCGTGTTCGTTTTGAGTCCCTGAAGGTCTCGGCTGAGCGCCTTGCCTCGGAGCCTCTAATCTTGTCTGTTTTATGCTTGGTTGTGGGCCAAGAGCTTGTTTCTTTGCTTCTGGAGGAGAGGGTGACTTGTCGGCCATCCCCCTAGCCTGCCGGCCATGACTTGTGCCTGCCAGCCACCAGTGGTGGCCGGTCGGCTATGTTTCTGGCCAGTCGGCTACACTGCTGGCCGGTCGACCACTAGTGGTGGCCGACGACCATTTTTCTCCTTTTTCAAATATTTGTTTGCCAGCTGTTGATCACTGATGCTCATCTCCATACATGAGTATGGAGGGATGAAGGCAAACCTTTGGCTTGTTTTTGTATATAATGGGGGGTCTCTCCCCCATTTGAGGGGTTACAAAAATTTGTGAGCAAATTTCTCTCTCTCTCTCTCTCTCTCTCTCTAGAATCCTCTCTCTCTTCCTATTTTGTGCTTGAAAGTGAGAATTCTCTACACATTTGCACTAAGACCCTTAGCCAAACACCTTCACCTTGGAGTTGAGGTTCTTGGAGGCCTTGTTTGAGCTTAAAATTGTTGCTGTTTTAGTGCTGTGCTTCAAAGGTATAAGCCTTTACCTTGTAAGCTTTGCTTAGTTGTTTGCTTTGCCATCTTTTTGCACTATTTTTGGCCTAGTTTTCAACTACAAAAAAACTCTAAATTTTAGGCCTTAACATGTTGGTTTGAGCCTATTTTGTGTTAGGGGATTATCTCTTCCTTTTATTCCTTAGCTTGTGAGCTTCTTGCATCATCTTTTAACATATTAAAGTCATCCTTTTTTGGCGTTTTAACCACTGAATTCTAGGGGAATTTCAGTGGTAAAAAATATGTTTCGAGGTCTAAAATAGGAGAGAGTGACCTCCCCTCCTTGTGTTTTGTTTGCAAGTGTAGATAGCCTAACATGTGAGCATGTTTTTCTACCCTTTTGTGACTTGACTTCAGCATGTTTTAGTCTCTGATTTGGCCTACTTTAACTCTGTTCTGAGCTGTCTCGGTCATGTGAACTTTGCCTTGTATGGTTGTAGTGCAATTGCCTTTACTAGCTTTGTGTTTTAAGGCCTCTAACATGCCTTGCTTGAGATGATTACATGCTATAGCATCATTTAACATTTGATTTAAGTGTGTGTAGCTCTGTCACACTCTCACTTTTATCACTCTTTCATTGCTTTTGAGAGTTGTGTCTTGGGCCTTGTTTGTAGCCTAACATGTGAGCATGTTTTTCTTGCCTTTTATGCTTTAATCTCAGCATGTTTTGGCTACTGTTTTGGCATATTTAAGCTCTGTCCAGAGCATGTTTGGTCATTTAAGCTTGATATTGCATACCTCTAATGTAATGCTCTTCACTAGTTTAATGCTTTTGGCTTTTGAGCATGTCTTGCATACATTGCTTGCATGATTTAGTGTCTTTGGCATGCCATTTCAGTACTAAAAAGTTTGCAACCTCCCTCATTTCTTCATTTTTGTATTTGTTTTGAGGGTTGGTTAACCTTATGATTGTGTTTAATCTTGAGATAGAGCTTGTGCTTAATGGCTTTAACCCTCTTTTGAGGGTTCCTTCTAGCCAAAGGCATGATCTCTCTCATGTCTTAAAACATCCTTTGGTTGACCCCTCTCCCATTAGAGGACAATCACATTGGACTTAACCGGTTAAAGAATGACTTGGTAATGTTAAAATGTGTAAACAAAATGAATCAAGTAAAACTTGACCAAGATAAACATGTTATATTTGCATTGCATGTGTTCAATCGGACGTTATATTGAACACAAGGTAGATTGGTCCATTTCATACTCAAAGTGATGAAATGAGCCAATCTCCTTTGTCTCCATCACCCTTGATCATGCATGATAGGGTGGTGGTCCTTCGAGTCTTATTTGTGCATTCATTGACTTTGTACAAGCTTGACTCTTTGGCCATCATGCATTGAAAATGCTTGATTAGTGGCTTGAGAGCCAAGAATTGCACTCCTTTGAGCTTGAGAAATGATAAGGAGAGTAATAGTACATATATTGTGTGAGAATACACTGCTATGACTCTGTTTGCTCTCTATTGTAGCAAAAGGGAGAATTCCAGGGAAAGGGTGGCCGACCGCCACAAACAGTGGCCGACCGACTAGTAGTAGTGGCCGACAGCCACCTATGGTAGCCGACCGGCCATCAGTGGAAAAGTTGTTCAAAATGTTCCTGAATTGGGGCAAAAGCAGTCTGGAAATTGGTGCAATGTTTAGAGATCAAAGCAAAGTGCAAACAGAGACATCCAAAGGCAAGGCGGTGGATTTTCGGAAGGAAGATAACGGAGCATGCATGCGTCCCTCACCCGCGAGGCCATTTTAATTGTTTCAATTAGTTAGCGTAGCTAATTATTTGATTCAAGTGTTGTAATATTTTAATTAGCTTGGCATAGATAGTTATTCAATTATGTTGTAATAATTAATTAGCTAGAATAGTTAATTAGTTCGTTTTGTAATAATTAGCTTAGCTTATTTATTCGGACCTTCCTTCGTGAGGGCGCAATATTGTAATAAGTGTGCGTGCATGTGTGCATGTCTTCCAACCCTACGTCTTTCTCCCTTTTACTTAACCGCTTTCGATGGTTAGATTAGGGCACGTTTCAATTAGCATACCTTATGCTTGCATGATTGCATCATTCATTTGTCTTGCATGCCCCGAGGCTCAGCGCATCATTCAAACTGCATTGTCAATTCAATACTTATTTGAATACGTGTTTCAAAGCATGTTATCAAATTGTTGCATTCATATACCATGATTAGGTAGTCGAGCTTATTAATTGCATTATTGCATGTGTTGCATTAGGCATCTAACATAGTTTGGATCATGCATATTTCTAACTAGCTTTTGTTTTGGCTTGGAGTACACTGTAAGTTTTACGCTTTAGCATGCTTGCATGAGTGTGAGTGATGCTATGATAGCATGCTTGCCATGAGGCTATTTGCTTAAGTGATTAACTGCATGAATGCCTGTGGATGAAGGCTTTGTTGCTTGAATTGGAACAATTTGATAAATGTGCGTTTTAAGCCCACTTTGCGAAGTGGCAAACCATCATGTTTTAAGCCCACTTGAGGGTGGCAAATCCGCGCTTTAGCCCACTTGAGGGTGGTATTTTCAAACCATTTTCGAAAACAAACATGAGTTGATTTGTTCCAAGTCTTGCGACTTAGTCTATACTTGTATGTGTGCGTCACATAGTAAAGTTAGCTACATAATCGGAATAAGATCACATGTGTTTATAGTACAACATATCATGCTTAATAGAGGCCGATCCTTTGATCAGGCAAGCAGGGGTGCTCATTTCAGGACCTTCCCCTCTCGTACCCAAGTTCCTGAGCCAAGGCAACTTTGGTGATGATGGACACGTGGCCTTTGGTATGAGTCAGGGTTTCTTAAATTTTCCAAAAATAAAATATTTAGGTGGCGACTCTGTAATATGGCAAAGTAGTCCAGCTTTGGCAATATTTGATTTAAAATTTGATTTTCCAAAATGACTTGCCGGATTGGACTCTTTGGTGTTTATTAGTCTCACATTGCACTTTGTGAGATTAGATTCAGAATTGTGACAGGAGTCCGAACTGTAGGACTAATTCGAGCTCTCCGAAAGAGGGGCGCGAAGAAAGTCGACTCTACTGTGATCTAACTTGATTAATCTACGCAAAGAGTCAAAATTTACATGACCCAGTCTACCATGCCATAAATTAGGGGACTTAAGCATATAAGTAGAAGAAGAAGCTTTCTCATTAATTTTTGGGTACTAGTCATTACATTTAGCTTAAACATACCACCCGACATATATCATTTCCCCACATAGGCTTTGTTCTTGGTCAACACGACCTTATCAGACTCAAACACCATGCAGAAGCCATGCTTACTTAACAGCGATCCTGAGACAAGGTTCTTACAAATGTCTAGCACATATAGGACATCGTTCAGAGTCAGCTCTTTTCCTGAAGTCATCTTTAGGACCATCTTGCCTTTACCCTCAACAGTTGAGGTCGCAGAATTCCATATGAACAATTTCTTACCATTTGAAATCGGTTCTAAAACTATGAACATCTTCTTCTCCGCATAGATGTGGCGTGTGGCGAGTGGCCGTAGTGTCCACCCACCATTCCTTTGGGTTGAACCCCACCATGTTCACCTCTGAGATGATAGCTGACAGATGCATGTCATCCACATCTTGGGACAGATCCTCCATTTTAGCCATGTGGGCATGACTCTTGTTCTGTGGAGGGTACTTCTTGTAGGGTTTCTTCTTCTTACGGCAGTTAACCACCCCGATGCCTATCACTTCCAGAGTTGAAGCACTTTTCATTGAACCTAAAAGGAGGTTCTTGCGGTTTGTAGACTGAACTTTTAGAGACACTACCTCTTGCCCCCAGCTTTGAGCTTTTGCCTATCGGTGTCTTCTTCTTTACCTCCGACGACTGGTTATGCTCAACCACGTTTGCTTTCACAATAAAGGTATTCCCCCATTTCCTCTTGTTGTCTTCCTCAATCCGGAGCCTGACAACTAGCTCTTCGGCTATCATCTCCTTTCGTTTATGCTTTAAGTAGTTCTTGAAGTCTTTCCAGCCGTTAGACAACTTCTCAATCAGAGTAGCGGCCTGGAATGATTCACTCAGAAACATTCCCTCTGCATGAATCTCGTGCATAATTACTTAGAACTCTTGGACTTAACTGATGACGGTTTTTGAGTCCACCATTTTGAAGTCCAGAAACTAGCCAACGACAAATTTCTTCGCCCCAACATTCTCGGTCTTGCATTTCTTGTCCAAAGCATCCCACAGCTCATTTGCCGACTTCTTGGCACAAAACACGTTGAAAAGTGAATCTGCCAAGCCATTCAAAACATAGTTCCAGCAAAGGAAGTATGACTGCTTCCAAGCATCTAGAGCCATGAGCTTTTGCTTGTCTTGCTCATTCTCTTCCATGGCTGGTGGATCTTCACTCAGAAACCTCGCAAGGCTAAGAGTAGTCAGGTATAACAGCATCTTCTACTGCCACCTCTTGAAATTTACGCCCGTGAACTTCTCTGGGCGCTCATGATGGTTGAGCGGGCCACCAGGAATAGCACGAGTAGCAACAGGGTTAACCACAGAGGTCACAATAGGGTTAACCACAGAGGTCACAACAACTAGGTTGACCACAGAGGTCACAACAACAGAGGTAGGCAAACCAGTTGCCCCAGGGTTCTGATCCCCACCAACATTAGCAGCAACAGCGGCAGTGACAGTTGCCATTTTTGAAAAATACAACATAATTTCACTTTTTGTATTTCCAGAAAATTAAACTTAACACTAGAAAATCCCACAATTGGAAATTTAATTTAAAACTAGTCTCACCACTTAACCTAGAATCAAACATGGTCAAGAAAGTTCACAGGAAGACTAGAGGGGTCACACCAGTCCCACTTAAAACCCAATTAACCTTAGACAAAACTTTCAAAAGCATGTTAACTCCTAGTCCATGGGAAACAACTTTTAGAATTAAGTTTTTCAAGGGATGAACTAGGTTAAAACAAACCAAGTTCCAAACTTACATGCAATTTACAAAAAATTGCTAACCAAATACAAGCAATATACACAAAATTGCTACAACAATTACAAGCAAATAAACCTTGCTTCTACAAATCAGTAAACAAACCAACTAAATCCCAAGCAAAAAATTACTTCAAAATAAGAATAATAAACCAATCCAATTAAGGATTCTAATTTAGTCCAAAAAATTTCTTTCTACGCTTAGGTATTCCTATTCAACACAAAGGTTAGTAGTCCAAAATTTTTGTTTTTACATCCCAACTTCTATTCATTTGGTTTTGTATTTGTTTTTTTTCCAATCCCTTTCATATAGGTATTTCTGTAAAGATAGTTAGCAGAAAAACACAACAAAGTATACTGTACACATTATTCACAAAAACATCCCTCAGCTTTTCTATGCTTATGGGAAAGTAGTGATTCAAGAGAGATGAAAAGAAGGGCTTTCTAGCAATCTAATTAATTTAAAAGCACAATTAAGTAAAATTAAAAAATTCTAGGTAAGTTACACAACTAAACTTATAACTCCCAAATAAATTACAAAACTTATACCTTAAATTAACAATTTAATTTACCCAATAAACATGTAAATAAATACAAACAAGTTATAAAAACTTTATAACTCCCAATACTTAAATTAAAAATTTAATAGGTAAGAGTTATATGAAAATTTTTAACAAACCAATAAACATGTGAATGTTTCTAGCAATTAACATGTAAATGATTTTAGAAATAATATCATGCAAATAATTCTAGAAACATAAACTAAAATCTAGAAAATTTAGAACATGCAAATTATGTAAGAAAAACAAATACCAGCGATGATCGATAATCTCGTAAGGGTATTTATCACGCAAGAAAGTCGAGAATCCGAAAATTGAAAACGACAGTATAAGAGTTGGTGTTTTAGTGTTTTGTGCCATGTTTATAACCATGTATATATATAGGCTTTAATGGTGTGCTTTCGAACCAATGCAACTGCTGGGTTTGTTTCATAAACCCAATAGACACAACTCTTCTATGAACCATTGTGACTCAACAGTTCAAATTCAAATCCTTCTACATTTCCATATTTGCTCCTTTTCCTTGCAGGAAAGTTTATCATTAATCTAATGGGATATGATTGAGTGTGTAGAGACCCACCGAATTATGGTGTGGTCACTCTAATTCTATCATCACCCACTTGATCACATCATAATTAGGTGACAAACTTGAGTTGGGCATGTTTACCTTGGTACCAAAATTTTGCCTCATGCCAACTTTCATCTATGACTTTATCTCATAGATCGACGTCTGATTGTGACTTGGCCATACGTGCGCACGTTTTTGCCACCAATCTGACCGCACCTGTACGAATGTGTTCACCCGCTGACAACACACTCTAGATAACTTCAATTCACTATGTTTCAAGTGAACGACATCCATTTTCAGTGATGGGTTCATAGTCCATACCCAATTACCATTGACGACTTCAGCCGCATACATTCCTCATGTGTTGACCTGCACAGAAATTATTGTTAAGTACTTCCTTTAAGGCCCATTCCTGAAGGTTTTCCTTAACACCCCTTATCAGTGACTTTTTGCTGATCAAGCAGACAACATCATCTAGTCAGCATGTTGCATATCATGGACTTTACATCTCATATTAACTATGATGTCCATACCTTGTCAGTTCATCTACCTTATTACCTGACCAAACACATGTTTCCATGAAAGATAGAGTCGCATAACTTCGGTTATCCAAGCATCCCCAGAGTGATCCAACTATGCTCTTATATAAGTAGCTAAACCCTCGAGATATGCAATTTTCAATCTCATATTAGCTACATGTTCTCTGAATTTTTCCAGAGACAACCCTTTGGTCATAAGGTCAGCCACCATCTCTTTTGAGGGTATATAGTTGACATTAATTTCTCCCATCTCTACTATAACTTGAATATAGTGATAATTTACATCAATATGTTTTCCTTTAGAGCTATTCACTCTACTTTTTATTAATGAGATAGCAGGCTGATTTGTCACAAAACATATTGACCGGTCTGGCAAGTATATCTAATTATAAACTGTTAACAAATCATTTTATCCAAACCGCATTACTATCACACCCCAAATTTTAATTACTCGGAAACATTACCAAAAGCTTGTAATTTAGGTCCATTTTTTTTTAACACAAATATCTATTACTCTTGAGTAATAGAAAAATAATAATACATGTTCTCTCTCCCAATGAATACAAGAATGGTAATAATACATGCTAAGCTTCTGCAGCAAAGCTACAAATAAATAATTACAAACAATAAGATACATTATTCATTCCTTTCACATCTATGATGAAATTATATATAAAAGATACATGAACTCCATAACTCTTCAACAATTAATCCGAATTTCTCTTCTTGAAAAAAAATAAAACAACGAGGGATAAGCACTAATGTCCAATAGGAATCTCGTAGTTCTACAACAATAGCGAACACATAGATAGAAATGATCATGCATGCAGGGTGATACCATACAATAAGGTGACATTTTGTAATTTCCAAAATATTATACGTAGAGTACCTTTTTCTCAAAATTTATTTGATCGTTTTAAAGAAAACTTTCATCCATAAAAATTATCACTCATCATCAGAAAACCATAATTCCTCTTTTCAAAACAAATGTTCTTAGGGAACAACATTATTTTAAATTTATTAACCCAATTTCAAAATATTCTTCATTTTATTTCCATTTTAATATTCCTTTTTTCATTCCTTTTTTTTTCTTTTTTTCTTTTTACAATTCACAATTATTATATCTCCCTAATCTTAACCTCAAAGTTCAAGTTCCTTTAATACTCAAAAATACCCCTCATACACTCCATTCTCACTTGTCTATCCATTATTGCTAAAACTCCATAACATAAAAATTCAAATCTCCTTTATATTCAAAAACAATTCTCCTACAGTCAACTTCCACTTGTCTGACAACTACATCACATCATCATTTGCATTCTCAAATTACATTTCAACATAACACATGATTAATAAACCCTTTCAATTCAATTTCTCAATTATTTACAAAACAATATTCATAATCTACCTTTATAGTCACAAACAACTCAGTAAGTTCATCATCACCAATCCCTGATCCACTTACCCCTTTCATTTTCTATTCTTTTCAAATAATGTCTATATGGGTTTCCTCTTTATACCAAATTACACATCAAATTGCAATTTCGTAAGTTCATCACAAGTCACACATATCATCACCAACTCAATACATTTCTCAACACATTCTACCTTTTGTCGACTTGATATGGTGGGATAGCGGGCACCCGACTAACAACATCTTCCACATTTTGCTGACTCCATAAATGGTAGGAAGTGGACTCCTATGAAAACATTTTCATTTTTAATCACCTTTGAAACCATGTATTTCCAAAAATCATGTTTTTCCACATTTGCCGGCTCTATAAACGGTGGGCTCGTAGACACTCAAAAACATTTTTCAAAAACATTTTGACCTTTCGCATTTGCCAGCTCCATAAACGACAAGGAGTGGACACCCAACATCATCCGTTTTTCTACATTTGCCGGCTTCAGAAATGGCAGGACGTGGACACCCAAAATATATTTCCCACATTCGTCTGGAGGTATATGCAGACAGGGCAATTGGGTACCTTGACTCTTCGCGCAGGTACCAATTTCAACTTAACCCACACATCTCAAAAATCATGTTTTTCCATATTTGTCGGCTCTAGAAACAGCAGAATCATGGACTCCCAAAAAATTCCCCACGTAGGTACCAATTACAACTTACCCAACACAACTCAACACAACCCAACACAACTCGACACATCACAACCTAACGCAACTCAACACAATCCAACACACTCAACGTAATTCAACACAATTCAACATAATTCGAGGAAAACTCTTAAATCTCCACTTCATCATTTCATCACAAGGCTCATGCCATCTATACCATTAACAATTCTTTCCATAATAAGAGTTCGATCGCAACTTTTACAAAATTTTCAAACACTTCCAAAATTTAATTAAACTTGTATATGTGCAATTTGACACCTCAATTTCATTACTTTCACTTTAGGCAAAACCATCAATCATCTTCATGTACCAAGCTAGGGCTTTAAGAGAAATTAAAGCTTTTCACCCAAACACTTTTTATTCCAAAACCATCAATGAGCAATTTGCTTGCTTGATGATTTTGGCGACGATTTGGGCAAAATTCAATGGATATAATGAATAACAACCACCCCTTCCCTTTATCATGGAGTGAGCTCAAAGGGGGGAGTAAAGATGCTTCAAGGGTGGTCAAAACACCATAGATTGACGTGTGACGACTCTTGACACAATAGACTCGGCATAACGTCCGGCCGAGCCCAAGTAATATAATCCATGTTCTTTATGTTGGTTGGTTCATTTTAAGCCAAATTCATTAGTCTTTGCCATTCTCTAATCCATTAGTCGAAGGTGATGATTACGTCCACTAGAGATTACATCTAATAAATGAGAAACACGTCAAACGAGAAGTGATTCTCAACATGAAAAAAAAGAGACCATGTTGTTGACGATGAACCTCCGTAGAGATTAAGCCATTAAGCATAGATCTCTAGTTCATGTTTTGAATAACCGTCAACCAGTTGAAACAACTCTCAAATGAAAGAAATGGATGATAGGTTGCTTGTTAAAATGAGGTTCTTAACATGGAAATTAAACAAAGAATGGCCAAGAACAACATACAACAAGCTATATATACGAACATATGAGACAACAAGCAAACTAATCAAAGCATGAATTAATTAAATAAACTAGGACAGCTCTAAAATAGCCTCTAATAAGTGAAAAATAGTGGCTCAAAGTGTATGAAAAGAGCCCAAAATGCTAAACAACAAGCAAAGACAATAAGGCTAATAAGCAAGAACAAGGAGGGGTGGCTAACCCCTCTACCTTGGAAACCTTAAAGCATGATTTTTAGCCTCTTTTAAATTCTAAAAATCAATATGGAAAGCAAAGAAAAGGGTGTAAAAACAAGGGTTTGAGCTAGAGGTGAAGGTGCAAGAAAGAGTGGTAACTCTCTCTACCCTTTGGTAACTATCCAAACCCAAGCTTAGATACTTAAAATAGGCTTAAGACAATATAAAAACACAAGAAATAGAGAGCAAGAGATAGCAAAGAGAGCAAGGGAAGAGATAGTAAGCTTATACCTCTCAAGAAGGTAAGCTCTTTGTTGTGAATCAAACTAGGTCCAAACACACTCTCAAGCTTGAATTGTGAAGCTCAAGGCTCAACCAAGGTTCCAAGGCTAAGTTGTGAAGGTGCATATGGTGTATGGATATAGGTTAAAGGTGGTGAGCTTGCTCAAAGGTTGCTTGCACAAGACGAAGGAGCTCTTAAGAAGGTGTATAAGCTTTTTGGAAATTGTTCAACCCTCAAAACAGATATACAACTTCGTTTTTATAGAGTTTGAGCAAAAAAGGTCATAAATATCTTCAAAAATAGACAGCTGGCAGGCTCCCGACCATAATAGTGTTTCTTGCTACTAAAGCACGGCCGGCCATAAATGGCCACGGCCAGCTCTCAATGAGGCATGGCCGGGACTCAATGTGATCCCCTGTCTCTCTGCTTCAGACTCAGCATAGGGTGGTACAATGTGTAAAAATGGATTTCTGAGGTACAAACAGTGTGAATATGGAAGGTTTGGGATTGTTTCAGAGCTTAAACATAGCCCCTTCGTTGAGACCTCGAACCACGCACAAGACCACTTTCATCATCGAGTGTACCAGGCAAAGCGCTCGAGCCTTACGGGCGGTTAAAAATGGGTTGTCTACAATTGCCCCACTTTGACAGAACTTGAAGCTATAAAGTGACGTGAGTGAATGTCAAAGTCCGAAGACGACCCATTTGGACAAGGCCGTAAGACTTGGGCAAACAAACAAAATGCAGATGCAGTTGGTTGAACCCGAGGGTTGCCTACGTATTCCTTTGCAAGGAATCAAACCAGCGTAGTTCAGGGGCAGAATGCAAATGATACACAATGTAACGAAATAATGCAAATGATATATAATGAAAAAAATCTAAACCACCAGCAGTGTTTACCACACAAATATCATAAAGGAATGGGGATGCAAATCAAACTACATTTTATATAGAAAAGAAGTGTGAGCCAAACGATGCCTAACACAGGCTAAGTGCCTACATCCTATGCCTACATCCTCAATATTGGCCTCAGCGCAGCATGGATGCTTACACGTAACAGAACCATGTTTTAAGTAAAAGGGGTGCGAGCACCTGCAAAACTATGTTTTTCGTAGAAAAAGAAAGAGTACAATTAATTAGGTGGTATGATATAAGTGAGGAATGATCTGCTGGGAAAAGATAATGATCCTAAATGTTGAATGCAACAAGACAAAGTACAATGCAATGGATGCAATGGATGAAGTGAATAAGGGACACAAGCCAAACTACGTCTTACCTAGAAAGGGCATGGACACAAAACCAACGATGTCTAACACAGAAAACGTGATGACACCCTCAATACTGGCCTCAGCGTAGCATGGGTACTTACACATGACAGAACCATGTTTCAATGAGGGAAAGATATAAGCACATGCCAGACTAAGCTTAACATGGAAAGGATGTAATGGTATAATGTAATGGATATAATGGATAGTGTAGTAGATGCATGTGATAGATGTTATATGCAATGCGATAGAAGTACTAGATATGATGTGTAGACACCCCATTTTTGACTGCCCTTAAGACTTGGGCGTTGCTAATCGCTTACTTGGTGGTGAAAGTTGTGCAGTGCAAAGGTTCGATATCTTCGGCAAGCGGAGAGTCAAATCCTAACCTCACACCCCATTTTGGACCAAATCTATCTTGAATGGTTTTTAGACCTTAAAACCCTCTCTTTCAAAATATTTTTGGAATAAAGTTCCTACGATGTTCCAAGGCTCACATTTTGTTAATTGTCGCGCTTTTCGGTAAACCGAGCAAGGACAAAGTGGAAATGAATGGAAGAGAGGTGAAATCTTTGAAAAATCTTTCAAAACACCTTATTTAGGGGTTTGGAGTTGAAGAAAATAGGAGGAGAGGGAAGAAACCAAGTTGGGGAAGAAGATGGGCATGGATCATTAAGAGAGAGTCGAGCAACTCTGGCTAAATCAGGCCTATCTTTTTGTACATTTGGAATTTTGATGTGAAGCTACCACCATTGGAAATAAGACTTCTGGGGTTTCATTTTGCACTAAAAAATCTCCTAAAGCCGAGTCCGGATGGGGGAGATATGATTGGTTGGAGTTGGACATCATTCCGGTTGGATCGAAA